>JAWMAR010000675.1:528007-670278 GCA_036785375.1 Leucoraja ocellata
GTTGATATAAATGGGGCTGTGGGTCCCCCTCCTACTCATTCCATAGTCCACAATCAGTTCCTTGGCTTTGCTGGTGTTGAGGGCCAGGTTACTGTGCTGGTACCATATGGACAGTTGCTCGATCTCCCTTTTATATTCGGACTCATCCCCATCAGTGAAACGCCCCACGACAGTTGTGTCGTCAGCGAACTTGATGATGGAGTTCGCACTGTGATTGGCTACGCAGTCATGAGTATAGAGTGAGTACAGCAGGGGGCTGAGCACGCAGCCTTGAGGTGCTCCCGTGCTGATTGTTATCGAGGCTGACACATTTCCACCAATACGAACAGACTGTGGTCTGTGAATGAGGAAGTCGATGATCCAATTGCAGAGGGATGCGAAGAGACCCAGTTCTGCGAGTTTGGTAACCAGCTTGGAGGGAATGATTGTGTTAAATGCCGAGCTGTAATCGACGAATAACAGCCTGATATATGAGTTTTTGTTTTGTTGAATAGTGGACAATTCCCAGAACCCATTTCTCAAAACATAAGAACTACAGTGGTCACTCATTTTATATAAACAAGACATAGTTCCCATTAAACTCTATAGGTCTTGGGAAAGACCATTACCTCCTAAACTACAGATCTAAACACAGGGGTCTAATGTTTATAATCCTAATTAAAACACAATATATTTCCCAGATTATCTCATTATAATCCATAGTTAAACTAACATTATCTTGTATCATAAACCTTAAAAGTATGAAGTTGCTTAATCTTTGCAAACACACATCTCCTATTCTGATAATTGTTCCTTCGCCAGCTCACATACCCACCGCCTTTCTTGTTGTCTCAAGGGGATGAAATTCTAAACGTAGCGTGGGACCCCTTTATGGCTTTGCCTTTACACGGACAGCATTACTCGAGTGATGTTTATATCTGTAGACAACTGAGTTATCTCAGATCAAAACAGTTACTTTCTTAGATACATATATATATATATATATATATAAAGATACAACCTGCTCAAATGTATCACCTCTTATCTCAACATATGTAATAACTATCAAACTTAATACAGAATCCATTATTATTCCAGCCTTGTGGTCTTAGATTTATAAACAGTCCATAAATCCTGAGATGTCATTACGACACTTCACAAGAATGTGACATCGAGAAAGAGCAAATGACCTGTGACCAGAAGGTCTGAGAGGCCCACTGCCTAATCAAACTGTTGAATACAGATTATATAAAATACATTAATATGGAAGATAATATTTACCATAGTTCGAGGAGAGAGAGAGAGCGAGAGAGAGAGAGAGATGGAGAGAGAGGTGAGAGAGAGGGGTGAGAGAGAAGGTAGAGAGAGAGAGAGGGGAAGGGAGAGAGGGGAAGGGAGAGAGGGTTGAGAGAGCATAGAGAAAGAGGGGCGGATGAGAGAGGGGGGGGAGAGGGGTGGAGAGAGAGCAAGGGGGGAGACAGCGGGGGAGAGAGAGAGGGGAGAGAGAGGTGGGAATGAACGATGGGGGAGAGAGGGGGATAAAGGGGAGGAGAGAGGGAGATAGAGGGAAAGAGGGGAGAGGGGAGATCGAGTGAGGGCGAGTGAGAGAGGGGCGGGAGAGAGAGGGAGGGGGGTAGAGAAGGGAAAGTGGGGGAGAGGGGAGAGAGAGAGTGTGGGGTGAAAGAGAGGTGTAGATAGAGAAGGGGGGAGAGGGAGAGAGAGAGGTGGGGGAGAGAGTGAGATGGGGCGAGAGAGGGGAAAGAAAGAGGGAGGGTAGAGAGAAACGGAGAGAGCGAGAGAAGAGGAGGGAGACATAGAGAGGGGGTGGGGGCGAAAGAGTGGGAGAGGGTGAAAGTGAGGTATAGAGAGAAGGGAGAGGGGGAAGATAGGGGAGGGGCAGAAAGAAAGAGAGGGAGAGAGAGGGAGGGAAGAGGGAGAGAGGGAGAGAGAGGGGAAGACAGAGAGAGAGAGAGAGAGAGGGACAGAGAGAGAGAGAGAGAAAGATATATATATATATACAGAGGAGAGAGAGAGAGAGAGAGAGAATGTCTATATATATATACAGAGATGAGAGAGAGAGAGAGAGAGAGAGAGAGAGAGAGAGAGAGAGAGAGAGAGAGAGAGAGAGAGAGAGAGAGAGAGAGAGAGAGAGAGAGAGAGAGAGAGAGAGAGGGGGGGGGGGAGAGAGAAGTGGCGAGATGGAAGAGAGATAGGGGGAAGAGAGAGAGAGAGAGAGAGAGAGAGAAGGAGAAGAGGAGAGAGATGAGGAGAGAGAGAGAGAGAGAGAGGGAGAGAGAGAGAGAGAGAGAGAGAGAGAGAGGGGGTGGAGGGAGAGGGAAAAAGGGGGCGGGGACAGTGGAGAGAGAGAAAGGGGCGGAGAAAGAGCAGGAAGAAACAATAGAATATAGAGGGAGATAGATAGGGTGAGAGAAAGAGGGGAAAGAGAGTGATGGGGAGAGAGGGTAAAGAGAGAGTGGGGAGAGAGATGTAGAGAGAGAAGGGCAGAGCGAGAGGGGGACAGAGGGAAAGGGGGGGGTAGAGAGGGAGGGGGAGAGGGAAGAGAGAGATAAGTGAGAGAGGGGGATCGGAGAGATAAAGGGGAGAGAGGGGGAGCGAGAGGCGAGCGACGGGAACGAGATCTCGGGGAGAGAGCGGGTGGAGAGAGAGCGTGGGGGGGGGGGTTAGAGAGGGTGAGAGAGGGGAGACAGACAGGGGATAGGGAGGGGGATAGAGGGGGCAGAGAAAGGAGGGTTCAGTGTTGGAATAAAGGGAGGGGGAGAGAGAGCGAGTGAGGGGGAGAGAGATAGGAAGTCGGTTGAGAAGAGAGAAGGGAAAAGGGAGAGCACACCTTCAAAAATCATATAAAGCACATCCCAATAAATAAAATAAACTCAGATTATTCCCATATCAAAGAAAAAACTCCAAACACTGAAAACAGTAATTAAAGATTATCAAAACCCTCTCGATCCCCAATTACATTGGAAGAACTGACCACAAAAATAAAATCACTATCTCTCCACTCAAAGAAAGCCTGTGGTCCAGACAGCATCAAAAATGAAACCGCTCAAGTACAGCACTCCGAAGATGCAGGACATAGTGCTTAGGCTGTTCAACATCATACTATGTTCAGCCTCACTTCCCTTATATTTGGTGTCAAGGGCTTATAAGAGTGGAAACAAATTAGACCCAAATAATTATCGTGGCATCTGTGTGAGTAGCTGCCTAGGAAGTTATTCTGCGGTATCATAAACAACAGAATACAGGATGTCCTTAACAAACACAACATTCCCAGTAAAAACCAAACCGGCTTCTTCCCAAAACACCGTACCACTGATCACATTTATACCCTCCACACTCTCATTGAAAAACATGTGAAAAATGGGAAAATATTTGCCTGCTTTATTGACTTTGAGAAAGCATTTGACTCTATTTTGCATGAAGGGCTCTATTACAAACTCCTCGGCTGTGGTATAGGAGGAAAGGTATATGACCTTATCAAATCAATGTATCTGAATAATAAATGTGGTGTTAAAATTGTGGACAAACGCACTGATCTCTTCGCCCAGAAGAGGCGTCCGGCAAGGCTGCAATCTGAGCCCGACACTGTTTAATGTATATGTCAACGATTTGGCAGTAAAGTTGGACCAGAGCACAGAGCCGGGCCTCTGTCTTCTGGAGGGGAGAGGTAAAATCCCTGTTTTATGCAGATGCCTTGGTTCTGCTGTCCCCCACAGAACAGGGACTTGCAGCAACAGTTGGACCTACTTGATGAGTACTGCCAAAATTGGGCCCTGGCAGTAAATCTAAAAAAAACCAACATCATGATTTTTCAGAAAAGACCCAGGTGTCAGGAAGATAAATACAAATTTACTCTCAATGGTAGTTATCGAACACACTATGAGCTGTGGTCTAACTGTTTTCAGCATCCGGGAGCTTCAATATGACAGTGAATGCACTAAAAGAGAAAGCTCGAAGAGCTCTGTAGGCAATAAAAATAAGATTCTACAATATGCAAATTCCAATTAAAATCTGGCTTAAAATATTTGACAGTGTAATCCAGCCTATTGCGCTTTATAGTAGTGAAGTATGGGGTCCGCTCAGTCATCATAGTTAGAGTAAAATGGGAAATACACACAACGGAGGGCCCTGCATGCGGAATTTTGCATGTAGAGAGGAAATTAGGCAAATGCCCACTGATAATAAATATCCACAAAAGAGCACTAAATTTGTGGAATCACCTTAAATCTAGTCCCCAGATACCCTCTGGTTTAAAACCCAATCCAGTTAAACCATGACCAGCCTCAGATCAACACTGACCCCCCCAATCACCAGTTAGCGTGAACCAAATTATCAAACATTGTAAATAAATGTATTCGCCACTCTCTGTGTGAAAAATGCTTTTCTCGGTCCTAAAATACTTCCCCTTACCCATAAACTGTGGCCCCTTGTTCTGGACTTCCCCAACATCGGGAACAATCTTCCTGCATCTAGCCTGTCCAACCCCTTAACAATTTTGTAAGTTTCTATAAGATCTTTTAAATCTTCATCAATCTTCTAAATTCTAGCGAGTACAAGCCATGTCTATCCAGTCTTTCTACATTTGGAAGTCCTGACATCACAGGAATTAGTCCAGTGAACCTTCTCTGTACTCCCTCTGTGGCAAGAATGTCTTTCCTCAGATTAGGAGACCAAAACTGTACGCGATACTCCAGGTGTGGTCTCACCAAGACCTTGTACAACTGCAGTGGAACCTCCCTGCTCCTATACTCAAGGGAGAGAAAGAAGGGGATAGAGAGAGGGGCAGAGAGTGAGGGGACAGGGAGAGATAGGGGAGTGAGAGAGAGGGTAGAGGGAGAGAGAGAGGGAGAGAGAGAGAGGGGGAGAGAGAGAGAGAGAGAGAGAGCGAGATGAGAGAGAGAGAGAGAGAGAGAGAGAGAGAGAGAGAGAGAGAGAGAGAGAGAGATAGAGAGAGAGAGAGAGAGAGAGAGAGAGAGGAGAGAGAGGAAGGGGGAGAGTGGGGGAGAGAGAGGGGAGGGGTGCGAGCGAGAGAGTGGGGTGAGCGAGAGAGGAGAGAGGGAGAGTGAGGGTGTGAGAGAGAAGGGGAGAGAGAGAGGGGGAGAGAGAGGGAGAGTTATAGGGGAAGATGAGAGGGAGGGAGAGAAAGAGGGCGGTGGGTTGAGAGAGAGGGGGCCAGAGGGGGAGATAGAGAGGTGGGGAGATAGAGAGGGTAGCGACAGAAAGCGACGGAGAGAGAGTGAGGGTGAGAGAGGGAGAGCGGTGGGAGAGAGGGGGAGGGAGAGGGGAGAATGAGAGGGGGAAGAGGAGGTGAGAAGGGGACAGAGAGGGGAAAGAGAGAGAGGTTGAGAAGGGGAGAGAGAGAGAGGGACGGGAAGATGGAGAGAGAGGAGAGACAGAGGGGGGAGAGAGAGGGGGAGAGAGTGAGGGAGAGAGAGATGTAGAGAGGGGCTGAGAGAGAGTGAGAGTGAGTTGGTGACGGGGAGAGAGGCAGAAAGGGGGGAGAGAAAGTGGGAGAAGAGAGAGGAGAGGGGTAGAGTGTGAGAGGGGCCGAGTGAAGGGAGAGAGATGGGGAGAAGAGAGGGAGGAGAGAGGAGAGATAGAGAAGTGAGAGAAGAGGGGAGTGAGTGAGATGCGGAGAGAGGGGAGAGAAGGTGAGAGAGGGGGAGAGAGGGAGGGATACGTTGAAGAGAGAGGACGCAGGGACAGATGGAGGGGAGAGAAAGGGGAGAGGGCGAGAGAGACAGGAGAGAGTGAGTGAGGGGTAGACGAGGAGGAGAGAAGGGTGGGAAGAGAGAGGGACAGAGGAGAGCGAGGGAGGGAGAGGAGGAGAGACATAGGGGGTGAGAGAGGGGGAGAGAGAGACGGAGAGAGGGGGGTGAGTGGGGTAGATAGAGGGGGAGGGAGTGAAGGGAGGAGAGAGGGGGAGGGAGAGGGGGTGTGGAGAGGGAGAGAGCGGATAAAGAAAGGGGAGAGAGGAGGGAGAGAGGGAGAGAGAGAGGGAGAGAGAGGGGGAAACATAGAAACATAGTTATAGGTGCAGGAGTAGGCCATTCGGCCCTTCGAGACTGCACGGTCCATTCAATATGATCACGGCTGATCAACCAACTCAGTATCCTGTACCTGCCTTCTCTCCATACCCCCTGATCCCTTTAGCCACAAGGGCAACAGCTACCTCTTTCTTAAATATAGCCAATGAACTGTGGCCTCAACTACTTTCTGTGGCAGAGAATTCACCACAGATTCACCACTCTCTGTGTGAAAAATGTTTTTCTCAGTCCTAAAATACTTCCCCTTACCCATAAACTGTGGCCCCTTGTTCTGGACTTCCCAACATCGGGAACAATCTTCCTGCATCTAGCCTGTCCAAACCCCTTAACAATTTTGTAAGTTTCTATAGATCTTTTAAATCTTCCTCAATCTTCTAAATTCTAGCGAGTACAAGCATGTCTATCCAGTCTTTCTACATTTGAAAGTCCTGACATCACAGGAATTAGTCCTGTGAACCTTCTCTGTACTCCCTCTGTGGCAAGAATGTCTTTCCTCAGATTAGGAGACCAAACCTGTACGCAATACTCCAGGTGTGGTCTCACCAAAACCCTGTACAACTGCAGTGGACACCTCCCTGCTCCTATACGACTTTGTGTATGACTTGATCTGTTGTATTATTTGATGTGTTGAATAAAGTCTTTGGAAAAAAAAAAGAGACAGGGAGAGAGAGGGGTAGAGAGTGAGAGGGGGTGGAGAGAGACAGGGGAGAAAAAGGGGGGAGAGAGAGGAAAGAGAGAGGGGAGATAGAGAGAGAGAGGAAAGAGAGAAGGGAGATAGAGAGAGAGAGAGAAGGGTGAGAGAGAGAGAGAGAGAGAGAGAGAGAGAGAGAGAGAGAGAGAGAGAGAGAGAGAGAGAGAGAGAGAGAGAGAGAGAGAGAGAGAGAGAGAGAGAGGGGGAAGAGAGGACAGGAAGACAGAAGAGATTCTGGCAACCAAGAGAGAAACAGAATATGCAGCCAGAAAGAGAGAGAAAGAGAGGCTGGTGAGAGACGGGGAGTGAGCGAGAGACAGAGAGGGGAGCGAGATATGGGGAGAGAGAGAGGGTGGCAGAGAGAGGGGGGACAGAGAGGGGGAGAGCTAGGGGGAAGAGAGAGGGAGGGGGGAGTTAGTGCCCGGAAGAGAGGAGGGAGAATGATGTGTATTGGCCAAGTATTCACATACATGGAATTTGCATTGGTGCTCACCCGCAAGAGACAGGCAGAAAAGAGAAATAGAAAAAAGAGAGATAGAGGGGGGAGGGTGGGGGGAAGAGGGAGAGGGAGAGTAGGGAGGGGGTGTATGAGGCAGGGTGTGTTTGCGACAGAGTGTGTGTTTGGGGGGGAAAGTGGTGTGTATGGGGGGAGGGGTTTGTATGAGGGGGTAGCGGTTTGTATGAGGGGGGTGTGGTGTGCTTGAGGGGGGGAGTGGTGCCTATGAAGGGGGGAGGGGTGTGTAATGGGGGGGGGGGTGCCTATGAGGGCGGGGAGAGATGGGAGGAGATAAGGGTGCATGTGACAGAGAGAGTGGCGTGTATGGGAGTGAGTGGGGTGGGAGAGATGATGTGTCTGTGACAGAGACAGTGTGTGTATGATGGGGGGGACGGTGTGTATGAGGGGGGTTGTGAGGTGGGAGAGAGTGTGTATGGGGGGAGAGGAATTATGTATGGGGGGAGTGGTGTATATGAGGGGCGGAGAGAGGGGTATGTGTGGGGGGGGTGTGTGTATGGGGGGAGTGGTGTGTATGAGGGGGCGGAGGTAGGGGTGTGTGTGGGGGTGTGTGAGAGGGGAGTGGTGTATATGAACGGGGAGGGGTGTGTATGAGGGGGTTAATGATGTGTATGAGGGGGGGTTGTAGTGTGTTTAAGGGGAGAGTGGTGTGTATGAGGGGTGGGAGTGGTGTATATGGGGTGGAAGTGGTGTGTATGGGGGGGGAGTGGTCTGTATGGGGGGGAGTGGTGTGTATGAGGGGTGGGAGTGGTGTGTATGGGGGGAGTGGTGTGTATGGGGGGAGTGGTGTGTATGGGGGGGGAGTGGTGTGTATGAGGGGTGGGATTAGTGTGTATGGGGGGGGAGTGGTCTGTATGACGGGTGGGAGTGGTGTGTATGGGGGGGAGTGGTGTGTATTGGGGGGAGTGGTGTGTATGAGGGGTGGGAGTGGTGTGTATGGGGGGGGAGTGGTGTGTATGGGGGGAGTGGTGTGTATGGGGGGGGGAGTGGTGTGTATGAGGGGTGGGAGTGGTGTGTATGGGGAGGGAGTGACGTGTACGAAGGGGGAGTGGTGTGTATTAGGGGGAGTGATGCCTATGAGGGCAGGGAGAGATGGGAGGAGAGATGGGGTGTATGCAACAGAGAGAGTTGTGTGTATGGGAATGAGTGGGGGGAGGGAGTGTTTGCGACAGAGACAGTGTGTGTATGGTAGGGGGAGGGTGTGTATGAGGGGGGACAAATGAACAAACAGGTTTGTAGGCCAAGTATTCACATACAAGGAATTTGCCCCGGTGCTCTGCCCGCAAGTGACTACGACATACAGTGACATACAGAAAGAGAAAGGGGGCAGAGAAAGAGGGGAGAGAAGATAGAGGAGGTGAGAGACAGGGTGTGTGGAGCGGGTGTGTATGGAAAGAGACAGTGTGTGTATACAGGGTGTGTATGGACAGAGACAGTGTGTGTATATACAAGGTGTGTATGGACAGAGACAGTGTGTGTATATACAAGGTGTGTATGGACAGAGACAGTGTGTGTATATACAAGGTGTGTATGGACAGAGACAGTGTGTGTGTATACAGGATGTGTATAAACAGAGACAGTGTGTGTGTGTATATATAGGGTGTGTGTGGACAGAGACAGTGTGTGTGTGTGTGTATATACAGAGTGTGTATGGACAGAGACAGTGTGTGTGTGTGTGTACATAGGGTGTGTGTGGACAGAGACAGTGTGTGTGTATATAGGGTGTGTGTGGACAGAGACAGTGTGTGTGTGTATACAGGGTGTGTGTGTGTACATGGTCTGTGTGTGTATACAGGGTGTGTATGGACAGAGACTGTGTGTGTGTGTGTATATACAGTGTGTGTGTGTATATACAGTGTGTGTATATACAGTGGGCGTGTGTATACAGTGTGTATGGGTGTGTATATACAGTGTGTTTGGGGGGGGGGGGGGTAGAGGGGGAGATGCCGGTGACGGCGCTGTTGCTCCTCTTTGTTCATCATCCAATGGGGGGAGGAGGAAGGGGGCGGGACCTGGACCAGCGGGTGACTGACGTCTGTCGCCTCCAATCTGGCAGCAGAGGGGAGGCGGTGACGGACGGCTCGTCATCCAGGGGCAAACCAGCGGGACTGACGTCATTCTGATCCAATCACGGAGCGCAGGCTGATTGATTGACGTTCGTTGTCTCCAATCAGGGGCAGCCGGAAGTGTATGTGGGCGGGACGAGACGGCCGGAAGTGGAGGGAGGGAGGGAGCGGATGAACAACAATTGCGGCGAAGACCTTGGAGCCGCTGACGGAGCCGCTCAGTTCACACGCGGCCGCCTCCACCCGGAGAGTGTAGAGCGAGAGGGCGGGACCAGCGCGTGGAGGAGCAGCCGCTGCCCCTCCTCATTCTCCTTCTTCTTAAACTTCTTCTTCGTCAAAACCGCCGTCGCCGTTGCCGCCGCCATCTTGGTTACTAGGGCCCTGCGTCGTTACGTCCAATTGCTATAGCAATTGCTATAAGATCTTTGGTTACGTCATCGCGTCGTCCTCCGCCCATTGGTTGCCGGGTACGTCGCCGCCCGCTCCGATTGGCCGCCGTCGCCCACGGGTGACGTCACGCGAGGGTGGGTCGGCCACCCATTGGCTCCTCCTCCTCGCAATGCACCCTGGGAACTGTAGTTTCACCGTTGTTGTTGTTTCTGGTCAGAGATCTCCCAGAATTCCTCAACAATGTCCACAACTGCACCCAGTTCTCCAGGTGTGGCCTCACCAGGGCCCTGTACAACTGCAGAAGGATCTCTTCGCCCCTGGACTCAACTCCTCTTGTTATAGGGGGGTTGCACGTAAGGTCACTGGGTCATAGGGCTTGACGCACGGAACCGGTCAATCCATCTGGAGGACAAGGCAGCTTCCGGTATATGTTGTTAATACACGAAATACGTACTTACTCGTTAAAAACCGCTGAATTTGTTGCGTGTAAATAATTGTGGAAATCAGGCTAAGCGTGAGAGACATTTGTCCTACTTCCAAAAGTGAAGAGAAATGACGGTAGAGAGAAGCTAATTTGATCATTACAAAAATCTCCAGACATAAGAGTGGTGTGTGGAAAAGCAAATATTCTAACATTATGCTATTGAGATGTATATTTTGGCAAATAATAAAATGTTCTGACACCTTACCCACTCCCTTGCAATAGGATATTGTAAATTTGCTGAGGTTGATTATGTCCAATTTAGAGTAAAATGTAATTCAAAACCCACGTATGGTTTGAGGTATTTATAATGATAAATGTTGCTTCAGAAGCGTATTTCTTTTGTATGTAAAAACCCACTTGAGAACCATGGGCGATTTTAACATTTTACTGCCAGATTTAAAACTTCAGAAACTTTTTAGATACCAAAGGAATCAAGACAAAACACAAATAATGCCTTACTGTTAATGAAATACAGTGAACAAATGCGATAATTCCCAATATTTTCAATCTCGATATTTGCATGGCCAATGTTCACCGAGCTCTTTGGCTGTTGTTGTCCCTTCAGCTGTCGCTTCTCTCTACCGTCATTTCTCCTCACTTTTGGAATTCTGAAGTAGGATACATTTCTCTCACGCTTACCCCGATTTTCATAATTAATCACAGTGCTAAAATTGACCTTTTCAGCGGTTTTTAACGCGCCCACTACGCTGGAAACAATGGTAAGTGTTACCTGCAGTTCATCACGTGTACTCCAGTTGGCGTAACGTAGCAACAGTACGGGTCACGGGTCATGACCTCGACTGCCATGTAACCTCCCTATAATGACCAACATGCCATTCGCTGCATCATCTGCCCACTCACCCAACCTGTCCAATCACCCTGCATTCTCACAACATTCTCCTCACAGTTCACACTCCATCCAGCTTTGTGTCATAGAACAACATAGAAAATAGATTCAGGAGGAGGCCATTCGGCCCTTCGAGGCCATTGAATGTGATCATGGCTGATCGTCCCTTATCAATAACCCGTGCCTGCCTTCTCCCCATATTCCTTGACTCCACTAGCCACTAGAGCTCTATCTAACTCTCTGTTAACGCCATCCAGTGACTTGGCCTCCACTGCCCTCTGTGGCAGGGAATTCCATAAATTCACAACTCTCTTGGTGAAAACTTTTTTTTCTCACCTCAATCTTAAATGGCCTCCCCTTTATTCTAAGACTGTGGCCCCTGGTTCTGGACTCGCCCAACATTGGGAACATTTTTCCTGCATTTAGCTTGTCCAGTCCTTTTAAAATTTTATATGTTTCTATAAGAATCCCTCTCATCCTTCTAACCTCCAGTGAATACAAGCCTAGTCTTTTCAATTTTTCCTCATATGGCAGTCCCGCCATCCCAGGGATCAATCTCGTGAACCTACGCTGCACAGCCTCAATCACAAGGATGTCCTTCCTCAAATTAGGAGACCAAAACTGTACACAATACTCCAGATATGGTCTCACCAGAGCCCTATACAACTGCAAAAAAAACCTCTTTACTCCTATACTGAAATCATGTTATGAAGGCCAATATTCCATTAGCATTCTTCACTGCCTGCTGTACCTGTAAGCCAACTTTCAGTGATCGGTGTACAAGGATGCCCAGGTCTCGCTGCACCTCCCCCTTACCTAAACTAACCCCATTGAGATAATAATTTGCCCCCTAGTTTTTGCCGCCAAAGTGGATAACCTCACATTTAGCGATATTATTCTGCATCTGCCACGCATCTGCCCACTCACTCAACCTGTCCAGGTCACCCTGCAACCTCCTAACATCCTCTTCACAGTTCACACTGCCACCCAGCTTTGTGTCATCCCCAAACTTGCTAGTATTGCTCCTAATTCCCTCTTCAAAATCATTAATATATATGGTAAGCAGTTGCGCCCCCAACACCGAACCTTGCGGCACTCCATTCGCTACTGCCTGCCACTTTGAAAAGGACCCGTTCACTCCTACTCTTTGCTTCCTGTATGCCAAACAATTTTCTATCCATGTCAACACCCTACCCTCAATACCATGTGCTCTAATTTTAGTCACCAGTCTCCGTGCGGGACCTTATCAAAGGCTTTCTGATAGTCTAGATACACTACATCCACTGGCACCCATTTATCCATTTTACTTGTCACATCCTCAAAAAATTCCAAAAGATTAGTCAAGCATGCTTTCCCTTTCATAAATCCATGTTGACTTGGACTAATCCTTTTACTGCTATCCAAATGCCCCATTATTACCTGTTTAATAATTGACTCCAGCATCTTTCCCACCACCGAAGTCGGGCTAACTGGTCTGTAATTCCCCGTTTTCTCTCTCGCTCATTTCTTGAAAAGTGGGATAACATTAGCTATCCTCCAATCGACAGGAACTGATCCTGAATCTATTGAACATTTGAAAATGATCACCAAAGCGTCCACTATTTCTAGAGCCACCTCCCTGAGGACCCTGGGATGCAGACCATCAGGCCCAGGGGATTTATCATCCTTCATTCCCATTAGCCTACCCAATACTATTTCTCGTCTGATGAAAATTTCTTTCAGTACCTCTACCCGCTTAGATCCTCTGTCCTCCAGTACATCTGGGAGATTGTTTGTGTCTTCCCGAGTGAAGACAGATCCTTGTTGCCCATAACAATTTCACCCGTGTCTGCCTTCAAGAGACCCACATTTGCCTTTGCTACTCTTTTTCCTTAACACATCTAAAGAAGCTTTTATTGCCCTTCTTTATATTTCCGGCCAGCTTCTTCTCGTACTTCATCTTTTCAGGCCGTATTGCCTGTTTTGTTTCCCTCTGTTGTCCTATGAAAGTTTCCAAATCCTCTGGCTTCCGGCTACTCTTTGCTGTGTTACATCTCTTCTTTTAGTTTTATTCTATCCCTAACTTCTCTTGTCAGCCATGGTTGCCTCCTACTCCCCTTAGAATCTTTCTTACTTTTTGGAATAAAATGATCCTGTATCTTCTGGATTATGCCCTGAAATTCCTGCCATTGCTGTTCCACCATTATTCCTGCTCGGATTCCTTTCCAGTCTACCTTGGTCAGCACCCCTCTCATGCCTTCATTGTCCGCTTTGCATGAGCGCGAATTCAGGGCGGCCAGGGTGCCTGTGAGCCACCCACATCTGCTCGGTGTGCGTGCTGAGCTTCGAGGGGCTGCGCTTTGATGGAGGACCACATGACGGGGCACAACAAGGGGAAGCGTTATGAGTGTGACGTGTGTGGCAAGGCCTGGCAGAAGCCATGTCTGCTAGAGATCCACCGGCGGGTGCACACAGGTGAACGACCCTTCGACTGCTCGGAGTGCGGCAAGAGCTTCACCAGCTCCAGTACCCTGCAGGGGCACAACCACGTGCACTCCAGCGAATATCCCTTCACCTGCTCCGAATGTGGCAAGAGCTTCAAGACGGCGAATCAACTGAAGAAGCACTGGCAGGTGCACACGGGCGAGAAGCCCTATGGCTGCTCTACCTGCAGCAAGAGCTTTGCCCAGTCGCCGGCGTTGTGGGAGCACCGGCGGGTGCATAGCAGTGAGCGGCCTTTCACCTGCTCCAACTGCGGCAAAGGCTTCAAGTCGTCCAAACAACTGAAGGTGCACACGCGCCTGCACACTGGGGAGCGGCCGTACACCTGTGCCCAATGCGGCAAGGGCTTCACCCAGTCCCACAACCTGCTGTTGCACCAGCGCACCCACACTGGCGAGCGCCCCTTCACTTGCACCTAGTGTGGCAAGGGCTTCACCAGCTCCACTAGGCTGCATTTCCACCAGCGGACCCACACAGGGGAGCGCCCCTACACCTGTGCCCAGTGCGGCAAGGGCTTCACCCATTCTCGCAACCTGCTGGTGCACCAGGGCACCCAAACTGGCGAGCGCCCCTACACCTGCATCCAGTGCGACAAGGGCTTCATCAGCTCCACCAGGCTGCTGTCCCACCAGCGCACCCACACCGGTGAGCGCCCCTACACCTGCGCCCAGTGCGGCAAGGGCTTCACCCAGTCGGGCATCCTGCTAGAGCACCAGCGCACCCACAACGGTGAGCGTCCCTACACCTGCGCCCAGTGTGGCAAGGGCTTCACCCGCTCTAGCAACCTGTTGGTGCACCAGCGCACCCACACCGGCGAGCGCCCCTACACCTGCGCTCAGTGCAGCAAAGGCTTCAACAAGTCCAGCAGCCTGCTGGTGCACCGGCGCACCCACTCCGGCGAGCGCCCCTGCACCTGCGCCCTGTGCGGCAAGGGCTTCACCGGCTCCTCCAAGCTGCTGTCCCATCAGCGGGTGCACACAGGCGAGCGTCCCTTCACCTGCGCCCAGTGCGGCAAGCACTTCACCAGTTCCGGCAACCTGCTGTCCAACCAGCGCACCCACACCGGCGAGCGTCCCTTCACCTGCGCCCAGTGTGGCAAGGGCTTCACCAGCTCCTCCAAGCTGCTGCCCCACCAGCGGGTGCATGGCGGCGACCGTCCCGTCCCCAGCCCGGTGCGTGGTGAGAGTTTTGCCATGGCCTCCCACGCCCTGTCTCACCAGCACGTGCACACCAGTGCCAGCCCTACGACTGCCCGTACTGCGGAGTGGAGTTCAATAGTCAATAGTCAATTTAATTGTAATTTGAACCCCTGGAGGTCCAAATGAAATGCCGTTTCTGCAGCGATACATTACACACAAATAGACCCCAGACACAACATAATTACATTTTACATAAACATCCATCACATAGCTGTGATGGAAGGCCAAAAAAAACTTATCTCTCCACTGCACTCTCCCCCCCCCCCCCCCCCCCATGTCAGAGTCAAAGTCAAAGCCCCAGGCTGGCGATGGCGATTGTCCCGCGGCCATTAAAGCCACGCCGGGTGATGCGAGGTCGCACACCGGGTCTTGGTGTTAAAGACCCCGGCGTGCGCTCGCAGTGCCCCGCGGCCATTCCGAGCCGCGCGGGGCGGTGCTGTAAGGCCCCGCTCCAGGAGTTCTTCGACCCCGCAACTCGGGCGGGGGAAGTCGCCGTTGCAGGAGCCCCGAAAAGCGGTCTCCCTCCAGGGATCCGCGGGCTCCCGGTGCCGCCGTCCGCAGACCCGCAGTAGCAGCCTCCGCATCAGCAGCAGCAGCGGCAGCGGCAGCGGCAGCGGCAGCGCTCCTCCACCGCTCCACCCGCTCCGGTCTCGGCCAGCTCCGCGATGGCGAGTCGTAGCACCAGCTGACAAGTTTGACCACTCACGGGGGTTGCGGCAGCACCGGCGAACCCACGTCGGCGAGCAACTGCTCCCACTGTGACAAGAGAGCACGGGGGCTGCGGGAGCACCAGCAGATACACACTGAAGAGAGCCCCTTTGTATGCGCTGAGTGTGGCGAGGGTTTCACCTGGTTGTCGAGCCTGCCGTCCTGTCGTAAGGGCTTCACCCGCCTTGACCACCTGTTGGAGCACCGGTGAGCCAACACCGGCCAGCGCCCCTTCACCTGCCCGCTGTGTGGCAAGGCCTTTGCCTGCTCCTCCAGCCTGCTGGCACACCGCCACGTGGATAGATAGGCGCTGTTAAGGTAAACACAAAATGCTGGAAGGAATGGATAACGTTTCGGGTCGTTTCTTCAGTCACCCATTCAGTCTCTCCAGAGATGCTGCCTGTCCCGCAGAGTTACTCTAGTACTTTATGTCATTATTTGTAAGCCAGCATCTGCAGTTCCTTGTTTTTAAACCATTCTGGTTAACCATATCTACACCTTCCCCAAAGCCACCACATCAGTCCTGTAATGGAGTGATCAGAACTGTACGAAATACTTCAAATGCTACGTGACCAATGTCCCTTAAAGCTGCACATATACATTCCTCTGTCTCCCTCTCCCCCCGCTCCACTCCCCCCCCCCCCCCACTCATACGCAAATTCTCTCCACTCCACCCTCTCATGCCCCCCTCTTCTCGCTCACACACTCCCTCTCTCGCTCCCTGTCTCTCACACACTTCCTCTCTCGCTCCCTGTCTCTCACACTCCCCTCTCTCTGCCCCCCTCTCTCACTCACACACCCCTCTCTCTGTCCCCCTCTCTCACTCACACACTTCCTCTCTCTGTCCCCCTCTCTCTCACAGTCCCTCTCTCAAACACACAACACCCCCCCCCCCTCTCTCTCTCCCTCTCTCACACACACAGTCTCTCCCTCTCTCTCACACACGCACTCTCTCGCACTCACGCTCTCATGCACACATGCCGAACACCTCCACTCGGTTTGCAATAACCAATCTGATCTCACGGTGGCTCATGACTTCAACACCCCCTCCCATTCCGAATCCGATCTTTCTGGCCTGGGCCTCCTCCATGGCCAGAGTGAGGCCCACCGTATATTGGAGGAGCAGCATCTCATAGTTCACCTGGGCAGTTTGCACCCCAGCGGTATGAACATTGACTTCTCTAATTTCAGGTAGTCCCTACTTTCTCCTCCCCATCCCAGTTCTCCCTCAGCCCACTGACTCCACCACTTCCTTTCTTCTTCCCGCCTCCCCCACCCTCACAACAGTCTGAAGAAGGGTTTCGACCCGAAACGTTGCCTATTTCATTCGCTCCATAAATACTGCCTCACCTGCTGAGTTTCTCCAGCATTATTGCCTACCTTCGATTTTCCAGCATCTGCAGTTCCTTCGTAGGCATTTTAAAGTGATTTTTTTAAAGAAAGTTTTGATGCATTTTTGCCATACGTAAAAAAAAAGCAAGTTTATCCTGACCTCACTGTGAAAGAGTTTAATTTGGTCAAGTTTTGTCTGTAAATTAAACATGGAAATTCGTTGAAACCAGAAAGCAGTCAAATTTAAAAGAGAATCTTCCCAGCAGAATAAAGTCTGGGAAAATCTTAGAAGCTTGGTTTATACTAATCACTGAAACAATGTATTAACAATGTATTAACATAGAGATGTATAGTCTGGGCACAGCACCATATTAGATATCTGTCTGAACTGCCTGTCCCAGCTAAGGAGAAGGTGGTGGCTTTCATCCAAGTCTTACAAGCTTGTTTTAGTTCACAGACGGATGCCCATTCTGGAACCAAGATGGAAGTCATTTGAAAACAAAATGGAGTTAGTTGTCCTTCCGGAATGGGCAGCTGTACTGAAGCTGTGCTAAGATTTGAGAATAAGGCTGACATTGCAAATATATGTGTCCAGCCTCCCTTGTTTCCCTTAGGCTACAGATCTTTCACTCAGATTTAGAAGGTGTGTTTTATTGATAAGAAAATGCATCATTACTCTAACTTTCCTTTGTTCTTTGAGTGGAGCCCGAGAAACACTGAGCAACGTGTGTGTGTGTGTGTGCTCTTTGTAGATCTCCCCAGCCACTCCCGTCTGGCAAATTGATTAAAAGATTGCTTTGGTTTGCCTTTAACAATTTTGTTGCTGTCTTCGTTCTTTAAGAGATGAACTTTGACAGCTGCGCTCTTTGGAATTCTTCAGAATTCATGGATGAATATTCTGCAGCGTGACTTTAGGGAGCTCGGGAAAATGCTGAAAAGCAGGATCTCCAGTGTTGTTATATCCGTTTTGCTTCCAGTTCCTCGTGCTGGCGAGAGCAGGAACAGGGAGATACGGGACCTGAATGTGTGGCTGAGGAACTGGTGCACGGGGCAGGGATTTAGATTCTTAGATCACTGGGATCTGTTTTGGAGTAAAGGGGACTGTACAAAAGGGACGGTTGCATCTTAACAGGTGGGGGACCAGCACTCTGGCAGGCAGATTTGCCACTGCTGCAGTGTCAGACGGGGGAAACAGTTGAATATTGAGGAATTTGGTTTGTAAATTGGTAAGTTAGGCAATTTATCAGTCAATATAAGCAAGACGGCTGTTAGGGAGCAGCAGTGAGGTAGCGAAATTGTGAGGGAAGTGCCCTGTGAGAAAAGCGTGTGTTTTTGGCTCGAGATTCATTGTGAGAAAAGTGTGAGTCTTTGGCTCGGGAGTTTCGGCGAGGAGGCTGAGGAGAGGAGGCTACGCAAAACGCTGGAGAGGGAGAGACGAAAGAAGGAGGTCAGGAAAGCTGACTGAGTGTGATGCTTTCAGTATGTGGGAGGTCAAGGACACTGCTGGTGCCTATGGCTGCTACAAATGTCAGAAGTGCATCCAGGTAAAGCTCCTGAAGGACTGTGTTAGGGAACTGGAGAAGCAAGTGGATGACCTCGAGTTCGTAAGAGAAACGGAGTCATTCCTTGACAAGTCCTACAGTATGATTGTTACACCTAAGGTACTGGAACAGAGAAGGTGGGTGACGGTGAGAAAGGGAGGGAAGCATGGAATGCAAACGTCCCCATGTGTTGTACCTCTTGTGAACAGGTTCACTCACTTAGAAGCTGTCGGGACAGAAGACGTTATTACACCGAGCGGCGGACTGGCTTGCGATGCAAAAAGGGCTGTTGAGCCAAAAGCAAAGAGGCCAACGTCAGGCAACGTCATTGTAGTTGGAGACTCCATTGTTAGAGGTATGGAGGGGGGTTTCTGCGGCAACAGACGGGATTCGAGGATGGCGTGCTGTCTTCCTGGTGCCAGGATCCAGGATGTCACGGACAGAGTGCAGAAAATCCTCAAGGGCGAAGGTAAACAGCCGGAAGTGGTAGTGCATTTCGGCACAAACGATGTCGGAAAGAAGGGGATGAATATTCTGCAGTGTGACTGCAGTGAACTCGGGAAAATGCTGAAAAGGAGGACCTCCAGGGTTGTTATATCCGGTTTGCTTCCAGTTCCTCGTGCTAGCGAGAACAGGAACAGGGGATACGGGACCTGAGTGTGTGGCTGAGGAAAGGGATGGTTTGCATCTTAACAGGTGGGGGACCGGCATTCTGGCAGGCAGGTTTGCTACTGCTGCACGGGTGGTTTTAAACTGAATAAGGGGGGTGAGATGTCAAATGGGATAGCCGAGGCTGGAGTTAAAGGGAAATAGTGTAAAGGAATGGTTAATGACCCCAGAATTAACGGGAAAGGAAGCTCACCAAGGTGCAGAGAGTATGGCCTAGTGTAATAGCGATCGATGCATAAGGTGAGATGCATAAGGAATTAAAAGTATTGTATATGAATGTGCGCGAAGTATAAGAAGTAAAGTAGATGAGCTTGAGGCTCAGTTAGAGGTTGGTAGATATGACATTGTGGGGATTACTGAGACGTGGCTGCAGGAAGATCGGGCCTGGGAATTTAATATTCAGGGTTATTCATCCTATAGAAAGGACAGGCGGGTGGGCAGAGGAAGAGGGGGGGGGGGGGGGGTAGCTCTGCTGGTAAGGAATGGAATTCAGTCCCTTGTGAGGAAAGACAAAGGGACTGACGAGATAGAATCACTGTGGATTGAGTTCAGCTATTGTAAAGGCAAGAAAACACTAATTGGTGTTATCTACAAGCTCAAAAATAGTGGCCCGGATATAGGGTGTAAGTTGGAGCAGGTGTTTAAACTGGCATGTAACAAAGGTAATGCCACTGTGGTGATGGGGGATTTCAATATGCAGGTAGGCTGGGAAAATCATGTTGGTTCAGGATCCCAAGGAAGACAGTTGTAGAATGCCTCTGAGATGGATTCTTAGAGCAGCTTGTAATGGAGCCGACCAGAGAAAAGGCAATTCTGGATTTAGTGTTGTCCAATGAAGCAGATATGATAAGAGAACTCGAGGTACAGGATTGGTGGTGGTGATCATAAAATTATTAAATTAATCTGCAATTGAGAAGGAGAAGGTTAAATCGGAAGTGTCAGTAATGCATTTGAACAAATGGGACTATGAATGCATGAGAGGGGAGCTGGCCAAGATAGACTGGAAAGGGATCATAGCAGGAATGACGATGGAACAGCAATGGCAGTAATTTCTGAGCATAATCCAGAAGACTCAGGATCATATCAGTCCAAAAAGGAAGAAAGATTCTAAGGGGAGTAGGAGGCAACCGTGTCTGACAAGAGAAGTTAGGGATAGAATAAAAGAAAAGATCTATAACACAGCAAAGAGTAGCCGGAAGCCAGAGGATTGGGAAACTTTCATAGGACAACAGAAGGAAACAAACCGGGTAATACGGGCTGAAAAGATGAAGTACGAAGGGAAGCTGGCCAGGAATATTAAGTAGGATAGTAAACGCTTCTTTAGATATGTTAAGGGAAAAAGAGTAACAAAGCCAAATGTGGGTCCCTTGAAGGCAGACACGGGTGAAATTATTATGGGCAACAAGGAAATGGCAGTAAAGTTGAATAGGTACTTCGGATCTGTCTTCACTAAGGAAGACACAAACAATCTCCCAGATGTACTGGAGGACAGAGAAACTGAGGAACTGAAAGACATTTTCATTAGGTGAGAAATAGTAGGTGCAGGAATAGTATTGGGTAGGCTAATGGGACTGAAGGAAGATAGATCCCCTGGACCTGGTGCTCTGCATCCCTGGGTCCTCGGGGCGGTGGTTCTAGAAATAGTGGACGCATTGGTGATCATTTCCCAATGTTCAATAGATTCAGGATCAGTTCCTGTGGATTGGAGGATAGCTAATGTTATCCCACTTTTCAAGAAAGGAGGGAGAGAGAAAATGGGAAATTACAGACCAATTAGCCTCACATCGGTGGTGGGAAAGATGCTGGAGTCAATTAATAAAGAGGTAATAATGGGGCATTTTGATAGCAGTAAAAGGATTAGTCCAAGTCAACATGGATTTATGAAAGGGAAAACATGCTTGACTAATCTTCTGGGAATTTTTGAGGATGTGACAAGTAAAATGGATGAAATGGTATCAGTGGATGTAGTGTATCTAGACCTTCAGAAAGCCTTTGATAAGGTCCCGCACGGGAGACTGGTGACTAAAATTAGAGCACATGGTATTGGGGGTAGAGTGTTGACATGGATAGAAAATTGGTTGGCAGGCCGGAAGCAAAGAGTAGGAGTGAACGGGTCCTTTTCAGAATGGCAGGCAGTGGCGAGTGGAGTTCCGCAAGGCTCAGTGCTGGGGCCGCAACTGTTTACCATATATATTAATGATTTGGAAGAGGGAATTAGGAGCAACACCAGCAAGTTTGCGGATGACACAAAGCTGGGTGGCATCGTGAACTGTGAAGAGGATGTTAGGAGGTTGCAGGGTGACCTGGACAGATTGAGTGAGTGGGAAGATGCGTGGCAGATGCAGTATAATATAGATAAATGTGAGGTTATCCACTTTGGCGGCAAAAATACGGGGGCGGATTATTATCTCAATGGGTTAGGTTAGGTAAGGGGGAGGTGCAGCGAGACCTGGGCGTCCTTGTACACCGGTCACTGAAAGTTGGCTTACAGGTACAGCAGGCAGAGAAGAAAGCTAATGGAATGTTGGCCTTCATAACAAGAGGATTTCAGTATAGGTGTAAAGAGGGACTGTCATATGAGGAAAGATTGAATAGACTAGGCTTGTATTCACTGGAGTTTAGAAGGATGAGGGGATATCTTATAGAAACAAATACAATTATAAAAGTACTGGACAAGCTAGATGCAGGAAAAATGTTCCCAATGTTGAGCGAGTCCAGAACCAGGGGCCACAGTCTTAGAATAAAAGGGCAGGTCATTTAAGACTGAGGTGAGAAAAATCTTTTTCACCCAGAGAGTTGTGAATTTGTGGAATTCCCTGCCACAGAGGGCAGTGGAGGCCAAGTCACTGGATGGATTTAAGAAAGAGTTAGATAGAGCTCTAGGGGCTAGAGGATTCAAGGGATATGGGGAGAAGGCAGGCACGGGTTATTGATAGGGGACGATCAGCCATTATCACGATGAATGGTGGTGCTGGCTCGAAGGGCCGAATGGCCTCTTCCTGCACCTATTTTCTATGTTTCTATGTAACATATGATTACAATTGATCCGGCCGCAGTGTGCTGATACGGGATGAAGGGAATAGCGTTGAGTGCAAGACCTGTGTGATTCCAGCACGGAGACAAGGTTTCTCCCTGTATAAGGTCGTAAGTGATAGGAGCAGAATTAGGTCATTTGACCCATCAAGTCGATTCCGCCCTTCACACAGAGAGTTGTGAATCTGTGGAATTCTCTGCCTCAGGCGGTGGAGGCAAAAAAACGAGTTTGATATTCCGAAAATCGCACGGAATCATTGATTTGTCAAAGAGGCCATTCGGCCCTTCGAGCCAGCACCGCCATTCACCGTGATTATGGCTGATTTGCTATAAAGAAAAAGTGAACGAAGCGCTGGCTGGAACATCTGTGTATAAATTCGTATCTTTATTCATAATGTATGTGTACAAATATATTAAATCTGAGGAGCGGGGTTGCCAGGTAGCGGGAGAACGGGGTGTAACAGCGAGAGAGAGAGAGAGAGGGGGAGAGAGAGGGCAGATGCGAGTGGGAGACAGGGGGAGAGACATTCTCGGCAGCTACGCTGCTGTGCGCACACAGTCCCGCACCTCATCCGCAGCCAGGATCTAACCCGTGTCCCCAGCACCGCAAGCGCTGCTGAACCGTTACTAGACCATCCCCGTACCCCCGAGTGTCCCATCCACGCCAGGGGGCGGCCGGAGATGACCGGGGCGACCCAGGACCGACGGGTCACCGGCCCGGAGCTGCGGCGGACCCAGGCCCACAGCTAGCGCGGAGAAGAAGCGCCAACTCCAGCCCAACTCTGGTCCAACTCCCTAATCCCCCTCCCCCTCTCCTCTCACCCCCTCACTCAACTCCCTCTCCCCTCATAACCCCTCTCCCTTCTCCCCTCCCCTCACTTACACAGTCCTCGTCACCCTTCCCCACTTTCCCCCCTTGCCTCCTCACAACCTCTTCCTCCTTCTCCCCCTCTTATCTCACCAACCACCCCCACCCTGCTCCCCCCCCCCCCCCACCGCTCAGCTCCCCATCCGCCCACCCCCCTTCAAACACCAATAATGTTCACACGTTAGTAATGTCCTGTTTGCCAGCTTGTTGACCCTCCGTGTTCCCCTCCTGCAGGTTTAGGAGCCGTTGTTGTGGACGTAGAGACGGGGCCGTGTGCGGCCATTGAGGGCGGACAGGGTGCCGATGAGCCCCCCCCCCCCCCCCACCCCCTCCCCAACTGCTCGGTGTGCGGGCTGATCATCTAGGAGTTGAGCTTCAGTGAAGGACCACATGACGGGGCACAACAAGGAGAAGCGTCATGAGTGCGACGTGTGCGGCAAGGCCTGGCAGACCCCACGACGGCTGGAGACCCACCGGCGGGTGCACACGGGAGAACGCCCTTTCGACTGCTCCGACTGCGGCAAGTGCTTTACTCAGTTGTCAGGGCTGAAGATCCACCGGCGTTTGCACACGGGCGAGAAGCCCTATGGCTGCTCCACCTGTGGCAAGAGCTTTACCCAGTGGTCGGGGCTGCAGGAGCACCGGCAGGTGCACAACAGTGAGCGGCCCTTCACCTGCTCCGACTGTGGCGAAGGCTTCAAGTGGTCGTTGCACCTGAAGAGGCACAGACGCATACACACCGGGGAACGTCCCTACACCTGCAGTGACTGCGGCAAGGTCCACCCAGTCCCACAACCTGCTGGTGCACCAGCGCACCTACACCGGCGAGCGCCCCAACACTTACGCCCAGTGCGGCAAGGGCATCACTCAGTCCCACAACCTGCTGTCTCACCAGCAGATGCACGCCTGCGACATTCCCGTCCCAAGCCTGGTGTGTGAGAGCGCTTTGCCACGGCCTCCCACACCCTGTCTCACCGGCGCGTGCACACCAGTGGCCAGCCCTATGACTGCCCGTACTGTGGTGAGGAGTTTGACAGCTCACGGGGGTTGCGGCAGCACCGGCGGACCTACGCCGGCGAGCAGCTGCTCCCACTGTGACAAAAGAGTATGGGGGCTGCGGGAGCAGCAGCGGTTACATAACGGAGAGAGACCCTTTGTGTGCGCTGAGTGTGGCAAGGGTTTCACCCGCATGTCCAGCCAGTGGCAGCAGCGGCGTACCCACAGCTGTGAGCGTCCCTTTCCCTGCCCGTCCCATGCTAAGGGCTTCACCCGCCTTGACCACCTTCTGGAGCACCGGCGAGTCCACACCGGCCAGCGCCCCTTCACCTGCCCGCTCTGTGGCAAGGCCTTTGCCCGCTCCTCCAGCCTGCTGGCACACCGCCACGTGGATAGATAGGTGCTGTTTAGGTAGATACAAAATGCTGGAAGGAATGGGTAACATTTCGGGTCGTGTCTTCAGTCAACCATTCCTTATCCAAAGGTGTTGCCTGTCCCGCTGAGTTACTCCAGCACGTTGTGTCCTTTTTGTAAACCAGCATCTGCAGTTCCTTGTTTTTAGACCATTCTGGTTAACCATCTCTGCACCGTCACTGTGAAAGAGTTTAATTTGGTCAAGTTTGGTTCCTAAATTTAAAATGGAGATTTGCTGAAAAACAGAAAGCTGTCAAATTTAAAAGAGAATTATCCCAGCAGAATAAAGTCTGGGAAAATCTTAGCAGCTTGGTTTATACTAATCACTGAAATAATGTATTAACATAGAGATGTATAGTCTGGGCACAGCATCGTATTAGATATCTGTCTGAACTGCCTGTCCCAGCTAAGGACAAGGTAGTGGCTGTCATCCAAGTCTTACAAGCTTGTTTTAGTTCACAGACGGATGCCCATTCTGGAACCAAGATGGAAGTCATTTGAAAACAAAATGTAGTTAGTTGTCCTTCCGGAATGGGCAGCTGTACTGAAGCTGTGCCAAGATTTGTGAATGAGGCTGACATTGCAAATATATGTGTCCAGCCTCCCTTGATTCCCTTAGGCTACAGATCTTTCACTCAGATTTAGAAGGTGTGTTTTATTGATAAGAACATGTATAATGACTAACTATCCTTTCTTCATTGAGTGGATCCCGAGATGCACTGAGCAACGTGTGTGCTCTTTGTAGATCTCCCCAGCCACTCCCGTCTGGCAAATTGATTAAAATATTGCTTTGGCTTGCCTTTAACAATTTTGTTGCTGTCTGCTTTCTTTCAGATACGAACGTTGACAACTGTGCTCTTTGGAATTCTGAATTCAGGTTGTGCTATCAATAACTAAAGAAAATGCCAACCATCTCCAGAAATGATCAGACATTATTCTCGCCTCCATGCATATCTGTAGCCGTAGGGCAGTCGCACGCCTCCCCACTGCTTCAAATATAGTTCCTGCACTTGGCAATATCGTTTGGTGTTTGGCGGCTGAAACACTGCGGCGGGGCTACAGACATGTGGGGGACCAGGGGGTGAATCATCCCATGTGGGGGTCCGGGGGGGGGGTGAAACTTCCCCGTGTGTGGGTCGGGGGGGGGGGTGTGACTCACCCCATGTGGGCGTCTGGGGGGGGGGGGGGATCACCCCGGTGAGTGGGCGATTGGGGGGGGGGGGGTGAATCACCCTGGTAGGGGGCTCGTGGTGCCGGTGCAGCGCGGTCAGTGACTCTGGGTGGGCGGAGGGACCAGACTGTCCCCAACTCTGCTGCAGCTGACGGGGATGTTGTCGGGTTTATGACCCCGTGTGTCCGCTGCCCGGAGCCACGGCCCCGCTCCGTGTGTGTGTGTGCGTGTGTGCGCGCTGCCGACTCATAGCCCGTGACAGTGCGGTGGGAGCCAGCTTGGGGGAGTGATGGGGTGGGAGCCCCTGTCCCGCTTAGAATACCTGAACAGAAAACTCTGGTGACCTTGTGCGCCCCCCAAGGTTTCCGTGAGGTTCCCGGAGGTTTTGGTTCCACTCCCTAATGGTCGAAAGTGGTTTCGGCGTAGTCGAGGCCACTTCCTTGTTCCTGAGTTATTTCAACAAATTCAAAATTGCCTCGACTAAAAGTTGGTCGCAGTTTGGTCGAAACCAGTGGAGTGGGGTCGCTATTTACTTTCAGGCAGTAGAAGGCAATCTCCTTCGCTCACCGGCCATTTTGATTGGCTCATTGGGGTGTTCAGCAAAAATCACATAGGATCTATGGGATTCCTATTGGATCTCCCCCTTCCCTCTCCCCCCTTCTCTGTCCTTCTCTCCCTTCTTTCCCCTTCTCTCCCTCCCGCCCGCGCTCTCTAAAAGACTTACGGTGCTCTGTGGCTGCCGTTTACCTTCCTCTTCATCGCACAGACAGCGCTCCTCTGCTGTCCCTGGCCCCCACCTTCGCGATTAGATAGATTAGATTAGATTAGATAGCCTTTTTGTCATTGTGCGTGTGTGTGTGTGTGTGTGTGTGTGTGTGTGTGTGTGTGTGTGTGTGTGTGTGTGTGTGTGTGTGTGCGTGTGTGTATGTGTGTGTGTTTTTAATATTTTTATTATTTTATACAATTTTTTATAACAAAACAGAACAAAACAAACAACAACAACAACAAAAAAAACAAAAAATAAATAAATAAATAAAACTGAAAAAGACAACAGGAAAAAAAAAGGAAGGAAAACCAAATAATTATAATTTTAAAAATAAATAAATAAATAAATAAATAAAACAAAGCCGCCAGACATAACAGTATTGGTACAATCCACATGGGGCTACACAGTCATGCATTGCAAAAGCAGAAGTAAAGGTCACAGGACTACATCACTGCAGATAATATGAAATTATGAAATTATTGGACTTTGAGATGGTTGATAAATTGTCCCCAAACTTAAAAAGTTGTTTGGTACCTTGGAGTTGTAGAAGCATATCCTTTCCATTTGTATGATTATTATCATTTCATTGAGCCATTTTTCGAAGCAGGAGGGTGTAGATGATTTCCAGTCTGTTTGGATCATTTTCTTGGCTGCCACCATACAAAGCATGTTGTTCTTCAGACGTGAAGTACAAAGCAGTATCTGAGCATCCAAAAAGTGCCAGTTCTGGATCAGGGAGAATATATTTTCCATAGACCCCAGAAAACCACTTAAATATTTTAGACCAGTATCTTTGTGTATGAGGACAGAGCCAGAAAGTATGTGTTAAAGAACCATCTGCACTTTTGCATCTGTCACATAATGGAGAAATAGCAGGTTAGATTCGATGTAATTTGGTCTTTGAGTAATGGAGTCTGTGGATGACTTTAAACTGAATCAGTTTATACCTGACATTGATCGAACAAGTTTGGATTCTGGTCAGACCTTCATTCCAAGTGTCGTCAGACACCTCGAAATTCAGCTCAGTAGACCAGGCTTCTTTCAGATGGGTAGTGGATACAGAGGTGGTGAATAGACTCACAAAGCGAGATATTAGATGTTTGGAGTCTGGAGGAAGCTGCAGGAGCTCATAGAGTGGGCAACTGTCAGGCATGGTTTGAAAATTTGCAATTTGATCTTTAACGTAGTGCCTAATTTGGAGATAGCGAAAAAAATGAGAGTTGGAAAGGTTAAATTTTAATTTCAGCTGATTAAACGAAGCAAACTTTTTGTCAATATATAGATCTCTGAGGGTCGCAAGGCCCTTGTCCCTCCAGACAGCAAACACCCCATCCGTCTGTGATGGCAAAAAGGAGTGGTTGTGACATATGGTGGGTGTAAATAGAGACATTTGACAATGTACTGAAACTTCTTATCTGATTTAAAATTCGAATAGAATTTCTTAAAATGAAGTTCTCACCAACCAACTTATGTGGGGATTCTGTTTTGGAAAAAAGCAAAGTACAGAGGGAGGAATTTTTCAGTGCTGTGTTTTCAATGTTTAGCCACGAAGAGGTATTATTATTATTATCCAAAGGTTCATCTGTGAATGCCCATTGCCAGTAAATCAGAGCTCTAGCATTGGCTGCCCAATAGAGTAGTGCCTAAATATAGGAAGGCCCATGCCTCCCTCATTGTTTGGCTTTAGAATATGTGCCTTTGATATACGGTGGGCTTTGTAGCCCCAAATGAATGGAAGGATAATGGAGTCCATTTTTTTTTAAATGATGAAGTAAGAAAAATTGGAAGATTTTGGAATAAATATATGAATCTAGGAAGAGACACCATCTTGATAGCGTTAATACGCCCCACTATAGACAAGGGTCAAATCCTCCATTTCTCTATGTTCAGTTTTAACTTTGTAATCATATCAGTGTAGTTGAGTTTGAATATAAGTTTGGGGTTTAGGGATATTTTGAGTCCTAGATATGTAAAATGGTCATATACTATCTTAAATGGTAGAGCCTCAAGAAAATCTGAATCTATATTGTCTGATAAAGGCATGAACTCACTCTTACTCCAGTTGACTGTGTATCCAGAAAGCTTACCAAATGATTTAATAAAATCTAACAAAGGAAGAACAGAGGCTTCTGGATCGGAGAGATATAGTAATGTGTCATCGGCGTAAAGCCCCACACGACTTTCCACATTCCCCACCTTTATACCCCTGATGTTTGGGTGACTCCTGATACATATTGCGAGGGGCTCCAGAGCAATATCAAAGAGTAAGGGGGACAGAGGATCTCCCTGTCTGACCCCACGTTGTAAGTCAAAAGGTCCAGATTTATCATTATTAGTGAGGATGGATGATGTCGGACAAAGATACACCATTTTGACCCACGCAATAAAGGAATCCCCAAACCCAAATATTTTAAGTGCCTCAAACATATAGGGCCACTCTATCTGATCGAACGCATTTTCGGCGTCTAAGGATAAGATGGCCGCTCTAGAATCCCGCCTCTTGGTGGAGCTATATAAATTATTCAGGAGTCGACGCACATTACAAAACGAAAATCTACCTGGAATAAACCCTGTCTGATCAGGGTGTATAACTGATGAAACGTGCTTCCCCAGTCTATTAGCTAGTATTTTTGTGATAGCCTTTTGATCAAAGTTGAGGAGAACAATAGGCCTGTAGCTACCAGGTTCCGTTTTATCCTTGTCTTTTTTTAACAGGATACATATGTTTGACTCCTACAGGGACTTCGGAAACCTGTTATTCTTAATCGAATCATTGATCATCCTAATTAGGAGTGGGACAAGCGACTTATGAAATGCCTTATAGAATTCGCAACCAAACCCATCCGGTCCAGCCGCTTTACCGGAGGGAAAAGATTTAATAGCCTCAACTAGCTCGCTTTGTAAGAAATTTGAATCCAGTTCTAGCCTGGCTGATTCATCTAGCTTTGGCAAACTGAGGGAGTCAAAGAATCCTGCAAAATCTACATTAGTGGCCCGCGTTTTAGCAGTATATAATTCTGAATAAAATACTTTGAAGCGGTTGTTTATTTCTTTGGGATTGGTAAGCAAACCACCCGTTTTGGATTTGATTTTATGGATCGCACGACTTGCCTGTTCCCCTTTTAATTGTCTGGCTAGTAGCCTCTCTGGTTTATCGCCCAACTCAAAGTGTCTCTGTCTGAGCTTCAGTAGAAGCTTGCCAACATTATCACTGAGAATACGATTATATTCGTATTTTAAATTCAAGATTTTGTTGTAATCCTCTTGTAAGAGAGAGTTCCTGTAAGTCTGTTCAAGATTTAGAAGTGCATTTTCAATTTCTACCAATTGATGACGCTGTTCCCTTTTTTTGGAGACTTCAAATGATATTATATGACCTCTCATTACAACCTTAAGGGTCTCCCAGAGTCAGTGTGTGTGTGTGTGTGTGTGTGTGTGTGTGTGTGTGTGTGTGTGTGTGTGTGTGTGTGTGTGTGTGTGTGTGTGTGTGTGTGTGTGTGTGTGTGTGTGTGTGTGTATGTGTATGAGTGTATGTGTGTGTGCGGTCGGTAGCAATGATCCTGGAGGATCTTTGTTCAGTAGATACAGCTCACGCTTCGGTCGAGGCATTCCAGGCTAGTGACCAAAACCTCTGGTGACTCATGGAAACCTTGGGTGGGGCACAAGGTCACCAGCGGTTTCCGGTCAGCGTTCCTAAGTGGGACAGGGGAGGGATGGGACGTGGTCAGCTTGTAGTAGTACGGGGAATGGGAGGTAGCCAGCTTGGAGGATTAACGAATCACGTAGGGGGGTACCGGATGAGATGTAGCCAGCTTGGGGGGATACGGTATGGAGGTGGCCAGCCTGGGTGAAATGAGAGTTGGGAGGTGGCCAGCTTGGGGGAGTAAGTTTGTTATTCTGCACATCGATCGGGAGGTGATGACATCGCCCGTTCACACGCAGCCGCCAGAACAAACAGTGTACATACAGTGATGACAAACGCAATAAATGCAATATCCAATGCAGAACTGTGCAAAATAGTGTTGCAGAAAACACGAGGTAGCACGGACGAGAGGGGCCGAAGGGCCCGTTTCCGGGTCGGGCGTCCACCGACGCTGTCCGTGTGGAGTTTGCTCGCTTCCTCCTCCGTGGTGGACCGGATGCGGGTCGGTGCAGGGGAGACGAGCTCAGCCTTCCAAGCCTCAATCCAAGCTCAGCCTTCCTCCCGCGCATCCTAGCCCCGACGAGCCGAGTGCTGGCGCCTTCCACCCCGGCCAACAACCGAGGGGAAACACACAGACAAAACCTCTTCCAACCCTCCGAATCCCTCAGGGAATGCCCCTGTCCTGTTTTTGAAATCAAGCCGTCACAATTGTGCAAGATCGGTCAGCATTATCCTTTTTTTTATTATATACTAGACTAAGTGGGACCCGTTGGGTCTTATGTTCACATGGGAGGGCTGGTCCCTCGACGCAATATTCCACCTCTCCACCAATTCCAATATTGGTGGCCAGTGGGGAGGGGGGGGGGGGGGGGGGGGCTTCTGGAGCGCTGGTATGGGTGTTGTTGGCTGCAGGGACTACTGGTCTCCAGATGGCTAGTATGGACATTGTGGGCCAAATGGATCCTTGGGGTGGCAGCTCAGTCCCTCAAGCCTGATGTGCTGGCAATCACAGCTGGTGGGCTGGCAATTGACTCACGGCTATTCCTTGAAATTCCATTTCACGCAGAAGGAACGGCCACCATATTCAAATCCATTTTTAGGGAGAAACCACCATAAAAACCACCATAAAACCACACGAAACACCACACTCACAGTTCAGTAGACATTCAGTGTGTTTAGTTGATTCACAGCTCAGACAGAGTCGTGACCTCTCCCTCCTCCATCATGCAGAGAATGAGCCACACCCACACTTCCGGATTTTATAATCCCTCCCCCCCTCCCACCGGAAAAGGTGTGGCTTCATGGCGTGATTGACAGGAGAGATTCTCACTTTTTTTAAACACCAATAACACTTTTATTTTTCATTGATGGGAAGAATCCGCTGCACCTGATGAACCAAGGGGGACTGAGTAAGATGGCCAAAAATCACAGCAGTAAGTGGTAGCATTTTATCCAAAATCAATATAATGCAAACAGGAAATTGTCAAGTTTAGACAAACAACTATTTACAGGCAGTGCCTTTTCACTTCAACCCAAACCCCCAAACAACCATTTGCAGGCAGGGCCATTTTACTTCAAACAAATATTTTCATTTTCAAACCACATTAAGGGCACTCACGGTTGAGTAGACATATGTTCAGTGTTATTCAGAGCTCAGAGAGATGTGACCCTCTGGCTTCCTCCATCTTGCAGAGACTGAGTGAGGCACACCACTTCCTGGTTTTATAGTCCTTCCCCCTCCCTCCGTCAGAGAGAATGGCAAAATAAACACTAATATCTCTCTGACTTTTCATCGATGGAAAAAATCCTCTGGTCCCGGAAGGCGGAGGAGGGCTCTGAGCGAGGTGGCCAAAATGACGGCTGTAGGTGGCGGCGTTCTCTCGGAAATCACAGCACAGTGAGCCCAAAGCGGTCAAGATCAGGCTTTTAGTCTATATTACTATATTAAAAGTAGGACAGTTGTGCCCCATCCTCTCAACACGTGGTTGTGGCGTCACACACACAGAGACATGGGGGTGAGAGGCAAGGGGGGAGACAAGGGGGGAGAGAGGAGGGGAGAGAGGAGAGGTGGCGGGGAAGGTGAGAGAAGAAGGAGAGAGGAGGGGAGAGAAAAGAAAGGGGGAGAGAGGGGAGAGAGGGGAGAGAGAGGAGGGGGAGAGAGTAGGGAGAGAAGGGTGGGCGAGGAGGAGGGGGGAGGCGGGGGGAAGCGGCAGGGAAGAGCGGGGGCAGCGGGGAAGAGCGGGGGCAGCGGGGGCAGCGGGGAAGAGCGGGGGCAGCGGGGGCAGCGGGGTAGAGCGGGGGCAGCGGGGTAGAGCGGGGGCAGCGGGGAGGAACATGGGGCAGCGGTGAGGAACAGGGGGCAGCGGGGAAGAGCGGGGGCAGCGGGGAAGAGCGGGAGCAGTGGGGAAGAGCTGGTGGCAACGGGGAAGAGCGGGGGCAGCGGGGTAGAGCGGGAGCAGTGGGGAAGAGCGGGGGGAAGCGGGGGCAGCGAGGTAGAGCGGGGGCAACGGGGATGAGCGGGAAGAGCGGGGGCAGCGGGGAAGAGCGGGGTAGAGCGGGGAAGAGCGGGGGCAGCGGGGAAGAGCGGGGGCAGCGGGGTAGAGCGGGGAAGAGCGGGGGCAGCGGGGAAGAGCGGGGGCAGCGGGGAGGAACATGGGGCAGCGGGGAGGAACAGGGGGCAGCGGGGAAGAGAGGGGGCAGCGGGGAAGAGCGGGAGCAGTGGGGAAGAGCGGGGGCAGCGGGGAAGAGCGGGAAAACGGGGAAGAGCGGGGAAGAGCGGGTGCAGCGGGCATCGGGTGAAGTGGGTTTCAACCAAACGACTGCGAGTTGGGCGGGGGTGGGTGTGTGTGACGTCACTCGCAGTGGGTGGAACACAGCGCAGGTCGTGCGCAGCAGATCCATTGTGACGTCATCAGCGAGACCATCTCGTTTATTTTCAAAGTTTTCTCGGATTTGTGAACATTTTCATAAATAACTCGAGAAATAAAGCACGAAATTTTTCAGATAAGGCTGTTTCGGACCAGGAGGAAAATCTCCACTGGAATATGTAACATTTTTACCGTTAGCACGTCGTTTTTTCGATAAAATATGATTACAGACAAACATCACACACATATATAATAATAATAATAATAATAATAATAATAATAATAATAATAATAATAATAATAATAATAATAATAATAATAATAATAATATATTATTAGCATGATCATGTTTCACACCTTTTGGCCTCTCTCCACTGGCTGCCTATTCAGTATAGGATTCGTTTTAAAATTATTTTATTTACTTTTAAATCCCTAAGTGGTCTTGCCCCGTCCTACCTATCTGAGCTTCTTCACCCTTATTCACCCTCCCGCTCTCTCAGGTCAGATGATCAGCTGCTCCTGATTGAGCCAAAGACTAAGCGGAAGCTCAGAGGGGACCGTGCCTTTGCTGTGTCGGCTCCGAGATTGTGGAATGAATTGCCTCTGCATGTTAAACAGGCCCCTTCTCTAGCTGTTTTTAAGTCACTCCTGAAGACATAACTATTCTCCGTGCCCTTTGTAGACCAGTGAGGTGTTGAATTGTTTATTAACTTTATTTGCTTGGTTTTGCTGCTTTGTTCGTACTCGTGTTTTATGTTTTTTTAATTTTTTATTTATTGTTTGGATTTTCGTATGTAATTTATGCGCCTCGTGTTAGTTGTATGTTCTGTAGTTCTGCCTGTTTTATGATGTCTTGCTTGTTTTCTTTTTTCTGTACAGCACTTTGGTCAGCTTTGGTTGTTTTTAAGGTGCTTAACAAATAAAGTTATTATTATTATTATTATTATTATTATTATTATTATTATTATTATTATTATTATTATTATTATTATTATTATTATTATTGTCATTGCACATTAGTGCAACGAGATTTAGTATGCAGCTTCCAACCGATGTCAAAAATAAATAAATAAATAAATAAACTGCGACGTGACCATCTGAGGGAGACAATCCAGGGGGGATGGGGGGCACTCAGCAGGGCCGGTTCAGAGCCGCTATGGCTCTGGGAATGAAGCTGTTTCTGAATCTGGAGGATCGGACGTAGAAGGCCTTGTAACATCTTTCGGAAGGAAGTTGTTCGAACAATCCGTTACACGGGAGTGAGGAGCCTTTATGGATGCTGACGGCCTTCCTGAGGCACCGTGCGTGGTAGATGCCCTCCAAGGCTGATAGCTGTGTCCCAATGATCCTCTGCGCTCTGTGGACGACACGCTGAAGAGCTCTCCTCTCCGCCTCCGTGCAGCTGAGATACCACACAGAGATCCCATACGTTAATATGCTCTCTGTGGTGCAGCGGTAGAACGTTGTCAGCAGCTGTTGGGGCAGACCAGTCTTTTTTAATGTTCTCAGGAAGAACAGTCGTTGCTGTGCCTTCTTGACCAGCGCAGCGGTGTTGGTGGACCATGTGAGGTCCTCTGAAATGTGAGTGCCCAGAAACCTAAAGCTGGACACTCTCTCCACATTGTCCCCGTTGATAAAGATTGGATCGTATTCTCCATTATGGGACCTCTTGAAGTGGATAATCAGCTCCTTGGTCTTGGAGGTGTTTAGTGACAAGTTGTTATGTGCGCACCAGTCCGCCAGGTTCTGCACCTCCGCTCTGTAGTGTGATTCATCATGGTTGGTGATCAGCCCAATCACTGTTGTGTCATCTGCAAACTTGACAATGCATATCGAATGCAGAAGCACAGTCATGTGTGAAGAGGGAGTAGAGCATGAGGCTCAGTACACTATGTGCCGGTACTCGGGGTGATAGTGGAGGACAGGTGCGGGCCTTCTGCCTGTGGTCGCTCCGTCAAGAAATTCAGGATGATCCAGTCGCATATCGACGAGCTGAGGCCTAGCTGGTGGAGTTTGGTGGTGAGCTTGGTGGGGATGACTGTGTTGAAGGCAGAGCTGTGTTCTCTGAAAAGCATCCTCACATACGTGCCCTGTCTTTCTAGGCGAGTCAGGTCAATGTGAAGAGCCAGAGATGTCCCTTTCAGAATGGTTCCCTTTCAGAATGGCAGGCAGTGACTAGTGGGGTACCGCAATGCTTGATCCTGGGATCGCAGCTATTTACAATTTTCATTCATGATTTAGATGAAGGGATAACAAGGAACATTAGCAAATTTGCGGATGACATAAAACTGGGTGACTGTTTGAACTGTGAGGAGGATGCTATGAGAATGCAGGGTGACTTGCACAGGTTGGGTGAGTGGGTAGATGCATGGCAGATGAAGTTTAATGGGAATAAATATGAGGCTATCCACTTTAATTACAAAAACAGGAAGGCAGATTATTGTCTGATGGTGTCAAAGGAAAAGGGGAAGTACAACAGGATCTGGGGGTCCTTGTTCATCAGTGAATGAAAGTAAGCATGCAGGTGCAGCAGGCAGTGAAGAAATCAAATGGCATGTTGGCCTTCATAACAAGAGGAGCTAAGTAGAGAAGCAAAGAGGTCCTTCTGCAGTTGTACAGGGCCCTTGTGAGACCACACATGGGGTATTGTGTGCCGTTTTTGTTCCCCTAATTTGAGGAAAGTCATTCTTGTTATTGCGGGAGTGCAGCGTAGGTTCACAAGGTTAATTCCCGGGATAGCGAGACTGTCATATGCTGTGAGAATGGAACGGCTGGGCTTGTACACTCTGGAATTTAGAAGGATGAGAGAGGATCTTATTGAAACATATAAGATTGTTAACGGTTTGTAAGTCAAAGATAAATGGAGGTTTGGCTTTGCCAAATTTCTTGTTTTATTTCTGGGCAGTCCATATCAAAAATATGAATTTCTGGCTGGAAGAAATGGATCAACAACCAGATTGGTTAAGGATGAAAAAGGAAGACTGTTCACCTTTTGAAATTGGTCCGATCATATTTGCTCCCACAAAACTGCACACAAAACCTATAAGGAAAACCCCATAATATATAGTGGAATACGAATTTGGAAACAATTTAAAAAAAGTTTTAAAATTGAATAATATAACACTATGCCTTCCCATTGTAAATAATCCTTTATTCAAGCCATCCATTTTGGATAAGGGTTTCGCCCAATGAAAAAATTATGGAATTAAAAAGATTGGATATCTTTATGGGAAAGGCATTTTTCTTTCATTTCAAGAGTTACAACTGAATCATGGACTGCACGCAAATAATTTCTTCAGATATCTACAAATTAGAGATTATGTTAAATCTAATACACAAGTCTACAGGACTAGGGAACCAGAAATCCTTGATGAATGTTTGAACAAGCATCCAAACACTGAAAAATTAATAGCTTATGTTTATAACACCCTCCTAAACAACGAGGTACCGCCGACGGAACCATATAGACACACATGGGGAACTGAATTAGGACCTCCTATAATGAAAGAAGTGTGGGACGAAAGTTTACAACATATACATCAATGTTCGTTAAATGCCAGACATGCTTTAATACAATTTACAGTCTTACATAGATAACACTAAAATAAAACTAAATAGAATCTTCCCACAAATCTCTCCTATTTGTGATAAATGTGTACATCGAGAGGCTAATTTAACACATATGATTGCAAATTGCATAAAAATTAAACATTTCTGCACTGATATTATTGAAATAATTTCAGAAGTTATTAATACAAAACTGGATCCAAACTCAAAATTAATAATACTTAGAATATCAGAGCAAAGTTTAACACTCCCAAAAAGCCAAATAAATTTCCTCGACTACAGTATAATAACTGGGAAAAAATATTAAAATTTTAGAAAGGCCCCACGACCCCCACAATTAAAATGTGGATTGTGAAAATGTCGGAGACCCTATATTTAGAAAGAATTAGACTTGTCTTAATGGACAAACAAGAACTTTTTGATAAAATATGGGCTCCATTCATTAATTATCTGACGGGATAGATTGGCCCAGCACGAAAACCCAACTGAACCTTGAACTCAGGATTAGATGAAAAGTCATACTTTATAATCTACGAACCTATCTCCAATGACGTATTATGTAATCCATTCCACATTTTTTGATATTTGTAACTCTTTATTCTCCCTTTCTCTCTTTTTCTATATTAAAGACAACACTAGAAGCAGAAGTAATCGACAATTGAAAATGTTAATAATGTATGACTGATGTATATGAAAAGTTGTTTTACTATAATATGTAACTATACTTTATAGTAGGTCTACTTCTAATAAAAATATAAAAAATAAAAAGAAGGATGAGAAGGGATCCTATTGAAACACATAAGATTATTAAGGGTTTGTACACGCAAGAGGCAGGAAACATGTTCCCGATGTTGCGGGAGTCCAGAACCAGGGGCCACAGTTTCAGAATAAGGGTTAGAACGGGTATGAGGACACACATTTTCACACAGAGTGGCGAGTCTGTGCAATTCTCTGCCTCAGAAGGCGATTCTCTGGATACTTTCAGGAGAGAGCTAGATAAGGCTCTAAAGGGTGTCAAGGGATTTGGGGTGAAGGCAGGAACGGGAAATTACGTTGCTGGCTCAAAGGGCCGAATGGCCTACTCCTGCATCTTTTGTCTATTGAGGCTCCTTGTGGGAGGAGGGGGAGCATTAGGTCCCAGTGCAGTCAGACCACGTGGTGTGAGAGTCTGCTGTGTGGAGATCCCAGGTCTGGGCGAGGCCCGCGGGGAGTGGAATGGCACGCGGGCGAAGTGTTGCAAGTGCCAATCAGCGGATGAGCGGGAAGGCAACGACGGTCGGCGGCTAAAGCGAGGCAGCAAGGGCGGCAACAACCACGGGTGTGGTCACGCGGGAAGGTCCATGACAGCGGCATCCTCGGTGGTCCAGGTCCGAGATCGGTTAGGATGACTTGGTGCTCCTCCTCGAGGCAGCAATGGCGTCGCGGGGTTGTCAGTTCCACCTGTCCCTTACTCCCCCAAGCTGGCTACCTCCCATCCCCCTTACTCCCCCAAGCTGGCTACCTCCTACCCCCCTTACTCCCCCAAGCTGGCTACCTCCCATCCCCCTTACTCCCCCAAGCTGGCTACCTCCTACCCCCCTTACTCCCCCAAGCTGGCTACCTCCCAACCCCCTTACTCCCCCACGTGGGGTGATTCACGTGGGCTGTCTGTAACCCCGCCTCCGCGTTTCAGCTGCCAAACACCAAACGATATTGCCAAGTACAGGAACTATATTTGATGTAGTGGGGAGGTGTGCGACTGCCCTACGGCTACAGATATGCATGGAGGCGAGAATAATTTCTTATAATTTCTGGAGATGATTGGCATTTTCTTTCGTTATTGATAGCACAACCTGAATTATGAATTCCAAAGAGCATAGTTGTCAAAGTTCGTCTCTGAAAGAAAGCAGACAGCAACAAAATTGTTCATGGTAAACCAAAGCAATCTTTTAATCAATCTGCCAGACGGGAGTGGCTTGGGAGGTCTACAAAGAGCACACACGTAGCTCAGTGCTTCTCGGGCTCTACTCAAAGAACAAAGGAAATTTAGAGTAATTATACATACCTTCTAAATCTGAGTGAAAGATCCGTAGCCTAAGGGAAACAAGGGAGGCTGGACCCATATATTTCCAATGTCAGCCTTATTCTCAAATCTTGGCACAGCTTCAGTACAGCTGCCCATTCCAGAAGGACAACTCGTTCACATTGAGGTCAGGTTAAACTTGCTTTATTTGTTACGTAAGGCACAAATGTGTCAAAACTTTCTTTAAAAAAACACTTTAAAATGCCTAAGAATGAACTGCAGATGCTGGAAAATGGCAGGTAGACAAAAATGCTGGAGAAACTCAACGGGTGAGGCAACATCTTTGGAACAAAGAAAATACGCATCGTTTCGGGTTGAATCCCTTCTTCAGACTGATATGAAGGTGGGGGAGGCGGGAAGAAGAAAGGAAGAGGTGGAGCCATTGGGTTGAGAGAGAGCTGAGAAGGAGAGGAGAAAGTAGGGACTACCTGAAATTAGAGAAGTCAATGTTCATACCGCTGGGGTGCAAACTGCCCAAGTGAAATATGAGGTGCTGCTCCTCCAATTTATGGTGGACCTCATTCTAGCCATGGAGGAGGCTCAGGACAGAAAGGTCGGATTTGGAATGGGAGGGGGAGTTGAAGTGCTGAGTCACCGGGAGATCAGGTTGGTTATTGCGAACTGAGGTGTTCGGCGTGTGTGCGTGAGTGTGTGCGTGTGAGAAACAGTGTGAGTGATAGCGTGTGAGAGAGAAAGAAAGTGCATGTGTTAGAGAGAGCAGGGGAGAGAGGGAGTGTGTTTGAGAGAGGGAGTGTTTGTGTGTGTGTGAGAGCGGGACTGTGTGTGTGTGTGTGTGTGTGAGTGTGAGTGAGAGAGAGAGAGAGAGAGGGGGGGATTGTTGTTAGTGTGAGAGAGAGGGAGTGTTTGTGTGTGTGTGAGAGCGGGACTGTGTGTGTGAGACAGGGAGCGAGAGAGGGAGTGTGCTAGAGAGGCTGAGCGAGTAAGGGAGTGTGTGAGAGAGAGGAAGGCGGCACAAGAGGGTGGAATGGAGAGAATTTGTGTACGAGTGGGGGAAAGGAGAGAGAAATGTATATGTGCAACTTTATGGGACATTGGTCAGGTAGCATTTGGAGTATTGCATACAGTTCTGGTCACTCCATTACAGGACTGATGTGGAATCTTTGGGGAAGGTGCAGAGATGGTTAACCAGAATGGTTTAAAAACAAGGAACTGCAGATGCTGGTTTACAAAAAAGGACACAAAATGCTGGAGTACTCAGTGGGACAGGCAGCATCTCCAGAGATGGAATTGCTGACTGAAGAAACGATCCGAAATGTTACCCATTCCTTCCAGTATTTTGTCTCTACCTAAACAGCGCCTATCTATCCACGTGGCGGTGTGCCAGCATGCTGGAGGGGCTGGCAAAGGCCTTGCCACAGAGCGGGCAGGTGAAGGGGCGCTGGCCGGTGTGGACTCGCCGGTGCTCCAGCAGGTGGTCAAGGCGGGTGAAACCCTTACCACAGGACGGGCAGTGGAAGGGACGCTCACCGTTGTGGGTACGCCGGTGCTGCCACAGGCTGGACATGTGGGTGAAACCTTTGCCACACTCAGCGCACACAATGGCTCTCTCACAGGTGTGTATCCGCTGGTGCTCCCGCACCCCCCGTGCTCTCTTGTCACAGTGGGAGCAGCTGCTCGCCGACGTGGGTCCGCCGGTGCTGCCGCAACCCCCGCGAGCTGTCAAACGACTCACCACAGTACGGGCAGTCGTAGGGCGGGCCACTGGTGTGCACGTGCTGGTGAGACAGGGCGTGGGAGGCCATGACAAAGCGCTCTCCACACACCGGGCTGGGGACGGGACAGTCGCCGGCGTGAAACTGCTCGTGGGACAGCAGCTTGGAGGAGCGGGTGAAGCCCTTGCCGCACTGGGCGCAGGTGTAGGGGCGCTCGCCGGTGTGGGTGCGCTGGTGATCCAGCAGGCTCCTGGACTGGGAGAAGCTCTTGCCGCACTGAGCGCAGGTGTAAGGACGCTCGCCGGTGTGGGTGCGCTGGTGCTCCAGCAGGCGGTCAGAGCGGGTGAAGCCCTTGCCGCACTGGGCGCAGGTGTAGGGACGCTCGCCGGTGTGGGTTCGCTGGTGCCTCAGCAAGTTGCTGGAGTGGGTGAAGCCCTTGCCGCACTGGACGCAGGTGTAGGGGCGCTCGCCAGTGTGGGTGCGCTGGTGCACCAGCAGGCCGCTGGACTGGGTGAAGCCCTTGCCGCAATCGCTGCATGTGTAGGGTCGTTCCCCGGTGTGCAGGCGCCTGTGCACCTTCAGTTCCTTGGACGACTTGAAGCCTTTGCCGCAGTCGGGGCAGGTGAAGGGCCGCTCACTGCTGTGCACCCGCTGGTGCTCCCACAGCCCCGACAACTGGGTAAAGCTCACGTCACATGTGGAGCAGCCATAGGGCTTCTCGCTCGTGTGCACCCGCCGGTGGGCCTTCAGCACATCCACACTCTTGAAGCTCTTGCCGCACTCTGTGCAGTTAAAGGGGCGTTCTATCGTGTGCACCCGCTGGTGGGCCTCCAGCCGGCATGGGTACTGCCAGGCCTTGCCACATACGTCACACTCATAACGCTTCTCCTTGTTGTGCCCCGTCATTTGGGCCTCTATCGAAGATCAGCCCTTGAAGCCCGGCCCGCACACCGAGCAGATGAGGGGCTCACCGGCACCCTGGCCACCCTCAATGGCCGCTCACGTTCCCGTCTCTCCGTCCACAGCAACGGCTCCTAAACCCTGCAGGAGGGGAACACAGAGGGTCAACAAGCTGGCAAACAGGACATTCCTAGCACATATTGGGGGCGTTTATGGCGGAGGAAACCGTTATATAATTCTGCGCTGCACACTGGCGCAGCGGTACAGTTGTAAATTAATTGGCCTCCACAAAATAACTAAATTGTCCCCAATGTGCGTAGGATAGTGCTAGTGTACGGGGTGATCGCTGGTCGGCGCAGACACCATGGGCCGAAAGGCCTGTTGTTTCCACGCTGCATCTCTAAACTGAACTAAACCAAAGAAGGGTGTCGACCCAAAATTTCACCCATTCCTCTCTCCACAGATGCTGCCTGACCTGCTGAGTTACTCCAGCACTTTGTGTCTATCTTCTCCACAGATTTTTTGTACTAAATTATATGTATGCACTGAGTACGAGCAGCTTTTAATTTCATTGTACATGTATAGTGACAATAAATGGCATATCAGATGCTGCCTGACCTGCTGAGTTACTCCAGCACTTTGTGTCTATCTTCTCCACAGATGCTGCCTGACCCGCTGAGTTACTCCGGCACTTTGTCATAGAGTCATGGAATGATACAGTGTTGGAAACAGGGCCCTTCGGCCCAACTCGTACCCGCACTCCTAGGTCCCTCGGCACTACACATTCCGCAAGGCTCAGAGTTCAGAGTCCTAATGAGACCACAACTGGAGTATTGTGTGCAGTTTTGGTCTCCTAATTTGAGGAAGGATATTCGTGCTATTGAGGGAGAGCAGCGTAGGTTCACCAGGTTAATTCCCGGGATGTGGGGGACTGTCATATGCTGAGCGAATGGAGCGGCTGGGCTTGTACACTCTGGAGTTTAGAAGGATGAGATGGGATCTTATTGAACCATATAAGATTGTTAAGGGTTTGGACACGCTAGAGGCAGGAAACATGTTCCTGATGTTGGGGGAGTCCAGAACCGGGGGCCACACAGTTTAAGAATAAGGGGTAAGCCATTCAGAACAGAGACAAGGAAACATTTTTTCTCACAGAGAGTTGTGAGTCTGCCTCAGAGGGCGGTGGAGGCCGGTTCAGTGGATACATTTAAGATAGAGCTAGATAGGGCTCTTAAAGATCGCAGAGTCAAGGGATATGGGGGGAAGTCAGGAACGCGGTACTGATTTGGGATGATCAGCCATGATCACATTGAATGGCGGTGCTGGTTCAAAGGACCAAATGGCCTATTCCTGCACATACTGTCTCTTGTCTATTGCCCCAGCGCCCCGCCATTCACAGTGAAGATCCTGCCCTGGTTTGACTTCCTAAACTGCAACACCCTCCCCACCCCCCAAACAATGTGACCTCCTCCCTGTGGCTCCTTGCCCCTTACCCCTGCTGCCTCATGCTTGTTACCCCCCTTTGCTCCCTCCCCCTCCTCCCCACCCCCAAACAATGTGAACCCTCACCAGGCTCCCTACCCCCTTCTATGACTCGCTTGACCCGTCTCTCCCCCCCCCCCCCCCCCATTCATCCCCCTCGGCACCAAACCCACTCCCCCTTGAATCCCTCCCCCTCCCTTTGCTCCCTGCTTGCCCCCGCTACTCACTTCACCCCCTTTCCACCTCCAGCCTCTCACCCCTCTCCTCCCTCCCTACACACACACTCTCTCTCTCTCTCTCTCCCTCCCTCTCCCTCTCTCCCTCTCTCTGACAGAAGCAATTCTGTTCCTCAGACGTTATTAATAAATTTTAGGTTGTACTTTTGTAGCAAACTTAACTACCTATGCATTTACTTTTAATTTCTATTGCACATGAGATTTTCTTCTGTCATAATTTAGCCATTCAGCTCATACCTGTGGTCTTAGTTTAATAAATTTTGGAGTAATGCTTTTATAATTGTTACTTTATTCAATGGAATTGTAATTTTGTCACGGTCCTTTCTGTCATTTTGTTTTCTTTTAGCATAATGAATTATGGTTTTTATTTCAAGAATAAACATTAACAAAAAGCCACAACAGCACAGCTACAACCGTTAGACTCAAACCTTTATGGACATGGGTTTAAAAGGCAGCTTGATGATTCATGTGGTTCTTATGAAATGCCAACTTGTGTAATGTCATCACAGCAGATTTAGAATTATTTTACCGAGGGGTCGGGGTCGGATGTTTTGGAACGAATTCACAGCCCAGTTTATTCCGCTCCCCTGTGTGTTTATATCATTATTTACCACAGTTTTACCCCCAGACTGGGTTTATCCCACTGTCCTGTGTGTTTATATCATTATTTACCCCAGTTTTACACCAGATTTACCGGGTTTATTCCCCAGACATGTAGTTTATAACATTATTTACACCAGATTTACTGGGTTTATTCCCCAGACATGTAGTTTATAACATTATTTACACCAGATTTACCGGGTTTATTCCCCAGACGTGTAGTTTATAACATTATTTATACCAGATTTACCGGGTTTATTCCCCAGACGTGTAGTTTATAACATTATTTACACCAGATTTACCGGGTTTATCCCCCAGACGTGTAGTTTATAACATTATTTACACCAGATTTACCGGGTTTATCCCCCAGACGTGTAGTTTATAACATTATTTACACCAGATTTACCGGGTTTATTCCCCAGACGTGTAGTTTATAACATTATTTACACCAGATTTACCGGGTTTATTCCCCAGACGTGTAGTTTATAACATTATTTACACCAGATTTACCGGGTTTATTCCCCAGACGTGTAGTTTATAACATTATTTACCCCAGATTTACCGGGTTTATTCCCCAGACGTGTAGTTTATAACATTATTTACCCCAGATTTACCGGGTTTATTCCCCAGACGTGTAGTTTATAACATTATTTACACCAGATTTACCGGGTTTATTCCCCAGACGTGTAGTTTATAACATTATTTACACCAGATTTACCGGGTTTATCCCCCAGGCGTGTAGTTTATAACATTATTTACACCAGATTTACCGGGTTTATTCCCCAGACGTGTAGTTTATAACATTATTTACACCAGATTTACCGGGTTTATCCCCCAGACGTGTAGTTTATAACATTATTTACACCAGATTTACCGGTTTATTCCCCAGACGTGTAGTTTATTTGGTGATTTATTGATTATTTACAGAGAGCCAGAGAGAGGGAGATAGATGTTTATAATCCTGGTGTTTTATATCAGGACGCTGCTCCAGACGGTGAGTTTCTATTATTGACCCCAGTTTTATTCCCCAGACGTGTAGTTTATGTGGAGTTTGACCTCAGCTCCCCCACATTTACCGGGTTTATTTACAACATTATTTACCTCAGCTCCGTCCGCAGCGACGTCACCAACTGCCGCTTCTCCGCCGCCATTTTCATGCGGTCGATGCGGAGACTCGATCCCGGGGCGGGACCGGCGGCCATCTTGGTGAGGTCGGCGCCGCTGATTGGTCGGCAGCCGGCGGCCATCTTTGTGAGGGGTTTGATGGCGGCCATGTTGGTGAGGGGTTTACAGTGGCAGATTATTATATAGTTCAAGAGATTGCTCCCTCCAGCCACTTAGGAGAAAGCGTGGAGTTAGGAGAATGTCGTGAGTGAAGGGGGGGGGGGGGGGGGGGGGGCGTCATCACCGCCCGCCCGCCCTGCGCCGTGACGTCACCGCCCATTGGAAGCTGCAAGATGGCGGTTTGTTTTTAAACGTGAAGGCGGATACAAAATGTCGGCGGCGCTTGTGACGCAGCGACAGAGACAGAGACAGAGACAGAGACAGACGGGCAGCGACTGTGGAGACAAGAGAAGCTGCAGCAACAACAACAACAACAACTGGGCCGGCCGCGTTTCATGGACAAACCCTGATGCTCACTCAAGGTCAAATCAAAGATCATACAGCAGAGCAAGATGGTCAACTCTCACGCAAGTTTGATGAGAGGATTACATGGATGGTTCATATTCAGAAAGTAGTGGACAAATGTAAGAAGATACTTAATGTAATGAGATGTTTAGTTGGATGTGATTGGGGGGCAGATAGAACAGCTTTGAAGACTATATACACTGGGTTAATTAGATCTGTGTTAGATTATGGTTGTGTGGTGTATGGGTCCACATCAAGTACTTCTCTTAAGAAAATAGACAACATTGAATATCGGGCATTGAGAATATGTACAGGTGCAATAAAAACAACTCCAACAGCAGCATTACAGGTTGAAATGGGGGAGATGCCTCTAGAGATGAGAAGGATACAGCTTTCATTGAATTACTGGATTAACCTACAGGGCCACAGTCAAGAACATCCAGCACAAGTTACTGTCAAACCATGCTGGGAAAAGGAGAGAAGGGAAACAAAAAGTTTTGGATGGACAGTGACCCAGAGAGCATTACAAATCAGCATAGCACAATTAAATGTGGTTCCAACTGTTCCATTACCTTCAATTCCATCTTGGATACTTCCAGTTGCAACAGTAGACTTTACAATATTAGAACAGAAAAACAAGGATAAACAACGTATGTATAATTCATTCATCATACAGGAATACATTGACAGATACTACAGCTTTGTCCGAATTTATACAGATGCATCAAAAGATTCTGTAGATAAAGTAGGAGTAGCATTTATTGTACCAGAATTTCACATCAAAGTAGGGAAGAGGATCAATAATGAGGTCTCATTATACACAGGTGAAATGATTGCAATATTGTTAGCGGTACAGTGGGTCGAGGATACCAGGCCTTTAAGGACAGTTATTTGTTCAGATTCAAGTTTAGCAATAAAGAGTTTACAGCACAGCCATTCAGACAGTAGGCCAGACATTTTGATTGAAATACAACAAACACTATTCAGAAATCAAATGATGGGGCTTACAGTCGTATCTTTATGGGTACCAGCACACATTGGCATTAGATGAAATGAAATGGCAGATAAGGTAGCAAAAGAGGTAACAAAAAGAAGTAAGATTGAATTGATTCTTTTACAAAAGAATTCATATAAGTGTTATCAAATCCTTTTGCTTTTTCTCAGGGTAACCAATTTGTTCAGAAAGATATAGGTTATTAGTATATAAGTTATAATGTTATTTGATACACACTCCATACCAGTTGGTGGCGGTATAGCACTAAAAAGTTGTTTGCCAACCGCCAAAAAAACTACATAGAAGTAGAAGAAGTAGAAGTGGAGACATGCCCTTCACCCAGCAATGTGTGGGGGGAGAGAGAGGGACAGAGAGAGTGAGAGAGAGAGGGAGAGACAGAGAGAGACAAAGTGCTGGAGTAACTCAGCGGGTCAGGCAGCATCTGTGGAGAGAATGAATGAATGGGTGACATTTTGGGTCGAGGCCCTTTGGTTTAGTTTAGTTGAGAGATGTTACAACATTTTCAGATTTAAAAAATCAAGTCTGCAATTTATCCCATCAGATAAAGCAGAAAAAGAAGTTTAATTGGACACCTAATTCACTTTTGTATATTCAGTATGCCAATAGGGAGGGGGCAGTTCTGATGGGAAAGTGGATGCAGTTCCACAGTCTAGGAGCTGCAACAGCAAAGGCACGGTCGCCCCTGAGCTTATGCCTAGACCGTGGGATATTCAGCAACCACAAGTCGGCCGATCTGAGGGGCCTGCAGGTGGAGTAGTGGGTGAGGAGACTTTTTATGTAGGTGGGGGCAAGCCCATTGTGTGCTTTGTAGACTTGGAGGAGAATCTTGAAGGAAGGAGATGGGGAGGAATTTCTTTAGCCAGAGGGTGGTGAATCTGTGGGATTGATGCCACAGACGGGGTGGAGGCCACAAGTCAGTGGATTTATTTAAGGCAGAGATAGATAGATTGTTGATTAGTGCAGGTGTCAGGGGTTATGAGGAGAAGGCAGGAGAAAGAGGTTAGCAGGGAGAGGTAGATCAGCCATGATTGAATGGCGGAGTGGACTAGATGGGCCAAATGGCCTATTTCTGCTCCTATCATAGAAACATACAAAATGTGTGCAGGAGGAGGCCATTCGGCCCTGCGAGCCAGCACCACCATTCATTGTGATCATGGCTGATCATCCCCAATCAATAACCCATGCCTGCCTTCTCCCCATGATCATCCCAGATGATCTTGTGATTTCACGCAACAGGTTTTCACTCAAGAGCAGTTTGTTACTTTTGGTTTGCTGAAAACACATTCTCAGGTAGGAAGTGAGAGGGGAGGGAGAGAAGGAGGGAGGGGGGGAGAGAGAGAATGAGGGAGGGGGAGGAGGGACAGTGAGAGAGAAGGAAGGGGAGGGAGTGAGGGAGAGAGAGAGAGAGGAGGGAGGAGCAGTGAGAGGAAAACGAAATGGGAGGGAGGGGCGAGGACAGGAGCGTCTGTTTCCCGAAGTGTTTGAACATCTCTTTCCCTTCCACCTCCCTCCCTTCTCTCCCTCTCCCGCCCTATCTCTCCTTCTATCTCTCTGTCTCTCTCACTCCCCCTCCCTGTTTCGCCTCTCTCTGTCTTTCTCTCGCTTTGTCTCTCTCTCCCATCTCTCCGACTCCCTCCTCCGCTCCCTTCCTCGTCTCCCTCTCCCGTCTCCCTCTCCCCGTCTCCCTCTCCCCGTCTCCTTCTCCCCGTCTCCTTCTCCCCATCTCCCCTCCCTCCGCTCCCTCTCCTCGTCTCCCTCTCCCCGTCTCCCTCTCTCCTCCTCCCTCTCACCGCCTCCCTCTCTCCGTCTCCCTCTCTCCGTCTCCCTCTCTCCGTCGCTGTCTCTCTCTCTCTCTCTCTGTGGCTCTGTCTCTCTCTCTCTCTCTCTCTGTATCTCTCTGTATATCTCTATCTCTGTCTCTCACTCTCTCTCTCTTACAGATAGCTACATCACTACTACCGGAGTGGATTTCAAGATTCAGACGGTCGATGTTAATGGGGAAAAGGTGAAGCTGCAGATCCGTACAATCAAGCCTACGTAAGTTCAATCCCCCGCTCCCCCCCAGGGCACTCGCTTAACTGTTTTCCCTGTTGCCAGCCGGACAACCTAGGCAAAGTGTTCAAGAAGGAACTGCAGATGCTGGAAGATCGAAGGTACACAAAAATGCTGGAGAAACTCAGCGGGTGCAGCAGCATCTATGGAGCAAAGGAAATAGGTGACGTTTCGGGCAAACCCTTCTTCAGACCCGTTCAGTCTGAAGAAGGGTTTCGGCCCGAAACGTCGCCTATTTCCTTCGCTCCTAGATGCTGCTGCACCCGCTGAGTTTCTCCAGCATTGTTGTGTACGGACAACCTAGGCAGCTTTTCAGGTTGCCAAATGATGGAACCCTGGTCTCTGGCGCTGTGAGGCAGCAACTTTACGCTGGGTCACCGTGATGCCAGAGAGGGTGGGAGGTGAATACTTCTCTCTCCCTCCCCTCATCCCTTTCTCTGACTCCCTCTCTCAATTTCTCCAAAACTTCGTAAAAACGTTCTCAAAAGTTTCTGAAAACTTTTCAAAACTCTCCCAAACTTTCTCTCACACTCATTCCTCCCTCTCTCTCTCTCTCCCTCCTTCTCTCTCCTTCCCTTCTCTCTCCCTCCTTCTCCCTCCCTCCTTCTCCCTCCCTCCTTTTTCTTCTCCATCCCACCCTCAATGCACCAAAGAACCACCCGGAACCAACATTCGGCGTTTCGCCCTCCAACCGGACGCCTGAGACCCGCCGTCCCACTTTCCCAGCGCCGGTGCGCCGCTCTAAAGTGTTCCCCTTCCTGACGGAGGCGCCGTTGTCGACGAGAGGTTCGCCACCCACCGGAAGTGGTGCGGGAATGCGTTGTGAAGATCAGGTGAGGATAAAAGCTCTGCGATGCAGCGGGAGAGGAAGCAATGCAGCCAGTGATGCTTGCATTCCCTTTAATGCAGCACGGGGAGCATGCACAGGCACTGGCAGGCTGTTCCCCCTCTCTCCATCTCCCTCCCTCTCTCTCCCTCCCTTTCCCTCTCTCTCTCTCTCCCCCCTCTCTCCCCTTCTTTCTCCCCCTCTCTCTCACCCCTTTCCTCTCCCTCTCTCCCCGTAGCTCCCTCTCTCTCTCCACCTCTCTCCCTCCCCTCTCTCTCTCTCTCTCTCTCTCTCTCTCCCTCCCTCTCTCTCTCTCACCCATCTCTGCCCCTCTCTCTCTCTCTCCCTCTCCCTCCATCCCTGGTGAGACCACACCTGAAGTATTGGTGTGCAGTTTTGGCCTGTTGGCATTCATAACCAGAGGAGTTGAGTATAGGAGCAAACAGTTCCTTCTGCAGTTGTACAGGGCCCTGGTGAGACCACACCTAGAATATTGTGCACAGTTTTGGTCTCCTAATTTGAGGAAGGCATTCTTGCTATTGAGGGAGCCCAGCGTAGGTTCAGCAGGTTAATTCCCGGGATGGCGGGGCTATCATATGCTGAGAGAATAAAGCGGCTGGGCTTGTACACTCTGGAGTTTAGAAGGATGAGAGGGTATCGTATTGAAACATATAAGATTGTTTAAGGGTTTGGACACGCTAGAGGCAGGAAACATGTTCCCGATGTTGGGGGAGTCCGGAACCAGGGGCCACAGTTTAAGAATACAGGCGCCGGCCATTTAGAACGGAGATGAGGAGAAACTTTTCCCCCAGTGATTTGTGAATCTGTGGCCATTTAGGACTGAGATGAGGAGAAACTTTTCCACCCAGAGAGTTATGAGTCTGTGGGATTTTCTGCCTCAGAAGGAGGTGGAGGCCGGTTCTCTGGATGTTTTTTTCAAGAGAGATCTTGATAGGGCTCTTAAAGATAGCGGAGTCAGGGGATATGGGGAGAAGGCAGGAACGGGGTACTGATTGGGGATGATCAGCCATTGAATGCGGTGCTAGCTCGTAGGGGCCGAATGGCCTCCTCCTGCACCTGTTGTCTATTGTCCTGTGAAGGTGATTTGACTTGTTGTTAGACAAAAAATGCTGGAGAATCTCAGCATGTGAGGCAGCATCTATGGAGTGAAGGAATGGTTCTTGAGTCTGAAGAAGGGTCTCGACCCGAATCATCACCTATTTCCTTCGCTCCATAGATGCTGCCTCACCTGCTGAGTTACTCCAGCATTTTGTGTCTACCTTTGATTTTCCAGCATCTGCAGTTCCTTCTTAAACATTTAGACGACATTGTTGTCTCATTATTCCATTCCATTGCGGTTCATACAAAGAACGAGTCCTTATAAATATCTGTCCTGGCCAATGGCGTTTCTATTTGCAGATCATGTCTCTTTCCTGTCCTATGTGTTAAGTACGTTACGTATCTATCTGCAGTTAGGCCCACGGTTGGCAGGATGGGTCTATGTTCACCCAAACCCTCTGTCCCAGAGAGTGAGAGAAGAGAGAGAGACAGACAGACAGACAGATAGACACACAGAGACACAGAGAGAGAGTGAGAGAGTGAGAGAGACAGATACAGAGAGAGAGAAAGACAGAGAGAGAGAGGGAGAGAGAAACAGAGAGAGAGAATAGAACAGACAGAGAGGAGAGAGAGAGAGATAAAGTAAGAGAGAGAGACACAGTAAGGAAACAGGCTGAAAATTAGAAGCTGGTGTGACTGCAGTGAGGGGAGAGAGAGAGAGAGAGAGAAAGAGACAGAGAGGGACACAGACAGAGACAGAGAGAGAGACAGTCAGTGAGAGAGAGAGAGAGAGAGGCAGAAAGAGAGACAGTGGGAGAGAGAGGGAGGCAGCGAGAGAGAGACCGAGACAGTGAAAGAGAGACAGAGATAGAGAAATATGAGAGACAGAGAGAGTGAGAGAGAGGAGAGAGAGAGAGAGAGAGAGTGAGAGAGAGATAGAGAGAGAGATGGAGAGTGAGACGGACAGAGAGGGAGAGAGAGAGTGAGACGGAGAGAGAGACGGATAGAAAGACGGAGTGAGAGGAGGGAGACAGAGAGAGGGACAGCGAGATGGAGAGAGAGACGCACAGAAAGAGCCGGAGAGAGACAGAGAAAAAGGGAGACAGGCAGAGGCAAGAGACAGTGGGAGAGGCAGAGAGAAGGAGAGAAAGAGAGAGAGGCAGCGAGAGGGAGAGAGACAAACAGAGAGAGAGAGAAACAGAGACTGAGAGAGAGAGAGAGAGAGAGAGAGAGAGAGATGGAGAGAGAGACAGAAAAAAAGAGTGAGGCAGAGAGAACGGACAGAGAGATACAGTGAGAGATAGAGAGTGAGAGAGAGACAGACACTAATTGACATTAACTAACTAAGAAATGAATATTGAATTGCTAAACTTGCTATTGCGTTGTACTGCTGCAGCTGCAAGAACGTGTAGCATCAATAAAGGGCTTAGGCCTATTGTGAGTTTATGTATAGGGACATATCTATCCATGCAACTGTAGACTTGTATTTATACTGATGCTTTTTAAATATGTATGTCATGTTATATACTTTGGCAATATAACAATTTTTATCATGCCAATAAAAGTTTTTAAATTGAATTGAATTGAATTGAGAGAGAGAGAGATAGACAGAATGAGGGACAGAGAGGGAGAGAGAGAGAGAGAGATAGAGAGCAGAAGAAAGAGGCACAGAGACAGTAGAGAGAGATGGAGATAGAGGGGGTGACAGAGAGAGAGTGAGAGAGAGAGAGACAAGGAGAGAGATAAAACAGATAGACAGATACAGACAGAGAGACAGAAAAAGACACGGAGAGACAGAAGAGAGAGAGAGTCAGAGAGAGAGATGAAGAGTGAGAGACGGAGAGTGAGAGACAGGGAGAGAGACAGAGAACGAAAGAGAGAGACAGAGAGAGAGGGAGAAAGATAGTGTCAGTGAGAGGGAGACAGAAACAGCGAGATAGAGAGAGAGAGGCAGAGAGAGAAAGAAAGACAGAAACAGACAGAGAACCAAGAGAGAGAGAGAGAGAGACAAACAGACAGAGAGAAACGGAGAGAGAGAGGAGAGAGATAGAGAGACATACGGAAAGAAAGAGACATAGAGAGACGGAGAGAGAGGGACGATGAGAACAGAGGGACAGAGACAGAGCGAGAGAGACAGAGAGATATACAGTGAGAGACAGAGAGATACAGAGATAGTGGCAAAGAGAAACAGTGGGAGAGAGAGAGAGAGAAAGAGAGAGAGGGGGACACAGAGGGAGAAAGGGGGAACAGATATAGACAGAGAGAGGGTGAGAGACAGACAAAGAGGGGAGAGAGAGACAGAAAGAGTGAGATGAAGAGAGAGAGGGAGAGTGAGGGGAAGAGAGAGAGTGCCAAGAGAGAGAGAAAGAGAAGGAGAGAGGGAGCGAGTGGGAGAGAGAGAAAGAGTTGGAATGACAGAGAGAGTATGTGAGAAAGAGAGAGAGAGAGAGAGATAGAGAGAGAATGGGAGAGACAGACAGACAGGGACAGTGAGAGAGGGAGAGAGAGAGGGAGGGACAGAGAGAGAGGGGGGGGGGGAAGACAGAGAGAGAGAGAGAGAGAGAGAGGGGAGACAGAGAGAAACAGAGAGAGTGAGAGATGGAGAATGAGAAACAGGTGGGAGACAAGAGAGAGAGGCAGAGAGAGACAGGGGAAGGGGAAAGAGAGGGACAGAGAAAGAGATGCAGACACAGAGAGGAAGAAGAAAGAAAGGAGAGGACAGAAGAGAGAGAGGAACAGAACAGAGAGAGAGAGAACAGAGCGAGACACATAGGGAGAGAGATGGGAAAAGAGAGAGAGAGACAGAGATGCAGAGAGATGGAGAGAGAGAGGGAGGGACAAAGCGTGAGATAGATAGAGAGAGAGACACAGAGAGGCAGAGAGAGAGAGAGAGAGACAGATAGAGAGAGAGAGAGAGAGAGAGAGAGAGAGAGAGACTGAGAGGGAGACTGAGAGGGAGACTGAGAGGGAGGCACAGAGGGAGACACAGAGGGAGAGAGACAGTGAGATAGATAGAGGGAGAAAGCGAGATAGTTACAGAGAGAGGGACAAGGAGAGGGACAGAGAGAGGGAGAGACAGAGAAAGAGAGCGAGAAACATACAGAGCGAGTGCTGGAGTAACTCAGCATGTCAGGCAGCATCTGTGGAGAAGATAGACAGAAGTGCTGGAGTAACAGCGGGACAGGCAGCATCTGTGGAGAGAATGAATGGGTGACATTTTGGGTCGAGACCCTTCTTTGCTTTAGTTTAGTTTAGAGATGCAGCGTGGAAACAGGTATTTCGGGGTCTGCGCCGACCAGCGACCACCCCGTACACTAGCACTATCCTACGCACATTAGGGACAATTTACAATTTTGCGGAGGCTGATTAATCTACAACACTGAATGTGTTTGAAATGTTGGGGAAACGGAGCACCGGAGAGAAAACCCCGCAGGTCAAGGGGAGAACGTGCAAACTCCCACACAGACAGCACCGTAGTCAGGATCGAGCCCGGGTCCTCTGGCAGTGAGGCAGCAACTGTACCGCTGCGCCAGTGTGCAGCGCAGAATTATATAACGGTTTCTTCAGCCATAAACGCCCCCAATATGTGCTGGTAATGTCCTGTTTGCCACTTGTTGATCCTCTGTGTTCCCCTCCTGCAGGGTTTTAGAGCCATTACTGTGGACGAGAGACGGGGACATGAGCGGCCATTGAGGGCGGCCAGGGTGCCGGTGAGCCCACCACCCGATCTGCTCGGTGTGCGGGCTGAGCTTCGATGGAGGACCACATGACGGGGCACAACAAGGAGAAGCGTTACGATGTGTGACATGTGTGGCAAGGCCTGGCGGTGCCCGAGCGAGCTGGAGATCCACCGGCGGGTGCACACGGGAGAACGCCCCTTCGACTGCTCAGAGTGCGGCAAGAGCTTCACCTGCTATACCACCTGCGGCAGCACAACTGCGTGCACTCCGTCGAGAGGCCCTTCACCTGCTCCGACTGCAGCAAGAGCTTCAAGATGGCGAATCACCTGAAGAGACACTGGCGGGTGCACACGTGCGAGAATCCCTATTGCTGTTCACCTGCGGCAAAAACTTTGCCCAGTTGTCGGGGCTGCGGGATCACCGGCGGGTGCACAGCGGTGAGCGGCCCTTCACCTGCTCCAACTGCGGCAAAGGCTTCAAGTCGTCATCAGAGCTGAAGCAGCACAGGCGCGTCCACACCGGGGAACGACCCTACACCTGCAAGGACTGCGGCAAGGGCTTCACCCAGTCCAGCAACCTGCTGGTGCACCAGCGCACCCACACGGCGAGCGCCCCTACACCTGCACCCAGTGTGGCAACGGTTTCACCCAGTCCGCCAGCCTGCTGGTGCACCAGGCACCCACACCGGCGAGCGCCCGTACACCTGCGCTCACTGCTACAAGGGCTTCACCTCCTCTGGCACCTGCTGGTGCACCAGCGCACCCACACCGGCGAGCGCCCCTACACCTGCTCCCAGTGTGGCAAGGGCTTCACCTGCTCCACCTATCTGCTGTCCCACCAGCGAGTGCACGCCTGCGACCATCCAGTCCCCAGCCCGGTGTGTGGAGAGCACTTTGCCATGGCCTCCCACGCCCTGTCTCACCAACGCGGTTGCACACCAGTGGCCCGCCCTACGAATGCCCATACTGCGGTGGGGGTTTGACAGCTCGCGGGGGTTGCGGCAGCACCGGCGGACCCACGCCGGTGAGCAGCTGCTCCCACTGTGACAAGAGAGCACGGGGGCTGCGGGAGCACCAGCGGATACACACCGGAGAGAGACACTTTGTGTGCGCTGAGTATGTTAAGGGCTTCACCCGCCTTGACCACCTGCTGGAGCAACCGGCGAGTCACACCGGCCCAGCGCCCCTTCACCTGCCCGCTCTGTGGCAAGGCCTTGCCCGCTTCTCCAGCCAGCTGGCACACCGCCAAGTGGATAGATAGGCACTGTTTAGGTAGACACAAATGCTGGAAGGAATGGGTAACTTTTGGGTCGTTTCTTCTGTCACCCATTCCTTCTCTCCAGAGATGCTGCCTGTCCCGCTGAGTTTCTCTAGCACTTTGTGTCCTTTTTTGTAAAGCGGCACCTGCAGTTCCTTGTTTTTAAACCATCTGGTTAACCATCTCTGCACCTTCCCCAAAGCCTCCACATCAGTCTGTAATGGAGTGACCAGAACTGTATGCAATACTCCAAATGCTACCTGACCATGTCCCTTAAAGCTGCACATCTACATTCCCTCTCTCTCCCCTATCCCCACACTCTCCCCCACCCCACTCGTTACACAATTCTCTCCACTCCACCCTCTTGTCCCCTCCACTCTATTACACACTCTCTCTCGCTCCGTCTCTCACACCCCCTCTCTCTGTCCCTCTCACACGTGCACACACACACACTCCCTCTCTCACTTGTTCTCGCACACACGCACCCTCTCTCACACACACTCCCCTCTCACACACACACGTACACACTCCCTCTCTCTCACACACACACACCCTCTCACACACACACACACACACACACACACACACACACACAGTCTCTCACACACACTCCCTCTTTCTCTCTCTCACACAAACTCCCTCTCTCTCTCTCACACACACACAGTCTCTCTCTTACACACACACACTCCCACTCACACACACACACACTCCCTCTCTCTCACACACACACAGTCTCACACACACACACACACACACACAGTCTCACACACACACATACACACAGTCTCACACACACACACACACCCTCTCTCTCACGCACGCTCCCTCTCTTTCACAAACACACGCCCTCTCACACACACACACACACACACGCCCTCTCTCACACACATACACACACCCTCTCTCACTAACACACACACTCCCTCTCTCTCACTAACACACACATACACACACACGCCCTCAAGATGGCGGACTGCAGAGTGGGCGCCGTTGTGTATGGCTGCTCCGCCTGCAGTCCGTCCTTTCACCCTTTTTTATTTTTATTTTAGTCCTGTTACTTCAAAATGTATGTTGGAGGTCTTCTTTTATGTGGTGGGTGGGGGAGGGGAAGGGGAAAACTTTCCTGGTCCCTACCTGGTCGGAGAGGTGGTTTCCCTCCGAGCTGCTTCTTCGCCCCTTCCTTGCGGCCTACCATCAGACTGTTGCAGCGTTTCCTGTCGGGATCGGCCGGGACTACAGCTTCGGCGACGGTGTAGCGCTGGGACACCAACATGGAGTGGGTGATGCCTTACCGGGTCACCGTGCGGTAAGCTCCGGAGTACTGTGGCCGCCGGCCAACATCCGAGTAGCTGTGGCTGCGGAGCGTCCTGTCGCGGGCGGGCGGCGCTGGATTTAAACACCGCGGAGCCTGGGTTTCGAGATCACCAGAGTCGGAGCTCGAACCAGCGCGGTCTGAAGACTTCAGGTGCCGCGTGCGGTCTCCGGGGAGGAAGCGGCCGCTCCAGACATTTCAAAGCCGCAGAGGAGTGTTCCCCAATGCCGGCATTCCAGCTTTCTGGCAAGAGGGCCTGAAAACATCGGACTGGCGCGGAGGCCACAAATACGCCCCGACCTCGGGTGATCACAGAGGGAGAGGAACTGAACTTCTGATGCCTTCCCCACAGTGGAACATTTTTTATTTCTGTTGTGGGGGACGTTTGTGTTGAATTATACAATATGTTGTGTCATTTTCTTAATTTTATTTTTCTATGGATGTACGGAAGCTTAATCATTTTATTTATTTATTTATGTATTTATTTATTTTTTTCTATGTAAAACACTTTGGTCTCAACATGCGTTGATTTAAACGTGCTATATAAATACATTTTACTTACTTACCCTCTCTCTCACACACACACACACTCTCACACAAACACACTCCCTCTCTCAACACACACTCCCTCTCTCTTGCTCTTTTCACACACACGTCATCTCTCACATACAATCTCTCAGACACACATTCTCACACATGTCTCTCTCTTTCACACACACTCTCTCATACACACCGCCTCCCTCTCACACACACACACTCCCTCTCTTGCTCTCACACACACACTCCCTCTCTCTCACAGACACCCTTTCTCCCTCTCACACACACACACACCCTCTCACACACACGCACTCCCTCTCTCCCTCACACACACACGCACACTCCCTCTCTCACAAACACACTCACTATCTCTCACACACACACACCCTCTCACACACACACACTCCCTCTCTCCCTCACACACACACACGCACACTCCCTGTCTCACAAGCACACTCACTATCTCTCACACACACAGCCTCTCTCCCTCACACACTCCCTCTCCCTCATACACACACTCCCTCACACACACTCCCTCTCACAAACACACTCACTATCTCTCACACACACACACTCTCTCCACACACACACACTGCCTCAGACACACACTCCCTCTCACACGCACACACCCTCTCTCTCTCATACACTCCCTCTCTCTTGCTCTCTCTCACACACACGTCATCTCTCACACAAAATCTCTCAGACACACTCACACACGTCTCTCACACACACACACACACGGTCCCTCACACTCATCTCACGCACACTCACATACACTCTTATCTCACACACTCTCTCAAACATGCTCTCGCTCACGCACACACACCAAACACGGTTTGCAATAACCAACCTGATCTCCCGGTGGATCAGCACTTCAACTCCCCCTCCCATTCCGAAACCGACCTTTCTGTCCTGGGCCTCCTCCATGGCCAGAGTGAGGACCACCGTATATTGGAGGAGCAGCATCTCATATTTCGCTTGGGCAGTTTGCACCCCAGCGGCATTGACTTCTCCAATTTCAGTCCCTACTTTCTCCTCCCCTCTCAGCTCTCCCTCAGCCCACTGGCTCCATCGCTCCCTTTCATCTTCCGCCTCCCCCAGCCTCACATCAGTGTGAAGAAGGGTTTCGACCCAAAACGTTGCCTAATTCCATCGCTCCATAAATACTGCCTCACCCGCTGAGGTTCTCCAGCATATTTGTCTACCTTTGATTTTCCAGCATCTGCAATTCCTTCGTAGGCATTTTAAAGTGTTTTTTTAAAGAGAGTTTTGGCGCATTTGTGCCTTATGTAAAAAATAAAGCAAGTTTATCCTGACCTCACTGTGAAAGAGTTTAATTTGGTCAAGTTTGGTTCGTTAAATTAAACATGGAGATTTGCTGAAAAACAGAAAGCAGTCAAATTTAAAAAATAATTTTCCCAGCAGAATAAAGTCTGGGAAAATCTTAGAAGCTTGGTTTATACTAATCATTGAAACAATGTATTAACAATGTGAAGAAGGCAAAGGTATGTTAGCATTCATAGCAAAAGGATTTGAGTATAGGAGCAGGGAGGTTCTACTGCAGTTGTACAGGATCTTGGTGAGACCACACCTGGAGTATTGTGTACAGTTTTGGTCTCCTAATCTGAGGAAATACATTCTTGCCATAGAGGGAGTACAGAGAAGGTTCACCAGACTGATTCCTGGAATGTCAGGACTTTCATATGAAGAAAGACTGGATAGACTCGGTTTGTACACGCTAGAATTTAGAAGTTTGAGGGAGGATCTTATAGAAACTTACAAAATTCTTAAGGTGTTGGGCACGCTAGATGCAGGAAGATTGTTCCCGATGTTGGGGAAGTCCAGAACAAGGGGTCACAGTTTAAGGATGAGGGGAAATCTTTAGGACCGAGATGTGGAAAACATTTTTCACACAGAGAGTGGTGAATCCCTGGAATTCTCTGCCACAGAAGGTAGTTGAGGCCAGTTCATTGTCTATAATTAAGAGGGGGTTAGATGTGGCCCTTCTAGCTAAAGGGATAAGGGGTATGGAGAGAAGGCAGGTACAGGATACTTAGTTGGATGATCAGCCATGATCATATTGAATGGCGGTGCAGGCTCGAAGGGCAGAATGGCCTCTACTCCTGCACCTATTGTCTATGTTTCTAGTGTATTAAATATAGAGATGTATTGTCTGGGCACAGCACCATATTAGATATCTGTCTGAACTGCCTGTCCCAGCTAAGGACTTCTTCTGTCTAATGTCTTTTAGACCTGCAGCTCCGTTGAGGCGAGGGCAGGCCAACGTGTCATCGTCCAGGTCAATCAGACCTCGTTCACCATTCGGTGGCCAACGGTGTTTGGGGCAACTGGTGACGATGTGCTCCACTGTCTGTGTTGGTCCCCACACTCGCAGGAGGCGCTCACTGTCCACGAGGCCCCACCTCTTCATCGCTACTCCATAGCGTCCAACGCCTGTCCTCAAGCGGTTGAGGGTTGTCCATTGCTTTCAGGGCAGGTCGTGGCCAGGGACGTCCATGTACTGGGGTAGCCTAGATGGTTCCGCTGACTTCCACTGGTCGTTCCATCTTGTCTTGACCCAGGCAGTCTTAGAAGCGTCAACCGGTGTTATGCAGAGCAGCTCTTGGGCTTGCGTGGCAAAGGGGCACCGTGACTTGAGGCGCACGGCACGTCGTGGTGTCTCTATGACCATCTGGGATAAGGATAAGGGGGGAATCTTTCAGCACCGAGATGAGAAAAACATGTTTTACACAGAGAGATGAATCTGTGGAATTCTCTGCCACAGAATGTAGTTGAGGGAGTACAGAGAAGGTTCACCAGACTGATTCCTGGGATGGCAGGACTTTCATATGAAGAAAGACTGGATAGACTCGGTTTGTACTCGCTATAATTTAGAAGATTGAGGGGGATCTTATAGAAACTTAAACAATTCTTAAGGGGTTGGACAGGCTAGATGCAGGAAGATTGTTCCCGATGTTGGGGAAGTCCAGAACAAGGGGTCACAGCTTAAGGATAAGAGGGAAATCTTTTAGGACGGAGATGAGAAAAACATTTTCTGGTGAACCAGTGGAATATTCCGTGGTGAATCAGTGGAATTTTCTGCCACAGAAGGTAGTTGAGGCCACATTGGCTATATTTAAGAGGGAGTTAGATGTGGCCCTTGTGGCTAAAGGGATCAGGGGGTATGGAGAGAAGGCATGTACAGGATACTGAGTTGGATGATCAGCCTTGATCATATTGAATGGCGAATGGTGCAGGCTCGAAGGGCCGAATAGGCCTCTACTCCTGCACCTATTTTCTATGATGGAGGTGGGGGGGATTCACTGGTCTGTGCCTTTCGAGAGAGGGCCAGCATGGCTGCTTCTCGTCTCAGAATCAGAATCAGAATCAGAATCACTTTATTTGTCATTTGGACCCCTAGAGGTCCAAACGAAATGCCGTTTCTGCAGCCATACATAACACACAAATAGACCCCAGACACAACATAATTACAATTTTACATAAACATCCATCACATAGCTGGGATGGAAGGCCAAAAAAAACTTATCTCTCCACTGCACTCTCCCCCCCCCCCCCCCCCCCCCGATGTCAGAGTCAAAGTCATAGCCCCCGGCTGGCGATGGCGATTGTCCCGCGGCCATGAAGCCACGCCGAGTGGTGCGAGTCGCACACCGGGTCTTGGTGTTGGTGCCCCCGGTGTGCGCTCGTAAAGTCCCGCAGCCGTTCCAGCCGCGCGGGGCAATGGTGTTAGGCCCCGCTCCAGGAGCTCTTCGACCCCGCAACTCGGGCGGGAGAATTCGCCGTTGCAGGAGCCCCGAAAAGCGGTCTCTCTCCAGAGGAGCCGCGGGCTCCCGGCGCCGCTCTCCGCAGACCCGCAGCAGCAGCCTCCGCATCAGCAGCAGCCCCCGACTCCGCAGCAGCCTCCGACTCCGCAGCAGCCTCCGACTCCGCAGCAGCCTCCGACTCCGCAGCAGCCTCCGACTCCGCAGCAGCCCCCGACTCAGCAGCAGCCTCCGACTCAGCAGCTGGAGCAGCAGCAGCAACCCGCTCCGGACTCGACCAGCCCCGCGACGGCGACGGTGAGTAGCACCTGAGTCCCCGGCTTCCTCCTGTTGGAGGCCGCTCCTCGTTACGGCCTCAACGACAATGGAAACCCGACGAGAAAAGGTCGGGTCTCAGTGCAGGGAGAGATTAAAAAAGTTTCCCCCGCCCCTCCCACCCCACCCCCCGCCCCCCCACACACACATCCCAACAAAAAATAACAAAAACTACATTAGAACACAGACAGAAAATAATAAAAACGCGGACAGGCTGCAGAGGCCGCTGCTGGCCAGAGCCGCGCCGCCTACCGGTCTGAAGTTGGCTGGGGCGATGCCAGCAAGGACAGCCAGTTGGTTTGCTGGGGTGGCTCGTAGGCATCTGGAGACAGTCCGCAGGGCGCTTTTGAGGGCAGCATCCGGCCTCTTGGTGTGAGGGCTGTAGATGGTTCATGCATGCAACCAATCATATAGCTACCTCAGTTGGAATGTGTCTAACCTACATGATCATTAAACCTTAAGTAAAGTTACAAGTGTGTCAGACTTAACTTCTTTACATGGTGTCAGAAACTTAAAACGCGCGCTTCCTGTTTATCGGGTTTTATTTCTTTGAAAGTGTTGCTTTATCGGAGTATTTTTCGTACCCCTTTACCACCATGGCATCCTCGTGCCGTAAACCCTCGCCCCTTGTCTTTGATGCCGACATAGCGGAGCGCTGGGCGAGTTGGATTTCACACACTACATGAATATCGTTCACCGAAACGATCCCGATGCTGTCAAAGCATCTCTTCTGCTGCACCTTACTGGTCCTGATGCCATGAGGAGAGCACTTGCCTCTGCCTACAATCCCGCGGTCCGGGATGAAAATGATCAGGTTCTAGTACCTGCGGAATCTGCCAACGATCCGGTATGTTTGCTACGGACGTTTGCTGAAATTTGTGACTTGCCCTCTAACTGCATTTTAGAGCGAGCTAAATTCTTTACGCGGAAACAACAGCCTGATGAGCCTGTTGAGTGTTTTATTGCTGATCTGCGCTATCTCGCCCAGAGGTGCCGATTTCAAAATATGACTGACCAGCTTACTAGGGACGTTGTAGTGACGGGTATGCTGGATCAGAAGTTGCGATCGGAGCCACTGAGAAAGCCAGATCTTACTCTGACCAAGACCATGCACGCATGCAGGTTGGCCGAAGTTGTTGACCCGCTGTTCGGACAGCGGGAGTCCGATAGCCGAGCTATCAATTTAACGGTTCTCAACAGACCGCGTCCCAAAATAGACAACACTAGACCTGCGCCGCGGACAAGCTACATCCCCGGCGGACACGCTGTTAAAAAGTGCCCCAATTGTAATTATATGCATTAGATGCAGTCGCAGTGCCCGGCTTACGGAAAATCCTGCAATTTCTGCAAGACATTTAACCATATCTCGGCGGCCTGCCGGTCCCGTGGGAAATTTCCCTCAGCTTCTAGACAAGTATTAAACAACCTGGTACAAGTCGATAACGAGTTTGGTTCCCAGTCCTTTCTCGACATTGCCCACGACTCTGAGCCAATTAGTTCTCAAGGAGACGCTAGTGTATTCACACTCCTACACGCACCTGCTCTACTCCCTGATCCATCGGTCCTTGTTACTGTCAACAATTATTCTTTCTCACCTAAGCTCGATACTGGGGCAAAGGTCAATGTTATGTCAACAAGCCTGTTCAAAAATATCAGACTTAATGAGCTACTGAATGCAGACCGTTCGACATTACATGCTTATGGGGGCGAGGTGCTGAAACCTGTGGGGAAGGCCACTTTCAATTGCGTGCTGCAGAAGTTATCGCGGCCTCTCCTGTTTTATGTTCTCGACTATGACTGTGTAACTCTGTTGGGCAACCAGGCATGCCAAGACCTAGGACTGGTGTCCTTCGGCCCACTGTCAACGAAGTGCAGGTGTTGCTGGATCCGATGTCTGAGTACCCGGACCTGTTCGACAATGAGCTGGTCAAGCTACCTCTCGTTTACAAGATCGCCACCGACCCGAAGGTGGTGCCCGTGGTCCGTGCACCACACACAGTGTCCCTCGCTATGAAGGATAAAGTTGAATCAATGCTGAAGAGCATGGTCGCTATGGGAGTGCTGGAAGCGGTTAGCGAACCCACCGACTGGATCTCCACCATGGTCGCCACCCTGAAAAAGGACTAGAACGAGATACGGGTATGCATTAATCCGAAGGACCTGAACCTCGCGACCAGGCGACCACACTACCCCATGAGAACCGTGGAACATGTTGCAGCTCAAGTCGGCCAGGCCACGGTCTTCTCTGTCCTTGATGCCAAGAGCTCCTTCTGGCAAATACCTCTCGACAAACGCTCCTCCGACCTGACAACGTTTGCCACTCCATTTGGCAGATTCAAGATCCTACTGATGCCATCTGGTATTAACTCTGCCAGCGAGGTGTTTCCGCGGTGCATGGAACAGCTGTTCGCCGGCCTGCCGTGTGCCATCATCGTGGATGATATCCTAGTCTACGGGAAGAATGCCGCCGAACATGACAAGAACGTCCGCCGGATCCTGGACCGAGCCTGTCAGATCAATTTGAAACTGAACGAAAAAAAGTGCAGATGCCGCGTCTCCGAAGTGCCTTACGTCGGGCATATCTTCACTTCTAATGGACTGAAGCCTGACCCGCAAAAGACAAATGCAATCTCCGAGATGTCCTCGGTCTGCAACGATTCCTGGGCATGGTTAATTACCTGGGGAAGTTCATACCTAATCTCAGTGAGCTGAGCTCGCCCCTGAGGCAGCTAACCAAAAAAGACACTGCCTGGTCCTGGTTTCCACAACACCAGCAGGCTTTCGAATGTCTGAAGTCTATGTTGACCAGCACCCCGACTCTACAATTCTTTGACCTGCGCCGTCCTATTGTTGTTACCTGTGATGCCTCTCGTTTTGGACTCAGTGCTGCCTGCCTGCAGCTCTACGACAACGGATCGCTGTTACCGGTCTCGTATGCCTCGCGGACCATGACCGACACGGAGCCACGGTATGCCCAGATCGAGAAGGAGCTCCTCGCTTGCTCCAAGTTTAAAGATTTCCTGTTCGGCAGCAAATTCACAGTCGAAACCGACCAGCAGCCATTAGTGACTATTCTCAACAAACCAATCCATGTTGCCCCCGCCAGGCTGCAGCGCATGATGCTGCAGCTCCAACGTTTCGATTTCCAAATCGTTTACAAGAAGGGCACCGAGATGGATGTGGCCGACACCCTGTCTTGTGCCCCATTAGCCTCCAGCGGCCGCCACCCCTACGAGTAGGAGGACCTGCTGGTACTGAACGTTAACTTTGTCCAGACCAAGCAGCTGCAGTGCCTGACCGAGCACACTTCCACTGACCCTGCTTTGCAGCAGCTCGCAGCCGTTATCAAGCGCGGGTGGCCCGACAGATGCACCACTTTGCCGTCGGGTGCCCAGCCGTTCTTCCTAGTCCGCGATGAGCTGGTGATCCAAGATGGTGTCATCGTCAAGGTCCACAAGGTCGTGGTGCCGGCCTCTCTATATGATCTATACTACAACGCACCCCACAGCGGTCACCCTGGGGTCGATGCCACTATTTCTCAAGCCCAAGGCCAATTCTACTGGCCAGGCATGGCCAAGTACATCAGGGACCGGGTGTCCTCCTGTTTCTCCAGCAACAACCTCGCCCCCACACCAGCAGCGCCAGCCCCTTTTGCAGCAGCCGGCGCCCGAATGGCGGGGCAAGCATTTTCTCGTCCTGGTTGACTCGTACTCCAACTGGTTCGAGGTGGACCTACTTCCTTCCATCACCTCCGAGATGGTCATCAGCAAACTGGGCAGGCACTTCGCCACCTTCGGTACCCCTGTCCGCTTACAGACCGACAATGGCCGGCAATTCACAAGCGCCGATTTCAAGGCTTTCGCTGCCAGGTGGAACTTCCATCACTACACCAGCAGCCCTGAGTATCCACAATGTAATGGCCTGGCCGAGTGGGCTGTGCGGAGTGCCAAGGGTCTGCTGGAGCAGTCCCGCCTGTCCAACTGCGATTTCTACCTGGGCTTACTTAACCTACGTAACATCTCCCGGGACCCAACCATGGGTTCCCCCTGCCCAGCGTCTGATGTCGAGGATGACAAGACCACCCATGCCAATCGCCCAACAGGCCCTGCTACCCAAAGTGCTCGAGCCTGCCACTGTCCAACAGCGGATTGACCAGAAGCATGAGGGTCAACGACGGTCGCATGACATGTCCTGCCGCCCGCTGTCGCCTCTACTGCCCGGGCAGGTCGTTCGGATGCAGACTACCGGCTACTCCCGCCTCGCCACCGTGGTTGGTGTGGCTGACTCTCCCAGATCTTACCTGGTGGACTACGATGGGACTGTCTATCGTCGGAGACATCAACAACTGCTGGCTGTGAACGAGCCGAAGCCTGCACCTGCGGGCCCTTATGCTCCTCCGTTGCCGTTCCAGCCTGCTACTGCCGATTGCCCTGCTGGGGCCCCGCATGCCCCGGACCCCTCGCCTGCCGCGTTCTCCTCCTGCTCTGCAGCCTGGTTTTGACCGGGTAGCTTCACCTCCTAACAGTTCACCTCCCCCTCCTGCCTCTCCAGCTTCGACTGCGCTTGCTCCTGCATTTAACTTTCGCGCCTGCCCCCGCTACGCCTTCTCTTCGTTCCGTTGGTGGGGGGGGGGGGGGGGGGGGGGGGGGGGGTGGGGGGGGTGGGGGGGGGGGGGGGTGTTGTACGCACGCGCTCGGGTCGCATTGTCAAGTTGCCTGTTTGTTATGGCGACTTTGCTTAAACCCGCATGCTTTGTGCAATTACACTGCCACGGCTCTAATTCTGTTTTGATTTCTAAGGGGAAGTATGTAGATGGTTCATGCATTCAACCAATAATATAGCTACCTCAGTACCACTAACCACGCCTTAGTTATCAAGTATAATAACTCCCTCAATCTCTCCCTCGCTCTCTTGGTTCCAGCACGGTTATAGACTGCAAGTAGCCAGTGCTGGAATGGGTCTCACCTGAGTGATAACTAAACAATAAGTACAGTTACAAGTGTGTCAGACTTAACTTCTTTACAGGTGGGAAGCCAAAATGCAAACTAATCGACAGATCGGGATGCTTAAAAGCCAACTAACCGAAAGGCTGCGTTGCCGAAAAGCAAACTCACCGAAAAGCCGCTCTGCCGATACGCCAACTAACCGAAAGATTGCGTCGCCTACAAGCAAACTTTCCGAATGGCCTCTTTGCCGAAAAGTCAAATAACGGACATGACGTCGCCGGGGGGAGGGACGTGCCAGCGATTGGTCCAAACCTCCGCGTGCACCACATCACCGGCCGGTGATGACGGGAGGGAGAGGGTCATAGAAACATAGAAACATAGAAATTAGGTGCAGGAGTAGGCCATTCGGCCCTTCGAGCCTGCACCGCCATTCAATATGATCATGGCTGATCATCCAACTCAGTATCCCGTACCTGCCTTCTCTCCATACCCTCTGATCCCCTAGAGGGGATCTAACTCCCTCTTAAATATAGCCAATGAACTGGCCTCAACTACCCTCTGTGGCAGAGAGTTCCAGAGATTCACCACTCTCTGTGTGAAAAAAGTTCTTCTCATCTCGGTTTTAAAGGATTTCCCCCTTATCCTTAAGCTGTGACCCCTTGTCTTGGACTTCCCCAACATCGGTAACAATCTTCCTGCATCTAGCCTGTCCAACCCCTTAAGAATTTTGTAAGTTTCCATAAGATTCCCTCTCAATCTTCTAAATTCTAGAGAGTATAAACCAAGTCTATCCAGTCTTTCTTCATAAGACAGTCCTGACATCCCAGGAATCAGTCTGGTGAACCGTCTCTGCACTCCCTCTATGGCAATAATGTCCTTCCTCAGATTTGGAGACCAAAACTGTACGCAATACTCCAGGTGTGGTCTCACCAAGACCCTGTACAACTGCATTTCCATAGTTGTACACAAGCCATAGGTGACTGGGTTATCTGAATCCGAGCACCAAGTTGTAAGCGGCCGAAAGAGCGCATCCCTCGAGACAGCTCCCACTCACCCCGGTCAAGTCCGCCCTCCGCCTGGTCTCCCCCGTGCCGCTGCACTGTGACGGGCTGTGTGTCGACAACGCCGGGTGGAGCAGAGGTGTGGGCTAGGCTGGTCCCTGCGCCCACCCAGTGTCAGTGACCGTGATGCACCGCCATCAGACCCCAACGCCCACATCAGGATGATTCACCCCCGCGACCGCCGGACCCCGACACAAACACGAGATGATTGACCTCCTGACACCCACACCGGGAGATTCACCCTCATCCCGGCCGCGGGGCCAGACGGCTCGGGGCATTGGCAGCCATAGTGAATCGCTTTTAAAACATGTGGAGGGGGTGGGGGGTGGGGCACAAATTCCCTGGCGGGCCAATGACAGGTGGGCATGACAATAAACTATTTTATGGTAGGTTCCGTCCTTTCACATGGACCGCTTACAACTTGGTGCTCGGTTTCAGAGTGCCCAGTCACTTATGGGTTGTGTGGGAAAATGACCCCCACCCTCCCGACTCCACCGGCCAGTGATGTGATGAACGCCGGGGTCTGGACCAATCGCTGACAAGTCCCGCCCCCCGGAGACATCATTTCCATTATTTGACTTTTCGGCTGAGCGGCCATTCGGTGAGTTGGCTTGTCGGCGACGCAGCCTTTCGGTAAGTTGGCGTCCCGGCATAGTGGCCTTTCGGATAGTGTGATGTAGGCGACGCAGTTCGGTTAGTTGGCTTTTGGGCGTCCAGCCGTTTCAGTTAGTTTGCAGTTAGGCGTCCCACCCTTTTAGTTATTTGGCGTTTCGGCTTTGTACGTTTTCGGTCATTTGGCGTTTTGGCTTCGTTTCCGTTCGGTTATTTGGCGCCCACTTCTTTGCTTCGGCTGCTCGTCTTTCGACGCCATGTCCGCACACGGCTATCACCAAGCGACAGGAAATGAAACTTCACACGTGGGATTTGTAGTATTGTGGCAAATAACTGCGGACCCGTGTATTAATCCGGACACGTAGTGCTGATAGCGTTAAATTACATAGATACACAGATACATAGACAATACGTGCAAGAGTAGGCCATTAGACCCTTCGAACCAGCACCGCCATTCAATAGGATAATGGCCGATCATTCTCAACCTGTACCCCGTTCCTGCCTTCTCCCCATACCCCTAGATTCCGCTAGCCCTAACTAATGTATCCAGTGATTCGGTCTCCCCTGTCTTCTTAGGCAGAGAATTCCACACATTCAAGTTTGCACGCTCTCCCCGAGACCTCGTTGATTCCACCCGTATCCCCAGTTAATGCGGCATTTGAAAGACTTGGGTGTTGCACCTGGAGGAACTAATGGGAATGCGTGGCACGTTGAAACGCATGTTGTCTGTGGGCCCTTGTTCGATGACGGAACATATAGTGATCGGGGCTGTGAACACATTATGTGACTATGATTTAGATTTGAGTGAAGGGCGCACTTGAACAGAAGCCATGGAACAAATGGCTTATAAATCATTGCTGAGACGTTGCGTGTCATTGACAGTAATATTCTAGAATACGTCAGTTGGTGGGAATGCTGGAGAATAAAAGTAATGTAGCACCGAACTGATTTCCTGCTCTTTGCGTCTGCAACGATTGTTCGCCAGCCAAGACAAATAAGGGCAGCAATTAGTTGAAACCAACTCTATTTAAGCCAAACATGAGAATGCAATCTGGTGTCTCCAGCATTTGACGCGTATTTTCATTGTCAGCTACTGGATTGTTCACAAACCGAAGAGAAACCAGATGGTGATAAATGATGACTGTAATAAGTGATGCTTCCCTGCACGGCGATGAGCTTCCGATTGAATTCTGACTCGTTCGATTTGAAACCAATTAATTTCTAATGGTATATCCCGCATGACGATTTGGAATGACAACTCATCTCTCCAGACAAGCCATGGCGTCACCGATTCAAGGCGAAATTAAATGTGTCGCCACTTATGGATAGCAAACTGGCTTCGTGAAAGGAAGCAGAGGGTAATGGTGGAATGTCCGTAACTGGTTCCCGTTACTGTTTGTAATGTGTATCCATGATTTGGATGAGAACATTCGTGGCAAGATTAGCAAGCTTGCTGATGATACACAAGTGGATAGTTTTGCAGATAGTGAGAATATTTGGAACAATTGCAGCCGGATCTTCAGGTCAGATCTGTTTACTTTATTGTCACATGTACGGAGTAAAATAACCAACATTTGTAGCATGCCAACCAGTTAGCAGAAAGACAATACATGATTACAATCGATCCATTTACACTGTATACATACACGATAAGGGAATAATGTTTAATGCAAGGTAAAGCTGGCAAAGTCACATAAGTCTTAATCAATTGGTCAGATGGGCTGAGGAATGGTTGATAGAATTTAATCCAGAGAAATGTGAAGTGTTGCATTTTGGGAAGTCTAGCATGGGCAGGACCTGCACAGTGAATGGTAGGGCTTAGGGGAATGTTGTGGAGCTGAGGGATGTAGGAGTGCCGGTGCATGGTTCCCGAAGCTGCAATCGCAGACAGAGTGATCGAAAAAGCTTTAGGCACATTGGCCTTCATCAGTCAGGGAATTGAGTATACAAGTTGGCAGGTCTGTTGCAGTTGAATAAGTCGTGAGTGAGGCAGCATTTAAATAATGTATTCATATAACATCTTATAGGAAGGATATTGTTTAGCTGACCAGGGTACATAGACGATTTACAAGTATGTTGCCAGGACTAGCTACAGAGAGAGGGTGAGTAGGATAAGACTCTATTCCATGGAGCGCAGGAGGATGAGGGATATTCTTATTGAGGTGTATAAAATCGGGATAGGAATTGATATGGTAGATGAATTGATATGGTAGTCGGCGAATGAAGAATTAGAGGACATAGGTTTATGGTGAAGGCAAAACGATTTAATAGAAATCTAAGGGGTACGTTTTCACACAGAGGGTGTTGTATTGGACAAGCTGCCAGAGGAGGTAGTCGAGGCAATGAGTTTCCCAATGTTTACCAAACATAGAGACAGGTACATGGGCAGGGTAAATTTAAATAGATATGGACCAAACGTGGGCAGGTGGGACTAGTAGTGGGAACAAGTTGGCTGGTGTAGGCCGAAGGGCCTGTTTCCACGCTGTATCACTCTATTACTCTATGCCTGTTAGGCACTACTATATAACCATATAACATATAATAACCATATAACAATTACAGCACGGAAACAGGCCATCTCGACCCTTCTAGTCCGTGCCGAACACATAATCTCCCCTAGTCCCATATACCTGCGCTCATACCATAACCCTCCATTCCCTTCCCATCCATATAACTATCCAATTTATTTTTAAATGATAAAAACGAACCTGCCTCCACCACCTTCACTGGGAGCTCATTCCACACAGCTACCACTCTCTGAGTAAAGAAGTTCCCTCTCATGTTACCCCTAAATTTCAGTCCCTTAATTCTCATGTCATGTCCCCTTGTTTGAATCTTCCCTACTCTCAGTGGGAAAAGCTTTTCCACGTCAACTCTGTCTATCCCTCTCATCATTTTAGAAACCTCTATCAAGTCCCCCCTTAACCTTCTGCGCTCCAAAGAATAAAGCCCTAACTTGTTCAATCTTTCTCTGTAACTTAGTTGCTGAAACCCAGGCAACATTCTAGTAAATCTCCTCTGTACTCTCTCTATTTTGTTGACATCCTTCCTATAATTAGGCGACCAAAATTGTACACCATACTCCAGAATTGGCCTCACCAATGCCTTGTACAATTTTAACATTACATCCCAACTTCTATACTCAACTACTGGCGGGGTCATAATGGAATAATCTCGAGATTAAGTCATTGTTAAATATTATTTCAAAATATCAATGGAGAACACGTTTAACTTCAACAATATAGTCTGATCAAGTATATGAGGCAAGGCAATGTTGAGGCAAGGCAATGTTGAGGCAAGGCAATGTTAAGGCAAGGCAATGTTGAGGCAAGGCAATGTTGAGGCAAGGCAATGTTGAGGCAAGGCAATGTTGAGGCAAGGCAATGTTAAGGCAAGGCAATGTTGAGGCAAGGCAATGTTGAGGCAAGGCAATGTTGAGGCAAGGCAATGTTGAGGCAAGGCAATGTTAAGGCGATGCAATGTTAAGGCAATGCAATGTTGAGGCAAGGCAATGTTGAGGCAAGGCAATGTTGAGGCAAGGCAATGTTGAGGCAAGGCAATGTTGAGGCAAGGCAATGTTGAGGCAAGGCAATGTTGAGGCAAGGCAATGTTGAGGCAAGGCAATGTTGAGGCAAGGCAATGTTGAGGCAAGGCAATGTTGAGGCAAGGCAATGTTAAGGCAATGCAATGTTGAGGCAAGGCAATATTGAGGCAAGGCAATGTTGAGGCAATGCAATGTTGAGGCAAGGCAATGTTGAGGTAATGCAATGTTGAGGCAAGGCAATGTTAAGGCAAGGCAATGTTGAGGCAAGGCAATGTTGAGGCAAGGCAATGTTGAGGCAAGGCAATGATGAGGCAAGGCAATGTTGAGGCAAGGCAATGTTGAGGCAAGGCAATGTTGAGGCAAGGCAATGTTAAGGCAATGCAATGTTGAGGCAAGGCAATATTGAGGCAAGGCAATGTTGAGGCAATGCAATGTTGAGGCAAGGCAATGTTGAGGCAAGGCGATGTTGAGGCAAGGCAATGTTGAGGCAATGCAATGTTGAGGCAAGGCAATGTTGAGGCAATGCAATGTTGAGGCAAGTCAATGTTGAGGCAATGCAATGTTGAGACAAGGCAATGTTGAGGCAAGGCAATGTTGAGGCAAGGCAATGTTGAGGCAAGGCAATGTTGAGGCAAGGCAATGTTGAGGCAATGCAATGTTGAGGCAAGGCAATGTTGAGGTAATGCAATGTTGAGGCAATGCAATGTTGAGGCAAGGCAATGTTGGGGCAATGCAATGTTGAGGCAAGGCAATGTTGGGGCAAGGCAATGTTGAGGTAATGCAATGTTGAGACAATGCAATGTTGAGGCAAGGCGATGTTGAGGCAAGGCAATGTTGAGGCAATGCAATGTTGAGGCAAGGCAATGTTGAGGCAAGGCAATGTTGAGGTAATGCAATGTTGAGGCAATGCAATGTTGAGGCAAGGCAATGTTGGGGCAAGGCAAATCAGCGAACGGGTATTTAAACAACCGCTTATGTTGGAGCTGTGAACGTCTCCGGGCTTAAAACTCACTAGGAACCTGCCTCTTGAATGTGCCTCTTGTCATTAATGTGGAAAGTTTTTCATGGACAAATAAAGGTGGCGAAAGCAAACATACAAAGAAAAATAGAGGGGTTGTGACGCAACGTTCGATGTCGATATTTAGGATTTGCTTTAACTTTGACAGATAAAATCCAATCCACAAAGGTCTGGAGCTGAACGGTTTGCAGTAATCGCGATGGCGGATGAATACTTGTGCGCTACTCCGAAGTGGCCGAACATTTGTTCAGCGTTGTGGAGCACGACCTGGATAGGCACGTGGTACGTCCTTCACAATATTATGCAACTTTGTGAAGAATAGTTTGCTCAGGGACTGTGATCAACATGGAACTAATGACACACAACTGCCCCGCGGGGATTATTCCTTTCCTTCAAATAAGGGAACCTTTCCAATGAGCCATTTCATAATCAAGTAAGGCATTAATCTAGATGCCATTGGAGGATAAGCGGTGACAAGGACATGGACGTAATATGGATTGTCAGTATCATATATGAGATCGAAAAGGTATACTACCCGATCCTGGCTATAATCGGTGTTCCGGGTAAGTAATGAGAGCTGTCGTTTACGCTGTGCATATTTGTGAATCCGGCTGAAACTCGACACTCCCTCTTTTAATTTCAAGTTCTGTGATTGCATTCTGCCGAGGGATTAGTAAGGCACGAAACATTCTTGCTGTGTCGCTTTGAACATCGCATTTTACACGATTAAACGGTGAGATCGGCAACTTCTCGGTGTTTGCATTGGTTAATATCGAGCACAGTCACGCTGTGTTGTGTCCATTATGTCCCATGCTCGGGTTCCAGCTGAAATGATGGAACATACAAAGTCACAGTGGATAGTGAAAATGCTAAATGTTAAAGGAAACCCATCAGTAAGTGGGGCAGCAGCTGTGCCGGTCAATGTTTCAATTCAGTGCCCTTTCACTGGGTGATTTCCCGCCTTACATTATCACAGCAGGATCGGGTGAATTGCGGAGAGCGAATACAACCGCAGACGCAATGTGAATGATTAACAATCTCGAACCTAATCATGTTTCTGTCGAAATCATCCCAGTTTCCTCTGTGTATCAAACATTGTGTCTCTGTGGTTACCGTGGAATTAAAATTAGCGCTCCAGATATAATTTCATGTTTGCAGTTCATTTCCATTGAGTGATTTCCAAAACTTCATTTGAACAGAAAGTTCCACCGCACCGTGGTACTGTGGGATGTACTTCACAGTGTGTGGAGAACGGGCTTTGTTCCCTGTCTATAGGACCATGTGTAACAGAAAGTTCCACCGCACCGTGGTACTGTGGGATGTACTTCACAGTGTGTGGAGAACGGGCTTTGTTCCTTCTCTATATGATCTCTGTGTAACACAAAGTTCCACCGCACCGTGGTACTGTGGGATGTACATCACAGTGTGTGGAGAACGGGCTTTGTTCCTTCTCTATATGATCTCTGTGTAATACAAAGTTCCACCGTGGTACTGTGGGATGTACTTCACAGTGTGTGGAGAACAGGCTTTGTTCTCTGTCTATATGATCTCTGTGTAACTTGACGAGTGTGCGATCATTTGATATCTCACTACTCCTTCCTCAATTGCCGCTCTACTCAAAAGTTCAAACATCCCATAAATCACACATTCCCTTCAGATAACGTCAAAGATAGACATCATCTGGTTGAATTGCAAAATGGAAGTTAATCGCTACTTACCAACTGCATGGTATACGCCAATCCGATTCACGCCAATGCAATATGGGGTTACTGTCTGATACTGATCCACATGTCTGGGGTGATTACACGCATTCACACAACTTAAACAGACCGCGTTGTTGCTGTGGATGTGTATATTGCGCAGTGCATTACGCATATCGCTTTATTACCTCTTATTCGTTGAGACCCATAACATTGTTCTTTGCTTTCAGAATCACACAGATGAAATGGTGAAATTGCTGATGATCTTTGCTGATGATCCCCTAATTTGTGGATGGACATTCTTGCTATTGAGGGAGTGCAGCGGAGGTTTACAAGGTTGATTCCCGGGATGGCGGAACTGTCATATACTGAGAGAAGTTGGGCTTGTACACTATGGAGTTTAGAAGGATGAGAAGAGATCTCATTGAAACATATAAGATTGTTCAGGGTTTGGACGCGCTAGAGGCAGGAAACACGTTCCCGATGTTGGGGTAGTCCAGAACCAATGGGCCTCAGTTTTAGAACAAGGAGTAAGCCATTTGGAACGGAGACGAGGAAAAACTTTTTCGCACAGAGAGTGGTGAGTCTGAGGAATTCTCTGCCTCAGAGGGCGGTGGAAGCAGGTTCTCTGGATGCGTTCAAGAGAGAGCTAGATTGGTCTCTTAAAAGTAGCAGAGTCGGGGGATATTGGGATAAAACAGGAACGGGGTACTGATTGGGGATGATCAGCCATGATTACATTGAATGGCGGTGCTGGCTCGAAATGCCGAATGGCCCACTCCTGCATCTATTGTCTATTGTCTATTATCTATAATTGTCTATTATCTATTGAAAAAAGGTGTGTGTGTTCGCAGCGTTGATCTCATGCCAACCACATAATGTGGAGGTTCCAATCATCTTACACTTGAAATATGTCATTCTGTTTTACATCACAGTGAACCTGGTGACGATTGTGGTCCTGTGTCGAGGAAAGTGTGGTCTCTCCAGATGTGTGACCCGCTACCTGGTGGCCATGGCAGTGGCGGATCTACTGGTCATTATCTTTGACCTGATATTGAGACAGATTCCAATTGCTCATCATATAACATTTGTGAGGTCCATCTACCTGTGTAATATTCACGCCGTCCTGCTTTACGCAGTGACCGACTGTTCTGTGTGGTTCACCGTCTCCTTCACCTTTGACCGATTTGTTGCCATCTGTTGCCAAAAGCTGAAGTATAGATATTGCACCGAGAAAACAGCGTCTGTGGTTCTGGGCACGGTGAGTGCACTCAGCATTGTAAAGAATGTTTTCTGGTATTTTATGTACACAGATTCGTACAGATTGGCGAATACTCCCTGGTTTTGCTACATGGAAACACGTGATATGGTTTCACTGACCTGGACAGCGATTGAGTTTCTTCATTATCTTCTCACCCCCGGTGTCCCGTTTGTATTGATTCTGCTGCTCAATGCTTTAACAGTTAGACACATTGTGGTGGCCAGCAGAGCCCGCAGGAGACTCCGGAACCAGAAAAATGTGAAGAGCTCCAGTGATCCCGAAATGAAGAATCGAAGGAAATCAGTGATATTGTTACTATTAATCTCCGGAAATTTCATTCTGTTATGGTCGATAATGTCATTGTACGTGATAAATAGACGGATGTGTTCTTTTGGATATTGTGCTCTTGACCTTCCTATATTTGTATCGGAAATAGGATTTATGCTTCAATTACTTAGCAGCTGCACAAACACGTGCATATATGCCGTGACACAGACGATGTTTAGAAAGCAATTGTTGACTGTGTTAACACATCCCCTTGCTCGACTAATAACATTCATTAAACACTGAAAATTGATGAAAAGCGGTGCATTTAAAATATCATAATCAAATATTGGAATCAGACCTGTTGAAATGCATTACGCAAACTGGTTCGGCACCCAATGTGACCGCGCTAAGCATCAACCATCTACTTACACTAATCTGACATTGATTATATTCTACATATATTGGATCAATCCCAGTGCCATTCCCCACAATCGAAATTAAGCGGCATAATCGGAGGATTTGACAGAGGACGCACAACATCCACATTGCTTGTAATTGGAAGGTGGGAGGTAACGGAATCTTTCGGGCTAAACAATGTGGTCCCAGAGAGAAAGCGCAAAGTGCACAAGCCAGCAGGCGGGGTTAGGACTGAACCAGGGCCCATCGACTCACTTCTTTCCTTGAACCCCAAGGATGATTTCGCATGAAATAACAATGTTCAGTGTGAGCGATCAGAGGGACACCATGGCTGGGGAACCGGCAAATTCACAGAGCAGCCAAACGACACGTTTACTAAATATCCGCTTGACTCCCCGACTCATTTCCGCCGATGATTTACCTGTGATCGTGGTTTTCATTTAAAACAACGAGGGTGGCCAAATAAGGGATGGCACACATGACGGAGTTTCCATAATCCACAGCGAATCAATAATCTAAAGACAAAACTGCTGCAGAAACTCACCGGGTGCCGCAGCTTTTATGGAGCGTAGAAAATAGACAACATTTCGTGCCGAAACCCTTTATCAGTTTTAAGAAGGGTTTCGGCCCGTAAACATATAACCATATAACCATATAACAATTACAGCACGGAAACAGGCCATCTCGGCCCTACAAGTCGGTGCCGAACAATTTTTTCCCCTTAGTCCCACCTGCCTGCACTCATACCATAACCCTCCATTCCCTTCTCATCCATATGCCTATCCAATTTATTTTTAAATTATACCAATGAAACTGCCTCCACCACTTCCACTGGAAGCTCATTCCACACCGCTACCACTCTCTGAGAAAAGAAGTTCCCCCTCATATTACCCCTAAACGTCTGTCCCTTAATTCTGAAGTCATGTCCTCTTGTTTGAATCTTCCCTATTCTCAAAGGGAAAAGCTTGTCCACATCAACTCTGTAACGTTGCCTATTGCCTTTGCTTCATAGATGCTGCCGCACCCGCTGAGTTTCTCCAGCATTTCTAAATACCTTCGATTTTCCTGCATCTGCAGTACCTTCTTAAACAATAATATAAAGACAATCCTTTGGGAAAATGAGGAACGGACGAGTTTGAACATTGGCTTTCTGATAGAGACAGAGAAGGTAGTTGAGAAATAACCTGTGCTCAATTGTCCATTAGTGAACCGTAATTAAAACCACATCCTTAGTAATTACAGGGAAGTGTCCCATCGAATACCCGCACCGGAGAACACCCACCCCGGGAGATCTTGGATGTAAAGTTGACGGCGCAATTTATTGAAGTAATTAAAACATTGGGCAAGTTTGTAATATATTTAACCCAAAGTCTTACATATTATGAGAGTTAAAGCAAACGTGTTTGATTGTTGTGTGTATCATTTCAAAGTTATCAAATCCGCATGTAACCAATGCGACGCGAGGTGCACAAACCGTATGTGCTTTTAATGCGTGCAACATGTGGGTCCTCATAGAGAGTTATCAGTAAACGCTGTAAGTTCTATGAATTTCTATGAATGTTGGTGTAAACGTGCGACACTCTACGAGATTGTCTCACTGTGCTATTCTCATTTCAGCCAGAGTTGTGCGTGACAATGGACAATAGAGAATAGGTTCTGGGGTTGGCCATTCGGCACTTCGAGTTAGCACGGTCATTCAATTTGATCATCCCTAATCAGTACCCCGTTCCTGCCGGTTCCCCATATTGTCTGAGACCGCTATCTTTAAGAGCTAAATCTAGCTCTCTCTTGAAAGTATCCAGATAAAGTATCTAGAGAACCGGACTCCGTCGCGCTCCCCAGAGAGCTCCCCAGACTCACAACTCTCTGTGAGAATGAAAGTTTACTCGTTTTCGTTCTAAATTGCTTACCCATTATTCTTAAACTGTGGCCCATGGTTCTCGACTCCCCCAACATCACGACAACGTTTACTGCCTCTAGCATGTCCAAACTCTTAATATTCATATATGTTTCAATAAGATCACCTCTCATCCTTCTATACAAGCCCAGCGGCTCCATTCTCTCAGCATATGACAGTCTCAGGAGGCCCAGGGACAGATACAACGTTCCATCACACTTCAAAATAAGTCGTCTGGAGGAAGCCACTGATTGATGGAAGCGGACTAGAGGAAGCAGCTGGTTGGGAGCAACCCCAGGTTTGTACTTCTGCTTTCGAGTTGATGATTCAGTGAGTTAAGGGTTCAATGAGTTCAGGGTTCAGTGAGTTAAGGGTTCAGTGAGTTAAGGGTACATTGAGTTAAGGGTACAGTGAATTAAAGGTTCAGTGAATCAAGGGTTCATTTAGCTAAGGGTTCAGTGAGTTAAGGGTTCAGTGAGTTAAGGGTTCAGTGAGTTGTGGGTTCAGTGAGCTAAGGGTACAGCGAGTTAAGGGGTCAGTGAGTTAAGGGGACAGTGAGTTAAGGGGTCAGTGAGTTAAGGGGTCAGTGAGGTAATGGTACAGTGAATTAAGGGTTCAGTGAGTTAAGGGTTCAGTGAATTAAGGGTTCAGTGAGTTAAGGGTTCAGTGAGTTAAGGGTTCAGCGAGTTAAGGGTTCAGCGAGTTAAGGGTTCAGTGAGTTAAGGGTACAGTGAGTTAAGGGTACAGTGAGTTAAGGGTACAGTGAGATAACGGTACAGTGAATTAAGGGATCAGTGAGTTAAGGGTACAGTGAGATAAGGGGTCAGTTAGTTAAGGATACAGTGAATTAAAGGTTCAGTGAGTTAAGGATACAGTGAGTTAAGGGCACAGTAAGTTAAGGGCAAAGTGAGTTGAGGGTTCAGTGAGTTAAGGGTACAGTGAGTTAAGGGTACAGTGAGTTGCGGGTTCAGTGAATTAAGGGTACAGTGAATTAAGGGTTCAGTGCTTTTTAGTAAAGGTACAGTTTAAAGGATTAAGAATTGTATAGTGGGAGTGAGTTGATTTATTTTGGGGGTAAGCCATGTCAGTTGAGATCAGCCCCATGGTTTTCTCATCCTGCAACATGTGGAAGATCAGGGATATGGTCGGTGTCCCTGGTGACTACGTTTGCAGGAAGTGTGTCCAGTTGCAGCTCCTGGCAGACCGCATTGTACGATTGGAGCTGCGGTTGGATTCACACTGGATCATCCACGATGCTGATAAATTGGGGAATAGCACGTACACTTCAGAGAGTGGTAGCGGCGTGAAATGAGCTTCCAGTGGAAGTGGTGGAGGCAGGTTCGTTGGTATCATTTAAAAATAAATTGGATAGGCATATGGATGAGAAGGGAATAGAGGGTTATGGTGTGAGTGCAGGCAGGTGGGACTAAGGGTAAAACGTTGTTCGGCACAGACTTGTATGGCCGAGATGGCCTGTTTCCGTGTTGTAATTATTATATGGTCATATGGTTACAGTGAGTTGGCCACACCGCAGGTAAAAATTAAGGGGACAGAATGGGAACGGGTGGCCACTAGCCAGCGTAGCAGTAGGCAGATAATGCAGGAGTCCCCTGCGGTCATATCCCCCCTAAACAGATATACCGTTTTGGATACTGTTGGGGGAGATGGCTCATCAGGGGAAGGCAGCAGCAGCCAAGTTCATGGCACCGTGGGTGGCTCCGCGGCACAGGAGGGGAGGAAAAAGAGTGGAAGGTCTTTCGTAATAGGGGATTCTATTGTAAGGGGAATGAATAAGCGTTTCTGCGGACGAGAGTGGTATGTAGGCTCCCTGGTGCAAGGGTCAGGGATGTCACTGAGCGGCTGCAGAACATTCTGGAGGGGGAGGGTGAACAGCCAGTTGTCGTGGTGAACATTGGCACCAACGACATAGGTAAAAATGGGATGAGGTCCTACATGGTGAATTTAGGGAGCGGCGATAAACTTAAAAGTAGGACCTCTAAGGTAGTAATCTCTGGATTACTACCAGTGCCACGTGCTAGTCAGAGTAGAAATAGGTGGATATTGCAGATGAATACGTGGCTTGAAAAACTGTGCAATTGGGAGGGATTCAAATGTCTAGGGCATTGGAACCAGTTCTGGGGAAGGTGGGACCAGTACGAACAGGACGGTCTGCACCTTGGCTGGGCATTTCAAGTCAAGTCAAGTCAATCCATTTCAAGTCAATCTATTTCAAGTCGCCAAGTCAATCCATTTCACGTCAAGTCCATCCATTTCAAGTGAAGTGAAGTGAATCCAAGTAAACGGGTCCTTTTCAGAATGGCAGGCAGCGCTGTGATCCCAACTATTTACAATATGTATTAATAATTTGGACGAGGTAATTAACAATAATAATAATAATAATAATAATAATAGTAATAATAATAATAATAATAATAATAACAACAATAATAATAATAATAATAATAATAATAATAATAATAATAATAATAATAATAATATATTTTATTATCATTGCACATGTGCAAATACATTTGGTATGCAGCTTCCATCCGATGTCATAACTTAAGTAACTAATAACATTTAGACTTATATACCCCGAGAACAAGGTTTGTAAAAATAAATTTACAACGGTAAAATAGTAAAAATAGATCAAACAGACTAAAGTGCAGACGTGTCTGTGCGACGTGACCATCCGAGGGAGACAGTCCATGTGACATAAATGCAACATCTCCAAGTTTGCGGATGACATGAAGCTGGGGGGCAGTGCTATCTGTGAGGAGGATGCTAGGAGGCTATAAGGTGGAGTGTTTAGGTTGGGTAAGTGGGCGAATGCATGGCAGATGCAGTATAATGTGGAAACATGGGAGGTTATCCACTTTCGTGAAAATAACAGGAAATTAGACTATTATCTGAATGGTGGCCGATTGGGAAAAGGGGAGATGCAACGAGACCTGGGTGTCATCGTACACCCGTCATTGAAATGCGGCCAGCAGGTGCAGCAGATAGTGAAGAAAACTAATGGCATGTCAGCATTAATAGCAAAAGGATTTGAGTCTAGGAGCAGGGAGGTTCTACTGCAGTTGTACAGGGCCTTGGTGAGACCACACCTGGAGTATTGCGTACAGTTTTGGTTTCCTAATCTGAGGAAGGACATTCCTGCCATAGAGGGAGTACATAGAAGGTTCATCAGACTGATTCCAGGGATTTCAGGACTTTAATATGATGTAATACTGGATAGACTCGGCTTGTATTCGCTAGACTTTAGAATATTGAGGAGGAAATTTACAATCTCTAATCTCTGCTAATCTCTGCTAATCTCTGCTGTGGGGTTCCACAAGGTTCCATCCTTGGCCCCATTCTCTTCTCCCTGTATATGCTCCCCTTAGGCCAAGTCAATGACAGGCTCTGCATTTCCTTCCATTGCTACGCAGACGATACACAACTGTATCTCCCCCTGAAACCCCCAAACCGATCAAATCTGCGTAACCTTACCCGCGGTCTCGAGGAAATAAAGTGCTGGAGGGCCCAGAACGTCCTCCAACTAAACGAGAGTATGTCTGAGGTCATCCTTCTCGGCCCCTCGGACTCAATCAAATGACAGCAGACAAACTTGGAAGCCTAACCACACTACTCAAACCTCACGTCAAAAACCTCGGCGTGATATTTGACTCAGCACTGAATATTTGACAAACAAGTCAATGCCATGGTAAAAGCTAGCTTCTTTCACCTTCGGACGTTCGCTAAAATAAAACAATTCCTCCACTTTGATGACCTCGAAAAGATCATCCACACATTTATCTCCTCCCGCCTGGATTACCGCAACTCTGTTTACAATGGCAACACCCAATCTTCCCTGTCGCGCCTGCAACTGGTTCAATACGCCGCAGCGAGCCTCCTGCGGGCACCCGAAAAAGGGACCCATTCACCCCCATCCTGGCCTCTCCCCACTGGCTCCCTGTGCGGGTTCGTATACATTTCAAGACCCTCCTCTATGTCTACAAATCCCTCAATGGGCTTGCCTCCTCCAACATTCAAAGTCTTCTCACCCACCACTCCACCTCCAGATCCCTGAGATCGGCCGATTTGGGGCTGCTGATTATCCCGCGGTCTAGGCATAAGCTTTGGGGCGACCGCGCCTTTGCGGTTGCAGCTCCTAGACTCTGTAACAGTATCCCCTTTCCCATCAGAACTGCCCCCTCCATCGACTCCGTTATTCAAGACTAAAAACGTATATATACTCCAAAGCTTTTCCTGACGTCCACTGAGTGAGGACTACATGTATATATGTATGTAGTTTGTTTGTTTATTCTATTCTTATAACAAATGTAAAGCACTTTGAACAACAAGACTTCCGCCCAGTTGCACTTACCCCCATCATCACCAAGTGCTTCGAGAGGCTGGTCCTGGCACACCTCAAAAGCTGCCTACCCCCCACACTGGATCCCTATCAGTTTGCCTACCGCAAGAACAGGAGTACGGAGGATGCCATCTCAACGGCACTTCACTCCGCCCTCTCCCACCTCGACAACAGAGACACTTACGTAAGAATGCTGTTCATCGATTACAGCTCAGCATTCAACACCATTATACCATCAAAACTGATCACCAAACTCGGTAACCTGGGCATCGACCCCTCCCTCTGCAACTGGATACTGGACTTTCTAACCAACAGACCCCAGTCTGTGAGGTTAGACAAGCACACCTCTTCAACCCTCACCCTGAACACCGGCGTTCCACAGGGCTGTGTGCTGAGCCCCCTCCTCTACTCCCTCTTCACCTATGACTGCACACCTGTACATGGTACTAACACCATCATCAAGTATGCAGATGATACAACGGTGATTGGCCTCATCAGCAACAACGATGAGCTGGCCTACAGGGAGGAGGTCCAGCACTTAGCAGCATGGTGCGCTAACAACAACCTGGCCCTTAACTCCAAGAAGACCAAGGAGCTCATTGTAGACTTCAGGAAGTCCAGAGGCGGCACGCACACCCCCATCCACATTAACGGGACGGAGGTGGAACGTGTTTCTAGCTTCAGGTTCCTGGGAGTCAACATCTCCGATGACCTCTCTTGGACCCACAATACCTCTACTCTGATCAAGAAGGCTCATCAGCGTCTCTTCTTCCTGAGGAGACTGAAGAAGGTCCATCTGTCTCCTCAGATCCTGGTGAACTTCTACCGCTGCACCATCGAGAGCATCCTTACCAACTGCATCACAGTATGGTATGGCAACTGCTCTGTCTCCGACCGGAAGGCATTGCAGAGGGTGGTGAAAATTGCCCAACGCATCACCGGTTCCTCGCTCCCCTCCATTGAGTCTGTCCAAAGCAAGCGCTGTCTTCGGAGGGCGCTCGGCATCGCCAAGGACTGCTCTCACCCCAACCATGGACTGTTTACCCTCCTACCATCCGGGAGGCGCTACAGGTCTCTCCGTTGCCGAACCAGCAGGTCGAGGAACAGCTTCTTTCCGGCGGCTGTTACTCTACTCAACAACGTACCTCGGTGACTGCCAATCACCACCCCCCCCCCCCCCCCCCCCGGACACTTATTATTATTTATTCAAATCGTTTGCTATGTCGCTCTTCCAGGGAGATGCTAAATGCATTTCGTTGTCTCTGTACTGTACACTGACAATGACAATTAAAATTGAATCTGAATCTGAAGAGTTGTTTTAAATGTGCTGTATCAATAAATGTGACCTGACTTGACTTGACAACTATCTTAAGGGGTTGGACAGGCTAGATGCAGGAAGATTGTTCCCGATATTGGGGAAGTCCAGAACAAGGGGTCACAGTTTGAGGATATGGGGGAAGTCTTTTAGGACCGAGATGAGAAAAAATTCCACACAGACAGTTGTCAATCTGTGAAATTCTCTGCCGCAGAGGGTGGTTGAGGCCAGTTAATTGGCTACATTTAAGAGGGAGTAAGATGTGGCCCATGTGCCTAATGGGATCAAGGGGTATGGAGAGAAGGCAGGTACAGGATACTGAGTTGGATGATCAGCCATGATCATATTGAATGGCGGTGCATGTTCGAACGGCCGAATGGCCTACTCCTACACCCATGCTCTATGTTTCTATGTATCTATGTTTCTCTCTCCCCTTCTCTCTATGTCTCCCTTCCCTCCCTCTCGCCGCCCCACTTTCTCCCCCTCTCGCCCCCTATCTTCCCTCTCAATCTCCCTCTCTCTCCACTTCTCTCCCCCCCTATCTATCACGCCCTCTCTCTCCGTCTCTTTCTCTCTACACCCTTCTCCACCCTTCTCCCTCTCCCCCTCTCTCCCCCTCTCGCTCTCCCTAACTCTATCTGCACATCTCCATCTCCCCCTCTCTCCCCTTTGTCTACTCTATCTATCCCATCTCTCGCCCCCCGCCCTGTTTCTGTGCCATTTCTCTCCACTCTCCCTCTCTCTCTCTCTCTCTCCCTCTCTCTCTCTCTCTCTCTCTCTCTCTCTCTCTCTCTCTCTCTCTCTCTCTCTCTCTCTCTCTCTCTCTCTCTCTCTCTGTCTCTCTCTCTCTCTCTCTCGCTCTCTGTCGCTCTCTCTCTCTCTCTCTCTCTCTCTCTCTCTCTCTCTCTCTCTCTCTCTCTCTCTCTCGCTCTCTCTCTCTCTCTCTCTCGCTCGCTCGCTCTCTCTCTCTCTCTCTCTCTCTCTCTCTCTCTCTCTCTCTCTCTCTCTCTCTCTCTCTCTCTCTCTCTCTCTCTCTCTCTCTCTCTCTCTCCTATCTCTATCTACCCACTCTCCCCCCTCTCTCTATCCCCTCCCTGTCTTTCCATGTTATTCTCTCTCCCTCTCTCTCCCATCTCTCCCCCTTCTCTCCCCACTCTATCCCCTCGCTCTATCTCTCCCCATATCTCTAGCTTCCCCTCTCCCATCTCTCTTGCCCCTTTTACCCCATCTCTCCCCCATCTATCTCCCCACATCTCTCCCTCCTCAATCTCCACACTCTCTCTCTCTGCGCCTCTCTCCCCACCCTCTCTCTCTTTCCCATCCCTGCCCCTCTCTTTCTCCCCCTCTCTATATCCCCCTCTCCCTCTTCCTCTCTCTCACCTCTATCTCCGCATTTCTATATCCCTATCTCTGCCCCCTCTCTCCTACCCCCCTCTCTCTCCCGCTTCTCTCCCCTTCTCTCTTACCCCTCTCCACCTCTCCCTCTCCCTCTCCCCCTCTCTCCTATCTCCGTATTTCGTCCTCCCTCTCTACCCCCTCTCTCTCTCTCTCCTACCTCCTATATCTCTCCCCCTGTATCCCCATCTTCTCTCCCCTCTCCCTCTCCCCCCTTTCTCTCCCATTCTCTCTGTCGCCCTCAAGTCAGTCCATTTCAAGTCAAGCCAAGTCAAGTCAATTAATTACATTTCAAGTCGTCAATCCATTTGAAGTCGTCAAACCATTTCAAGTCAGGTCACGTCAAGTCAAGATAATCCATTCCAAACAGAGTCCATTTCAAACCAAGTCAAGTCAAAACATATGTCAAGTCAATCTATTTGAAGTCAAATCAATTCATTTCAAGTCAATCAATTTCAAGTCGTCAAGTCAATTTAAGTCAAACAATTTCAAGTCAAGTCAATCCATTTCATGTCGTCAATCCATTCCAATTGAAGTAAATCCATTTCAGTTCAAGTCAATCGATTACAAGTCAATCCATTTCAGGTCAAGTCAAGTCAAATCAACCAATTTCAAATCAATATTTTTCAAGTCAAGTCACTCTATTTCAAGTCAACTAAATTCAAGCCATTTCAAGTCAAGTCAAGTCAATCCATTTCAAGACAATGCATTTCAAGTCAAGTCAATCAATCCATTTCAAGTCAAGTCAATCAATTTAAAGTCGTCAATCCATGTCAATTCAATCAATTTCAAGCGAAGCCAAGTAAATGCATAAGTGAAGTCAAGTGCCGGCGCGACTCAGTGTTGCAGCGGCCCCTTCAGCCTGTCTGTCTTTTTTTGTGTGTTTCTAGTCAAACGTAGTTGTTCGTGTTTTTGAATGGTGTTTTATATTGTTTATATATAGGGGGGGGGGGGGGCAGGGGGAGGGGAGAGAGAAACTTTAAAAACTCTCTTCCCTGCACGGTAGATCCGATCTTTTTTCCTGTCGGGTCTCCATTGTCGTTGGGGCCTAGCACCGCGGAGCGGCCTCCAGCCGGAACGACTTGGGGGCTCCAGTCCCAGAGCCTACGAAACTGCGGACTCCTCGTCGTGGGGCTGGCCGGCCTCGGAGCGTGGGGAGCGGTGGTGGCTCGCTGCTTCGGCCCGACCCCGGTGCTCGGACGCTCCAGCTGCAGCCGCAAATCCGGTGGACTGTGATCTCGGGAGCTCGTGGGTCCGGGTGAGAGACCGCTTTCCGGGGCTCCCGCAACGCAACTTCTCCAGCCCGTGTCGCGGGGTTGGAACGACCCGGAGCATGGCCGTTCATCGCCCGGCGCGGCTTTAATGGCCGCGGGACATTCGAACGCCTGCCGGGAGCTCCACCGTGACTTTTGGGCCTGGAGCGGGGCCGTATATAGCCCGGCGCGGCCTAAAATGGCCGTGGGACTTACCATCGCCCGTCTGGGGCTTCAACACCGGGAGAAAAATAGTGTTCCACCTTACAACAGCATCAGGCATTCCTGGGATAAAGCCCCTCACTCTGTCCATCGACATGAAGTGGGGCAGTCACCTGAGGCTCAGTTAGCAGCCCAACCTTCTCTGGGTGGATTCAACCTCCCCAGCCTTCTCCAAGTGTGTTCTGGTCTCCTAAACTACAGGGAGTGTGTTTTGGTCCCCTAACCTACTCCAAATGGGTTCTAGTCCCCTAGCCTACTCTGAATGAGTACAATAGCCACTCCAGAGATCCAACCAGTGCCATCCAGGCTGCTGTTACAACACGGTTGTACATTGTCGTTGGTTATGGAAAGTGAAACCAAGACACCGTTTATGTCATCTGAAGAACGCTCTTCTGCACAACTTCTGACTGAGCTAGAAGTGATCAGCGCAATCTACCTTGAATTACAATCATGTCTTGTTCATGATGACCATTCGTGACCTCACTGTAAATGCAGAGGTATCAGCATACAGAGATAGGTTGAATACAGAGATACGTTGAATAAGTTAGGTCTTTATTTTCTGGAGCGCAGAAGGTTAAGGGGGGACTTGATAGAGGTCTTTAAAATGATGAGAGGGATAGACAGAGTTGACGTGGACAAGCTTTTCCCTTTGAGAATAGGGAAGATTCAAACAAGAGGACATGACTTCAGAATTAAGGGACAGAAGGTTAGGGGTAATATGAGGGGGAACTTCTTTACTCAGAGAGTGGTAGCGGTGTGGAATGAGCTTCCAGTGGAAGTGGTGGAGGCAGTTTCATTGGTATCATTTAAAAATAAATTTGATAGGCATATGGATGAGAAGGGAATGGAGGGTTATGGTATGAGTGCAGGCGGGTGGGACTAAGGGGAAAAAAAGTTGTTCGGCACGGACTTGTAGGGCCGAGATGGCCTGTTTCGGTGCTGTAATTGTTATATGGTTATGGTTATTAGATGACAGATAGGTTTTCTGGAATTCAATGTCTTGTTGATCTACTGTCAGGAAGAGCAAAATGCAGTTAGCTTTAGACATTTATATTCCATTTGTCGTTTCCTTTATCAACATAATCCACCAGTGTCATTTTTAATTGTGATGTTTGCATTTATTACAGGCAACAGCGATAATACACTGTCCTCCAATCAAGCATCAGGCACTGTATGTATATTGATTCTTGTTGATGAAATCCCAGATCGCACAATTATGAATTAAAGCTCTAATCTGTTTACTGATCTAAACAGCGACAACACCAACGGTCTTAAATACAATTGACATTTCTTTCTCTTTCAGAATCTTGTTTTTTCAAAGGAAGAAGTCATCTGTCATCTATGCTCAAATAGCAAAAACATAAACATGAATAAACTGAAGAGAGTGGAAAGTAAAGACGTGGACTTTGACAAGTGCAACGTTGCAACTTTTGGAATTGATTTTGTTACTTTATAATTTCTACATATTTTCACGAATGTATTTCCCGAGTTATCAAATCATCACATTCATCATAACCTGAAAATAATGACTTACAAAGAAGAATAACTTCTTTGATTACAATTTCAGCTTTTCATTTTAGCTTCTGTAGATGTTCTGTAAAACTGGACAGAGAAAGATCAGATAAATAGTGTACAAGGATTGCAAGAAGTATATTGGAAGGTTGGGAATTTATCACTGGCAAGTATGAAGTTGATCCAAGTGTCTGATAACAGGGGGAAGACGCGGTTCTTAAATCTGGTGCAAGGGATTTCAAGCTTTCGTAACTTCAGCATAAGAGCAGAGGGGGAGAAGAGAGAATAACAAATGTATAAGTGGTCCTGAATTATGTAGCCAGCTTTGCCAAGGCAGTAATTAGTATAGATAGAGTCAATGGGGTGAGAGTGTGTTTTGTGTTGTGGACTGGGCTGTGTTCATAACTCTCTGCAATCTCAGGCATTATCATTGTACATTGGGATGCTGTAAGACTTGGTGGGGATCCTGCAGTGAGTGAAGATATTACCCAGTGTGGCTGAAACCCTGTTGTTTGATGCAGTAAGTTTGGAAGATGCTGCCAAAGTGGCTCTACTGAGTAAATGCGATGTATTTTGAAGATGGAGCCCATGATGTATTACCAAACACACTATTTGGGGAATAATAAGAATTTACTGGCAGAAGATAAAATGAGTGGGTTCTATAAGATGGAGCATGAGCCAGAATGGACCTTTATGGGGAACATGATCCATAACTAAATTGGAAGCTGAGAAAGTGATTATGTTTAACTTAAAAATCAACGCGAGAATATACCAGTTCCCACATTTAGGTGTAAAATTCAGATGTAAAAAAGCTTTTTTCTTGTGCAAGATAATACTCCTCACAACTGCAGTGGGCGGTTACGCTTAATATCTCAATGACTTGGAACATGCCCTGTGTCTTCTCATTCTTGTTTGGTGAACTTTTGTATGCTTGTCACAAATAGCATTTTGCAGCAGAAGTGAAAATAGGCTCACACAACTGATTCTTCCTGTTAAGTGCAGATGTATGTTTGATTAGTAGCCTCTACTGTTTTATGTTTGCTCTTATAACTTAAAATAAAACTTCTGCTACCAGAATACATTGGAGAGAATTATAGGCAGTTCTATTTGTGCAATATTGGAAGAAATAATTTGAAATCAGAAAGTGAAAAAGTGGTGAAAATAAAAAAAGATTGAAGGGGTAAGGAATAGCAACAACAACGACATGTAGTTGTAAGAGGCATTAGAGGGAGATGCCAAAACTGTAGCAGATAGTTATTACCCCAGGTAATTGAGAGGCCAGAAAATGTGGACAAGTACTGGTTAGACCCCAGTTGTAAGATGACGTGCCATTCTGGGCAATTCAACCCGACAAGAGGCACAAGGAACTACAGATACAGGAATCTTATGTAGAACAAAACGTGCTGGCACTGAGTGGGTCAGGCAACCTCTCTGGAGGACATGGGTAGGCAACATTTTGGGTTCCAAACTGCAAGGTGATGACATGAAACATTGTCTAGAGTGATGCTGCCTGACCCATTGAGATACTTCAGCACTTTGTGTTCTACAACCAGAAATGACCTGTATTGTTTAGAAGGATTGAAGACCAGATTCACCAGTATATTATTGGGACCCTAGGAGGAGCGATCAATTACCAGGAACATAAAAGCCAAGGGAGTGAATTGATTGAGGTTTTCAAGATTTTGTTGGATCACGGAATGCAGTGAAAGTGCAAGGGGGGAGAAATGTAACGTTTGAGAGGTGAGGAAGTGCTTGCTCACAAAAATGTTAAAAGATGTGTAAGCCTGGAACATCATTAACAATGTTTGCCAGTAAATCTCTATCTACACTGTGTACATTATCTTCAATTTCTATAATTCCACATTATCTATAATTATATCCTGTCGTGAAGTGGGAATTTGCAGCAATTCCCCAATATTGATAGTACGAATGCACTGGACAACCAGCACAAGGATAAACCAAGCACAGGGACATGTTCAATCAAATGGTATGTGCTCCAGTGGTTTAGGTTTAAGGTTCGCATGTATACCAAGTGACATGCAATCTGATCAGATAGCACTATACAATACATAAATATAATCAAGTCAAACTTAAATACAATAGATGGTGCAAAGGACAAGATACAAAATGCAGAATGTAGTTCTCAGCATTAAATTGCAAAACTTTCCGAGACAAGGACCGATTACCACAATAATGTGAGTTGGAGAATCTCCACTGTAATAGCAAGATTAAACGAAAACATACCAGTTCGAAGTTTGATCTTTATTTTATGAGGAGTTACGGTGAGCGATTACGTGAAGAAGCCCCGCGTCCACATGCATAATATCTTCAAAGCAACGATGTGAAATCACAGATAACAGCAGTCGAAGTAACATAGTAAGACTTAGAGAAGACTAGAAATACCAGATGGTCTTTGGAATTATGAGGGCCGGGAGCGGAGGGCACGTAATCGCTCACCGTAACACCTCAAAAAAGAAAGATCAAACTTCAAACTGGTAAGTTCTTGTTTAATCTTACTATTTTACTTCGGAGACACGCGAGTGATTCCTTGAAGATTTCCAAAGCTCTGTGATTTCATGCCGTGAGAACGAGACTCCATAACCACGGCTGCTTCATTGACAGATGAGGGAAACATTCATGATGAATAAATAATAGTAACTCCTCTCATTCGGGAGTAACTAACCACTGAACCTAAGTAGAGCTGGCAAATACCCCCTGGTCTGGCCATGGGTTAATATGAATTCATTCAGAAGTTCGTTCGCCCATACCGCAGTCGCCAGGATGTGGTCCAGCGGAACGTACACAACCCTTGCTGCTGATATTGTAGCAGGCCCGGTGGAGTGAGACTCGAATATATGTCAGTATCTACTCCTGGATGAGCCAGCCTGTTTCAATCTCCTGGGGATGGTCCTACCCAATACCCTTTTAAGCGTTTTTTTGTAATTATCAACATTGCTTGTTCCGAGCCTCTGAGGACTTTATAAACTTGACGTATTGTTATATATGTGTGACCATAACCGAAGGTTCATGAGGTATGCCATGAAACTTGTTTGGGATTTCATGTCTACTCTGCTTAACCAAACATAAAACATAATATGATTTGCAGATGTAACCAACCTATCCAGTCACAATATGAAGTGACTCAACCCATTGGCTGAGACCAGCGCCATGAGGATAACTGCCTTATGAGAGCCTAGCCAAATAAGGATGTAGCTGTAGCTCCCTGGTGCAAATAGTGTTAATACCACATCAATATCCCATACTGTCCTGTGCTTGTCCCGGGAGAGCTTATGTGAAAAATATCCTTTATAACTCGATATTAGGGGGTGAAACCCGCCAAAGTGGGTCCCTGTTGTTGCAGTAAATAAGATGGGAAAGCACGTTGGGCACAGTTAATGGTCCTATAAATTAATTTAGTCAAAGACCGCTTTGAAACGAATCCAAGCTGTCAGTTACCTGTGCCGCATTAGATGTGACTTAAGTATTTAAACAACACATCCCCTTTCCTGAAGAGGAAATGTAATGCTTTCCTGTCTTCGTGCAATCCCTGCATTTGCAGCCATCACAGAATTGAATTGGACTTGCAGAGGTTGGTGACAACAGCCCAACGCATCACCGGTTCCTCACCCCCCTCCATTGAGTCTGCCCAAAGCAAGCGATGTCTGCGAAGGGCGCGCAGCATCGTCAAGGATTGCTCTCACCCCAGCCACAGACTGTCTCCTCCGTTGCCGGACCAGCGGGTTCAGGAACAGCTTCTACCCTGCGGCTGTTACTCTACTTAACTCTGCACCCAGGTGATTGCCAGTCACCCCACCCCCCGGACACGCCTTCCTCGAGGAAAAATACACTATTGCTAATGTATGTATATATATATTTGACTTATTCTATGTTCGCTCTTCTATATGAGATGCTATCTGCATTTCGTTGTCTATGTACTTTATACTGCACAATGACAATAAAGATTGAATCTGAATCTGAACGGTTATGGGAGCCGCGCCTCGGTAGCGAGGATGGAGACGCGAGCAATGGCAGAGAGCAAGCTGGACCGTCAGAGAGCGAGGAAGGCCGCCGAGAACGAAGGGGGTCTCCCGGTGCGGCGGCAGGCAGGAGATAGAATTATTCGGCCAACGTTTGTAACTTTGTCGGTGTCAAAATGTGGCGAGACTTGTGTACAGCCTCGGTGATGTTCTGATACATGATTTTACCGGGTTGTCTGCAAAACTAAGTATTTCATAGTTTCTTACCTGGGTACACGTGACAATAAAGTACCATTGAATAATTGAACATCTTGCAAACGCATACACTTACACTCACACACACACACACTCCAAATGATTTGCACAATCTCACACATTCACACTTAAATACACATGCTAACACACTCATGCATGGACACGCACACTCAAACTGTCACACAAACACACAATAAACAATGCGAGTCAGGATGCACCTCTGGTGAAGTTTAGGTTAGTTTTTTTCAGTTTCGTTTAGTTTATTGTCACGTGTACCCAGGTACAATTAAATGCTTTTGCTGCGTATAGATAGCGTGTACAGTGTGTCGATGCACGATAAGGGGATAACGTTTAGTGCAAGGTAATGCCAGGAAAGTCCCATCATGGATCGGCCGAATGTCACGAAAGATGTAGATAGTAGTTCAACACTGGTTGCGATAGGATGATTCAGTCGCCTGATAACAGCGAGGAAGAAACTGTCCTTGAATCTGGAGCTGTGCGTTTTCACACGTCTCTATCTGTTGCCTAATGGGAGAGGGGAGAAGAAGGAATGGCCAGGCTGAGAATCGTTGACTTTGCAGCTGGCCTTGCCGAGGCAGCGTGAGGTATAAACTGAGTCAATGGAAGAGAGATTAGTTTGTGCCATCGGCCGGATTACGTCCACAATTTGCTGCAATTACTTACTGTCTTAGATGGAGCTTCTTCTTCTTGCGATTGAGTCATAAACCAAAAGAATAGTTAGATCTCAAGCCGGCGTTGAGCAGCCAGGTTGTTGTCTCTGTTGGCGTCAATGTCAGCCAGGCCCTGACAGAGCACCATTTGGTGGGTGGTAGAGCGGGCACCCAGAAATGACATGGTTGGCTGTCTGTTGTTCTGCTGCACATTCACAGGCTGGGCTCTGGCGGAGCCCCGATCTCCACACGCTGGCATTGAAACGCCAGCTTCTGTACCAAGTCTGTTGACCTGCACCCATGCTCATCTGGGGAGGCCAGACCCTGGACAACTTTTATCTGGTGAATAGATGTAGCTGTGTAATGGAGACGGGGTTGTCTTCCACTCCTGTGACCACTTTGTGACTATCCAGTGTGCGTTTGCCTCGGTTGGCTGGATGGATGCTAGGAGTTGTTTTCCATGTGGAGCAAAGGGGTGACGGGACTTCAGTCGGGGAGGCCTCTGCTCTCTGCTGATAGCCTGATGGAGGAGGTGATCTGGGTCTACAGCACGACGAGATAGTGTCAGAGTTGCTGCTTGCCTTCGAATCCATGCAGGCGGAATGCCTTCAAGTATAGGGAGCTGCTCAACTAGAGTAGGTTGAAGGCACTCAGTGATGGTTCACAAGGTGCTGTTCAGGCTCGTGTCTACCAGGCGTGAATTGTAGGCGACATGTCGATAAACATACGCCTTCTCAGAACACGAATAGGTGACGCTTTCGCTTGGGACCATTCTTCAGACTGATTCTGGTAGGAAGGGGAGAAGGCTGGAGCAGAGGGAGGCAGGAAAAGGGGTATTGAATGATGTGCGGATGCAGATTAATAGGGTTTTATAGTCGTGTGGTTGATACCTGAGATTCAGCAATAATAATATTAATAACAATATTAATAATGTTAATAATAATACACTTTCTTTCAGACTCGAGGTCCAGACAAGGGGCAACATTACATAAAAATGCATTGCATGTAAAAAAATATCATAAAGTACATATCAAATCTTAGTATATCACATATAAAACATTATAAATTATATATTAAAAACAACACAATGAATGAATTAAAATCCAGAAGAAAAGAATGATCAATGTCCTAAAACAAGAGAAGGATACCAGTGTCTCCACAACTGGGATACGTAGCGTTTAGTGCTAAACCTTATGTTTGACACGGCCACAATAATCACATTTTTAGAGTCATTTATCCTGCAAATGAATTTATACATATGATTTCTTAGGATATGTTCTAAAGTACTGACTCCTGCAGCCACAAACATATTCCTGGCACTACAACATCTAGATTTCCTTAGCAGTGTTCTCATGGCATCGTTATATGCCACCTTTAGTCTCTGCATACTTGTCTTTTCATAGTTCGACCACAGGTGCGCAGTGTAGAGTGGTGTGTAGTATGCACATAATAAGGAGTGAGATAAAGATTGAAGAGGATGGAATTATAAAGAGAGGGGAAGGAATATCGATGGAAGGGAGGGGGTGGGGGAGTGGTAGAGGAGATGAGTGTGTGGGAGTCCGTTTGAGGCACGAGGAAGAGCGAGGGGAATTCGGGAATGTTCACGCTCGCTACATAACATTGGAGATTAGTAAGATTAAACGAGAACTTACCAGTTTGAAGTTTGATCTGTATTTTATGAGGAGTTACGATGAGGGTTTACGTGAAGAAGCCCGTCCCAGGACGCGTTGCGGCATACTTCAAAGCAGCGGTGTGGAATCACAGATAGACACAAGCATTTGAAGTAACATAGTAAAGAACAAAGAGACATCAATTATCAGTTTGATCCATGTAATGAGGGTGGGAGCGGAGGGCACGTAAACCCTCATCGTAACTCCTCATAAAATACAGATCAAACTTCAAACTGGTAAGTTCTCGTTTAATCTTTCTATTTTACTTCGGAGTCACGTGAGTGATTCCGTGAAGATTTCAAAGCTCTGTGATTGCAAACCGTGTAACAGTTATACTACACTCACTGCCGAAGTCTTTGAGGGAGGAAGTGTGTATCGTAACCAACCAATGATTCTGTTATAGAAAACCCAATGGTATTTTACAATAGACACTGAAGAAATTTAAATGCTCCCTTTGGCTAATTTGAATATTTGCAGATTGGAATCTTTCCTGCAAATGAAAAACAGGTTTTGTCAACAGTTTATAATAAATTATTTCTCTGAACGTTTTACCCCCACTATTCTGCTGGAGCCAGTAATTTATAGGTACGTCCATTCTTTTGCCGTTGACGTGGAAGCTTCTCCTGTGGGATGACAACTTTGACATGTTAGTTTTATCCCAGGAGCTTTAACCTGCTTGAGCCATTTCAAAAAGGCTTGTTACCCGACCACAAGGTTTTTTGTGACCAACCCACAAGGCTTTTCATCTCCCTCGCATAATTAGGTTGTGTCTATGTAAGGTAAAACAGGGTCTTGGTACATTACCGTGTTTTCTGGCGGGTAAGCCCGGATTTTATGACTGGATAAGGTATTCCTGGTCTGGTTTGACCATTCCCTGGACAAATGATAGAGATCTGGTCTGAAGCTGTGAGCATGGTGTCCAGTTGAAATAGGAGTAGTGACTGGACCCTCTGTGCTGCTCAGTGTGCCTTCAACATATGTTTTTAGTGCATAGAAGGTTCAGGTTTAGGGCTCTGGCTGGTGAGTATCCCCTGAAGTATGGTTAACCATTGTGACATCCCAACATATGGGTGTACTTGGTCTAGGGTTTTAGAGTTTAATACCCTTCAAATTTACCCCCAGCCAGTAACCCATACCTGTTGTCCTGTAGCTGTTTTGAAAAGAACAGTCAGGGCAATTCTAGCTGTGTTGATGGTACTGTAGCCGAATCCTTCATCGTGATGACGGTTCTCCAGGAATTCCAGTTTGTAGTACCTGTATCGGATGAGTAGGTTTTCCCTGTATCCTTGCAGCACTTCTGTTGATGCTGGACAAGTGTTGTAGTCCAGTGAATGTTCAAAAGGATGCTGACATGGTGTTGATTGTTCAGTATAACAATCCCAGTCCCAGAGGCTTGCGCAGAATCTGCAGCTCAGGAGCTTATTTTCTCATGGCACAGTTGATTTGTGCCCGGCTCCGATTGTTAATAATCCTGGGTACTGGAAAAACTCCATGCAAGTTCCAACAATCATGTCATACCGTAAGTTCTGAAACAGAATCCTTTTATACTGTGCGTTGTTCTCGATTGGTGAGGCAGAAGGGAAAAAATGCATAGAATTAATTTCACCAATGCAACATGAACGCATTTGTCTATCAATATTATAAATATATTGTTGAATGACAACATGACCTATAGGTCAGAAAAGTTAATATATATAGCTGACAAGCTTTCTGCTGGAACTATCTGTCCCAGAGAAAATTTTTTATATATATGAGGATTCCACTGCCCCAGGGTCTGGTTTCCCCCCGCGACATACATAGGACATCCCCGAACCCCTGGTGATATAGCATTGATGCAAATAATCGATATCAGATTCACATTCCATTTTAATTGTCATTGTCAGTGTGCAGTACAGAGACAATGAAATGCATCGTATAGCTTGATAGTTTTGTTAAACTTTATATGAAAACATCTACTTGATGTTGTCCTTAATTTTTTGTGACCTGGTGTCTGTCACTGTATTTTGCTTACCAGGCAGGTAAGTTGTTGATAGTCCAATACCTCTATAGATATACCATTGCCAAATTGTTTTGACCAACTTGTCATATGATACCGACTTTATGCTGCCATATGGTTAATATAGGCCACCTCCATAGTGTAGTCTATTTATACCCATACATGCAAGTGCTTAAACTCATGAATTTCACCCGAGCATTTTTAGATACTTAATGCCCAGTGTAAGTGGTAACCCCACCACTGTCTTTCTGATATTATTTCAGTCGGTAACTTCATGAGATGCTCAATGACAACCTATATGTTGTTCTTGATACTAACATCTGAATCATGTAGACAGAAAATGGTATCATTTTCCCCCAATTACTCTGTTATTTGTCGAGTAGTTGGTAGTTTGACCATTAATTTGTCCCTTGTTTGTGCCAATTCAACTATGTTGTCTCTTGGCAACATTATAGTTACGTGGACTGAATTAATATGAAAGCCAAGATAGTCCAAGAAAGCGCTCTATATGCTGGTAGGAACCAGACCCACCTACCTCCATGGTTATTGGCGGGGTTGTGATTTTTTCTTTTTGAGTGTTCTTCCCTGTCGACGTGCTGGCGATGTTGGGGGGAGGCGCATTTTCCAGGGGGTCCGCTGCAGGCCCTGACCTAAAAAAGGTCTCTGGGGATAGTGCGGCCCATAGCTTTGACCAGTCGGATGTTCGGGCCGCCGACTGGTAGATACAGTGGTGTGCTGCCGCCTGGGTGGAATGAAGAGCTTTGATATGTTCACTGCCGGTGGTGCCCTCATGAGGCTAAAGGTCCTGGACGCCTCCTCCATCTCTTTGAGCTGTTTGTTCAAGTCCTTCCCAAATAAGAATGAGTCGGTCTCTACTGATGAAGTTTTGCATAAACCTGCAAATTTAGGATTGAGGGCCGGCTTGATGTTGTCTCTTCTTAGGTTATCCAACTCATATTGTGTCGTGCACATGAGTGCCAGGACATCCTGTTGGTGAGTGGTCATCTCTACGGTCTCGACTCCCCGCGCATAGGCTGTTATAGCCGCCGTGAGGAGGCGAAGTATGCGCTGTAGTTTGACCTCCTGTCTCCGAATCTGTCCCTGCAGAGGTTTGTTGGAGAGATGATTTATGCTGGCAGCCATCCTTGGCTCCAGCGGTGCTCCAACCCGTGGGGTAGCGACAAAGCGGCTTACAACCCCTAGCAGCTCTTCCTGCACACCCTGCTCTCTTTCGGCTCCTTCCGCCTGCCCCATACTCAGACCAGCCTGCCCCTGGTCACCAATGCTAACCTCCCATTCCTGGTCCGAGGTCGCAAAGGGAGGTGCCGGACTCAGCACCATGGAGGGGGCGCCTGTCCTGTCTGTCCGAGAGCGCTGCTGCTCTCGGTAGACCATCCCCTCCAATAGCTGCTGGATGCAGCTTAGGCGGCTGTCTCTCCCCCGCTTTGGGGTGGACATTTCCCCCCTCCGACGAGTCGGAGACGACCGGCCGTTTGACTTCCTAGCCCCTTTCCCAGTCCGCCGTGTAGGCTCCGGCGAGACTGGCTTGGCTCGGTCTCAGGGATAGCGAAAACGCTCTGCGAGCGACGCTGCCGCCGGTTGCTGCCCCGCTGTTATAGTTGGAGCGGGGCAGTACCTCTTTGCGAGTTTTGCGTTGTGTTCCTGAACTATGTAATAAAAACACAACTGCAAACTTACCTTTGGAATGCCCAAGAGCTGCTCCTGTAGTTCAGGCGGCAGTCTCTCCTCCTCCTGGGTGGAGAGACTTCCCAGTCCGATGTTGGCTCCACCGCCGGGTTTTACACACATCCAGCCCGTTGCTCAGGCGCTAGCGGGCTGGCTAGGTCCCGGTGTCGGGTTTGTGGACCGCCCCCTAAGCGGTCCTACCACCTGTTGCTGCCCAAAGACGTCGTTTCGTCGGGCAGGTGCAGCATTTCCCTCCCAGCCCGCAGCTGATGCTGACGGGCTTGGTACAGAGTCGGGAGCGGGGCGCTGATTAGCGGTCCTCCCTCTCCCTCTCTCTCTCTCTTCGGGCTGCTGCACTCGGGCTGCAGCGCACTCCACGCCAGCACTGCTCCGTGGGTCCCCTTAACGGCTCCGCAAAAGTCGGAAGCCTCCTCCCGCCCGCCTGCCTGCCTCACCTGGACAGTCCTTGAGGGCGAGGGAGGACTGAGGGGAACCCCAGCGCAGTGCTAGCCCTGCGCCGATGTCGCCCCTGAGGACAGCTTACCGGCACCCGCACCATGGTCCGCCGGTGAGTCCTAGTTGCGTCTTCCTCCCCTCCCGACAACGGAAAAACTCCTCCCGGAGTCCAAGGGGCCGCTTGCATGCCCTGCAGGGAACAAGCAGACGCAAAGGCTGTAAAGTAAAGGTAAGTACTTACCTAAACTTTAGCTTTTCTCGTTTCTGCGGGAGCCCTGTCTCCCGCGCTGCCGCTTGGCCTGCTGAAACGTAATGCCGCAACGCGTCCTGGGACGGGCTTCTTCACGGAATCACTCACGTGACTCCGAAGTAAAATTCAATGTTCATACCATTAGGTTGCAAGGTACCAAAGCTGAATATGAAGTGGTGGTCTTTCAGTTTGCATGTAGCCTCACTCTGGCAATGGAGGAGTTCCAGGAAAGAATGGTCAGTGTGGAAACGGGAGTTACAAAGGTCAGCAACGGGGAGATCCGGCAGGCCTTGGCGGAACGAGGTTAAGTGTTCGACCTAAAGCTCGCCGTGTCAACGCTCGACCACACCGATGTAAAGGAGGCCATATCTGGAACACCGCATGCAACACATGAGATTAGAGGAGATGCCGGTGACCATCTGTCTCACCTGGAAGTGCAGCTGGAGTGTGAGGGAAAGGTATATGGACAGCTGTTACATCCCATGGTGGCTCACCGTTTTAACCGCACGTCGCAAGAAAGGTGTTGGAGAGAGAATTGAGGACGAGCAGGAGGAGAATTGGGGAAATGAAGAGACAGATACGGAGTACAACAATGGAAGGCAGAGATAGCGGAGAAGACGAAAGGGGAAGAGGTGGAGGGATAGTCATCTATTAAATGTAGTATGGGAAGATGGAGAGAGGGAAGAGTTCATAGCGAGTGGGTTGGTAAAAGGAAGAGAGGGAAGGGTCAGAGAGATACAGAGACACCGAGGGAGAGACGCAGTGCGAATGCGAGGGGGGGGGGGGGGGGGTAAGGGAAGGAAGGTTGACAGATATATGCCGGCGTAGAGAGGGAGAATACAAAGAGTAGTGGCGAGAGTGACTGTTCACAGAGAGGGCAGCAGTAAGGAAGGAGGGAGAGAGGAATGGAGGAGGGAGAGGTGCTGCATCATTCGCCGTTATATGTAGATTTAGAACAAATCTGAGACGGCAATGTTTCTGTTCTCTGAGTGTCGTGAGTCTCTGGGTTGTTCCTCCACAGAAGGTGGTGAATGCAATTGATTTTATTATCGCAAAACAGTCAGATCCACTCCAAGCAAATATGGAAAGAATGGATACCGTGGTCAGCGGGACTGTGGGGTTGAGGTTACAGTCAGTAAACCGCGATCATATTGAGTGGTGAAATAGAGTGGGGGGGGGGGGGGGGGGCATTTACTTCCAACAGAGGTGATGTGTTTAACTAATTCCTCAACCTGTAGACAAAGGTCGCCCAGTTGAATCCACCTTCAAACTGGGCACCAGAAGCCCTGAGAGGGTCCCTGGTATTTGGCATTGCTTTGCCTAGTGAAACGGATTGAAGGAAATCAGACAAACAACATGAGGTGGAGAGATGGATCTGATGGAGTTTGAAACAATAACCCCGTTGCTGGAACAATGCCCTCAGTATCTATCGCCACAATTCCCAGTCTTTGGAGTTTCTCAATTAATTCCCTGAATAAATCACAGCCTGTCTGTCTGTCTCAGCAGGGATTTCACTCGGCTGATGTCATCTGTTTTTGAATCATTTCTAAATCTCTATTTTTAAACCCTGTTGAAACTTCACTGTCCCGGTGGAGACGGAAAATGGTATAAAATCTCCAGGAATGTTCTGCCTCAGCATTTCATTCCGAGAAATTACCGGTAGCTCACGTGGAAACTTCGCTGGGCCGAGAAAATGCGGGAAAAGCTTAGGGAATACTTAGGTGTGGAGAAAATCCTGTACGTAATCATTGCTGCCGTTGGAGTCCCTGGTAAGTGAGCAGAACAATTCAAGTTTTATAATTCCGTGTGTTAAATGGTGTTGACCTGATTATGATCATGTCACTAGTTCCCAACTGATGATTGTTGAACAAGAATATGCGAAGTATATCCATCCTCTATGTGAAATATTTTTGAATTAACGCTTTGATTTTTCTTACTTTCAGACAGCTGAAACTAACATTTTTTTCCCTCATTGCCGGGACCAACTAGAATGTTGTTCTTGCCTTCAGTGGTACCTAGCCCAGGGTTGTCCCAGTGCTCGGGACATGCCGCTCTCTGGCACGGTGTGACTGGGAGGGGTTACATAGAAACATAGAAAATAGGTGCAGGAGGAGGCCATTCGGCCCATCGAGCCAGCACCGCCATTCATTGCGATCATGGCTGATCGTTCCCTATCAATAACCCGTGCCTGCCTTCTCCCCATATCTCTTGATTCTACTAGCCCCTGGAGCTCTATCTAAATCCATCCAGTGACTTGGCCTCCATTGCCCTCTGTGGCAGGGAATTCCATAAATTTACAACTATCTGGGTGAAAAAGGTCTCACCTCAGTCTTAAATAACCTCCCCTTTGTTCTAAGATTGTGCCCCTAGTTCTGGACTCGCCCAACATTGTTAACATTTTCCCTGCATCTAGCTTGTCCAGTTCTTTTATATATTTTAGGTTTCTACAAGATTCCCCCACATCCTTCTAAAATCCAGTGAATATAAGCCTAGTGTATTCAATCTTTCCGCATATGACAGTCCCGCCAACCCAGGGATCAATCTCGTGAACCTACGCTGCACTTCCTCAATCACAAGGATGTCCTTCTCAAATTAGGAGACCAAAACTGCACACAATACTCTAGATGTGGTCTCATCAGTGCCCTATACAACTGCAGAAGAACCTCAGTCTGAAGAAGGGTTTCGGCCCGAAACGTTGCCTATTTCCTTCGCTCCATAGATGCTGTTGCACCCGCTGAGTTTCTCCAGCTTTTTTGTGTACCTGCAGAAGAACCTCTTTACTCCTGTACTGAAATCCTCTTGTTATGAAGGCCAACATTCCATTAGCTTTCTTCACTGCCTGCTGTACCTGTAAGCCAACTTTCAATGACCGGTGTACAAGGACCCACAAGTCTCGCTGCACATCGCCCTTACCTAACCTGGCCCATTGAGATAATAACCTGCCTCCATCTACATTGTAAAGTTCACTGTGTCCAGTTATTGACCAGAGTGAACACCCGCTCCCGTGGACACTGTGTATCACTGTGGATTCTGTCTGCTAGGGTCGGAATCATACCGCCTGTTGGTCAATAACTGGATCTATCTGCTGAATCAGTGGCCGCGTATCTACCTGTGCGTGTGTGTGTGTGTGTGTATGTGTTTGTGTGTGTGTTGTTACTCAACTTAACTCACTGTGGAATGAATCCATTAACGGAGCCACTCGACTGTCGGATTGTAAATTGTCCCTCCTCGCCCCCATCAGATGCCGAGTTCCCAGAGCCTTTGTTAAACGCGGCTGGTCACGGTTAAGTCTGTGAAACCGGCCCCATCAGAGACTATGAACAGCAGCGTTAACTATAGAAAGGACCATTGCTCCCATTGTAGCGGATGTAGGTTCCCTCCCCGCCCTTAACTTCGCCCGCCTGTCGCCTTATCTCTTCTCCCCTGAAGCAGGCAGGCAGATCGGGCACAGTCGGAGCCGGCTCTGACATTGTTAAACTTGCAGCAGCCGTGCACCGACTCCAACACTCCTGATCTTGAGCTGAAAGTCGAGCCGGTGTTCAGCCCCGGAGAACGTATTCGGTAAATCTCCAATGTTGGTTCCATTCTCTTTCCGCAGTGAATTTAGTGGCGATTGTGGTCTTGTCCCGGGGAAAGTGCGGCCTCTCCACCTGCACCACTCGCTACCTGTTTTTTTTTTTTTTTTTTTTTTTTTTTTAATCAAAAAATTTATTCAATTATTAAAAAATAATATTTACACTACAATAAAACAAGCCAGAACCCACCACCATAAATACAATACAAACATATATCCATAATAAACTATTATACAATTATGATACAATCCTTATTGAGGATACATTCAACACCCTGCGGAGCCCAGCGGTCCCGAAACTCCCCCAGGGTGCCCACAGGGTATTCCCTTTCTAATCCCACCCGGGCACGGACGTAACCCCGGAAAAGGGGCAGGCAGCTGGCCCGGGTAGAGCCCTCCGCCGCCTGGCGCCGTGACTCGCGAATGGCCAGCTTGGCCAGGCCCACTCGCTACCTGTTGGCCATGGCAGCGGCCGATCTACTGGCCGTCATCACCGAGGTCATTTTGTATCATATCCGATTACATTACTTTTATTGGAGTTTCCAGTGTGCAGTGTTAACCTTGCACTGAAGTCTGCAGCTACATACTGTTCATTCTGGTTCACCGTCACTTTCACCTTTGATCGGTTTGTCGCCATTTGTTGCCAGAAGCTGAAAACGAAATATTGCGGCGGGAAAACTGCGGCTGCGGTTCTGGCAACAGCCGGCATTCTGCTCTGTTTGAAAAACATTCCCCGCTACTTCACACTGGAACCCGGGGTAATCATCGACAATGTCCCGTGGGGCTGTAACACGATAGACAGTTATTTCACTGACCCCGGGTGGGTGGCATTTGACTGGCTCGACACGGTTTCAACACCGTACCTCCCTTTCGCTGATATCCTGCTGCTCAACGCTCTGACAGTCCGCCACATTTTAGTAGCCAGTCGGATCCGTAAGGGGCTGAGGGGTGAGAGCAAGGGGGGGAACCGCAGTGACCCGGAGATGGAGAGCAGGAGGAGGTCTATGGTTTTACTCTTCACCATCTCCGGCAGCTTCATCCTCCTGTGGCTGACGGCGGTTGTAGAATGTGTCTATTATCAGATCACAGGAAGTGCAACTAATCGGAATGATTCTCAATGGATCTTTAGCAACGTCGGGTATTTGCTGAGGAATCTTAGCTGCTGCACGAACACATTTATTTACGCCGTGACCCAGTCCAAGTTCAGGGAGCAGTTGAAGAGCGCGGTGAAATATCCGCTCACCTCAGTGTTTCGGCTCATTAATCAATCCGCGCCCTGAGCGCATCCATACCAGAGGCGGCCGCAGTCTCTCCGCTCCGGGCTCCGGCTCCTCCCATTCACTGCCGTAGCCATGAGGGAGGGAGGACCTGGCCAAAGTTTGCTGGAAAAATACCCTAGCAGGGATAACCATATAACCATATAACAATTACAGCACGGAAACAAGCCATCTCGGCCTTACGTCCATGCCGAATAATTATTTTCCCCTAGTCCCATCCACCTGCACTCAGACCAAACCCTCCATTCCTTTCCCATCCATATGCCTATCCAATTTATTTTTAAATGATAAAATCGAACATGCCTCCACCACTTCCACTGGAAGCTCATTCCACACAGCTACCACTCTCTGAGTAAAGAAGTTCCCCCTCATGTTACCCCTAACGTCTGTCCCTTAATAGTAAGATTAAACGAGTACTTACCAGTATGAAGTTTGATCTGTATTTTATGAGGAGTTACGATGAGGGATTACGTGAAGACCCCAGCCCAGTGCGCAGGTGCGGCATACTTCGAAGCAGCGGTGTGAAATCACAGGATAGACACAATATTTGAAGTAAGATAGTAAAGATCATGAGACATCAGTTTATTAGTTTGATCTATATATTGAGGGTGGGAGCGGAGGGCACGTAATCCCTCATCGTAACTCCTCATAAAATACAGATCAAACTTCATACTGGTAAGTACTCGTTTAATCTTACTATTTTACTTCGGAGTCACGTGAGTGATTCCGTGAAGACTTCAAAGGTCTGTGATTTCAAACCGTGTAACAGTTTTTATTTCACTCACTGCCGAAGGTTTTGAGGGAGGAAGTGTTATCGTAATCAACCAATGGATCTGCTTTCACAAGAAACAGAAAGGTATTTGTTAACAATAACAACATAAAGAGCTCCCCTGAGCTTAAATTAATATTGCAGTTTGTAATATTCTTTCTGCAATTAAATCAGGCTTATCAACGGTTTACAATAAAAAATGTTCTGAACGTCGTTCCCTTGACCATTCTGCCGTATTGAGAATGTGGTCAACCGGGATGTCCATTCGTTCAGCTGCTGATATCAATGCTGCCCTAGTGGAATGGGATTAAAATGTATTATTATCTATTCCGGCAGCTTTCAGTACCTGTTTGAGCCACCTTGGAGTGGTTTGGCTCGTACCCCGTCTTGGGGTTTCTGTGGTTGACCCATAGGCTTTCCTCTCCCTCTAAGATTGTGGGTTGTGTCTATATATTGTAGTAGATGGGTCACCACACTCAACCTGGACTCTGGTGGGTAGGCCCGGAATCCCACCAGTGAATAGGGCGTTCCTGGTCCATATAACCATATAACAATTGCAGCACGGAAAACACAGGCCATCTCGACCCTACTAGTCCGTGCCGAACTCATAATCTCGCCTAGTCCCATATACCTGCGAGTTAGGTTTTTACCAGACCTAGAATGATGAACGTGATGCGTCTGGGGTAATCACCATGTTATCCAGTCTAGTTTTATGGAGTGACTGGACTCTGTGAGCGTTTACAAGAGCCATAAGCATGAGCGTTTTTAACATAGATTGAGCAAGACTGAGGGATCTGGCTGGTGCCATTCTCTGAGATATGTCAATATCACACCGATATCCCATACATGGGTATACCTGGGTTTTCGGGGCTTATTATTATAGTTGCCCTTCATAAGTTTATCTTCAGTGTTCTGGTTTATCTGGGCGTCGGATGAACCTCAGAGCTTTAGGGAGCTGTTTCGTAGCTAGAACTGCTGCCACAGCTAATTCCTTTGTTTCCCCTAATATGAGGATATCATCCAATATATGCCATGATTATGCTTGTTTTCTTAATATTTTCATGGCCATTTTTAATATTTATAATAGTTTAGGGCTGAGGTTAGACCATTGGGAATGCTCTATACTCCCATAGTTGCCCTAACCGGGATATCCATTATCCAGGTAAAATTTTTTAGGTATCTATAATGATCCTAGTGTATGGGTATAAGATAGTTAGCATCTTCCATATCAATGCTCGCCATAAGGTATCCTTTGGAGATCAGATGTCTGGCAGTGACAAAAAACCCGTCTCCATCTTAAAGTGTATATACTCAACAGATTTATTTAGTGATATTAGATCAATGATGATGCTACATTCACCATCTTTTGTAGTTTTGGTGAATATATTCGATACAAATTCCAATGGTTCATGTTTACTCCCATGATCCGTTTAGTAATGAGCCTTTCTAGTTCAGCTTGACCTTCTCACTTCTCTTTCTTAGAGGGAGGAAATGCCCTTTGGGCGCATTGCTGAACTGGCGGTAATATGCCCAATTTGAATTCAAGTTTTTATCCACTAATACTGTTGAGTATATATTAGTTATTTGTGACAGCACCCCATGCTTTATCAACAAGTGTAAATGCCTCCCCCGCAGTTAGTAGAACACCCTTATTTAGTGTAAACTGGGAGGAACCAGACTACCTACCTCCATGTTTATTGTTTTTTCATGAAGGCTTAGTTTTGCTGGTATGCTGGTGCTGTCGGTGGGGCGGCGCATTTTCCCACGGCTCCGCTCTGGGCCCCGTCTAAAAAGAACTTTGGGGGTAATGTGAAGCGGTCGCCAGGCTTTCACCAGTCCTTGTTCGATATTGCTGGTGGATGCCGAGGGGTGCTGCCAGCTGGGTGTTGGATGCGATGTCCTGCTCGTTCCATGGCCTGCCCTCATGAGGCGCACAGGTTTAGCTGCCTCTCTTCCCGCAGCAGCGGTTTGCATAGCCCCGTATATTTGGGGTTGCGGGCAGGTCTTATATGCACAAATGTCAGTCGAGTATCCCAAATTTGGGAACATCTTAGGCGTCAGCACACTCGTAGTGCAACGGGACAGTCTCATCCTGGGAGAACCACCTTGGTGATCATGGCGTCTCGCCTGCCAGGTGAGTATGATCCGTGGAAAAAATGAGCAAAGGTGGTGACATCTTGACCCTCTGTTAGGAGCTTCAAAGTTCGCTGCTTTTAGCTCTTGTCTGCGAGTCTGCTGACCCAGCTGCCTGCGGATTTGCCTCTAGAAAGGCCTACTCCTGCAGGGCTTTGTTTGGGAAGATGGTCGCGTGGATGAGCCATGTAGTGGCCCACGACACCCAGTAGCTCTTCCTGATCCTGCTCCCCTGGCAAACTGCTGTTCTCGTCCGCCTGCCCAGCGTTTAAGCCAGCCCAGCCCTGGCCTCCTTAGCTAGCCTCAAAAGAGGGAGCAAAAGGGTGTGCTATAAATTGGAGGAGGCATAGCTCAAACTCCGCTGTTGCATCAATCCCTCGACAAGGGAGATGGCTAGTGCAATAGCACTGGGGTAGGAGTGTCAGCTCCCTTGGCATTCAGCCAGTGCCCCTTTTTTCCTGGAGGTTTTGAACTCCATGACCTCCTCTGGCTTGGGGAGACAGACATACTTATTTTTGCTGTCTCCACCTGTTCCAGTGTTGGAGGAAGTTGATTCCTATAGAACCTGTAATTTTGGTAAGATTTTTGTCTTACCTGTATTTAGAGGCTGCCTGCCGTTTTTCAGGCGGCATTGTAGCGGTTCCCGGGCGGCGATTCTCCTTGTCGGGAGTCTGCAGGGCTGCCGGTCGGGCTTTTAAATTTCCCGCCGGTCCGCTGCTGTTCACCAAACAGCTGTTCAGCGGACCGGCATCAGCGCAGCTCCCTGTCAGCGGTCCGCAGCGTGTGCGGTCCCGTTTGCGCCTATCCCCCTCCACTGTCGGCTCCTTCGCTGGAGTCGAACGGGGGCCGCTTCCTCTGCTGCTTTGCTCCCCCTGGAGCAAAAAACACAAGGCCCGATTAAGGTAAGTACTTACCTCACGTCCTTGGTTGCGGGAGCGCCCGACTCCCGCTGGCCGCGTTGCACAGCTGTGCGATAATGCCGCACCTGCGCACTGGGCTGGGTTCTTCACGGAATCACTCACGTGACTCCGAAGTAAAATCAAAGATTATACAGCAGAGTAGGTATGAGCGAGCGAGGGAAGTGAGCGAAGGAAGGAGTTCAGGGACTTTATTGCCATATGCATCGGTGCAAGGGAGGCGATGGTACATTCGACAATCTTGCTTACAGCAGCATGGTAAGACACATAGACTGATACCGCCGACATAAACACAGGCGGGTGACACATACTCAAACACAATGTACACATCAATTCTGCAAGGCGGGCGGGCGGGCGGGTTACAGAATAAACTCGCGTGTTTAATAAACAAAGACATTAGGACAACATTAGAAAACAAGTCTACACAGAGAATGTTTCGACTATTGGGAGAGTCTAGGACCAGAGGTCACATCCTCGCAATTAAAAGGGCGTTCCTTTAGGAAGGAGATGAGGAGGAATATAGAAACATAGACACATAGACAATAGGTGCAGGAGGCCATTCGACCCTTCGAGCCTGCACCGCCATTCAATATGATCATGGCTGATCATCCAACTAAGTATCCTGTACCTGCCTTCTCTCTATACCCCCTGATCCCTTTAGCCACAAGGGCCACATCTAACTCCCTCTTAAATATAGCCAATGAACTGTGGCCTCAACTACCTTCTGTGGCAGAGAATTCCACAGATTCACCACTCCCTGTGTATGAAAAACATGTTTTTCTCCTCTCGGTCCTAAAAGATTTCCCCCTTATCGTTAAACTGTGTGTGACCCTTTTTTCTGGACGTCCCCAACATCGGGAATAATCTTCCTGCATCTAGCCTGTCCAACCCCTGGAGAATTTTGTATGTTTCTATAAGATCCCCCCTCAATCTTCTAAATTCTAGCGAGTACAAGCCGAGTCTATCCAATCTTTCTTCATATGAAAGTCCTGACATCCCAGGAATCAGTCTGGTGAACCTTCTCTGTACTCCCGCTGTGGAAAGAATGTCATTCTTCAGATTAGGAGACCAAAACTGTACGCAAAACTCCAGGTGTGGTCTCACCAAGACCCTGTACAACTGCAGTAGATCCTCCCTGCTCCTAGACTCAAATCATTTCAACTTGAAAGTGATAAACCTCTGATCCCCACAAACAGGCAGCATCAACACATTACCCATTACTCTGTGGAAGATTTCTACAAGGGACAGTATGTCATGGATTGTCCGAGCTACAGACATTTATACCGGATCCCGTCACTGCCGCTTCTCGCCTGCTGTTGCGCGGGAATTTGGACGGGGACTTACCTGGAAGAGCAACAAGGGCTAGCACGGGATAAAGGACAGGCTGTATAACTCTGAGTGCAAAGTAGATTCGATAACTTAAGCTGAACCCAGGATTTAAAACATAGTCAGCCAAATAGAAGACTCCCTTCTCCATGGCGGCAACTTCCCAGTCTACCGTTTACACAGACCGATCCACTTGTGTAACACCGCACGCACTCTCTCACTGTTCCCCGATTACACTCGGTGACATTCACCTCACTCGCTAATATTCCCGGATTCCGAAACATCCATCTAACATCCCACTTTATTGTCCACAGATTCCCAATGGGTTTTCTCCCTCTGTGGATGGAGCTGTTGCTCTCTGTCTGTCTGTCTGTCTGTCTGTCTGTCTGTCTGTCTGTCTGTCTGTCTGTCTGTCTGTCTGTCTGTCTGTCTGTCTGTCTGTCTGTCTGTCTGTCTGTCTGTCTGTCTGTATGTCTGTCTGTCTGTCTGTCTGTGACGGGCGGGATTTTCTCACCAACACTCACATATCCCAGCAACAACAGGAATGGTTTATATTGGGAACTGGCAAATCTCCAGTGGGTGGGTGACACAACCGGGCGGGCTCCGTGTAGACTGACATTAGTTACACTCACTGGACAAACATCTACTGTTAACTCTTTTGTGTCCGGGCACAAAGTGCCTCCCTCCCTCACGGAAAGGGCACCAGTCATCATGGGTGATGATATCCAGTCTACATGTTCTGTCTAGTGGACAGTTGGTGCCGGGGGAGGGAGGGAGCAATCTACAGGCCTGGTACAATCCGAACCATCTCTCCGCAATCTCCATAATCGTGAGCAGTCGCCTGAAATCCTAATGTTCAGTTTATTCGTTTCAATTGACGAGTGCATTTCGGGAATCTTCATTCATTTAATCTGACATCTTGAAATGTAGAAACATAGAACATAGGTGCAGGAGTAGAGGCCATTCGGCCCTTCGAGCCTGCACCATTCACCATTCAATATGATCATGGCTGATCATCCAACTCAGTATCCTGTACCTGCCTTCTCTCCATATTCCCTAATCCCTTTAGCCACAAGGGCCACAGCTAACTGCCTCTTAAATATAGCCAATGAACTGTGTGGCCTCAACTACCATCTGTGGTAAAGAATCCCACAGATTCACCACTCTCTGTGTGAAAAATGACTTTCTCATCTCGGTCCTGAAAGATTTCCCCCTTTTCCTTAAACTGTGACCCCTTGTCCTGGACTTCCACAACATCGGGAACAATCTTACTGCATCAAGCCTATCCAACCCCTTAAGATTTTTGTACGTTTCTCTAAAACCCCCCCCTCAATCTTCTATATTCTAGTGAGTACAAGCCGAGTGTATTCAATCTTTCTTCATATGAAAGTCCTGACATCCCAGGAATCAGTCTGGTGAACCTTCGCTGTACTCCCTCTATGGCAATAATGTCTTTCCTCAGATTAGGAGACCAAAATTGCACACAATACTCCAGGTAAATATAGACAATGAACAGTGGCCTCAACTTCTTCTGTGGTAGAGAATTCCACAGATTCACCACTCTGTGTGAAAATTATTTTCTCATCTCGGTCCTAAAATACTTCCCCATTATCCTTAATATGTGTGGCCCCTTGTTCTGGACTTCCCCAACATCGGGAACAATCTCCCTGCATCTAGCCTCTCCAACCCCTTAAGATTATTCTATAAGATCCCCTCTTCTATATTCTAGTGAGTACAAGCCGAGTGTATTCAGTCTTTCTTCATATGAAAGTCCTGAAATCCCAGGAATCAGTCTGGTGAGCCTTCTCTGTACTCATATCGGTCCCAAAATACTTCCCCCTTATCCTTAATATGTGTGGCCCCTTGTTCTGGACTTCCCCAATATCGGGAACAATCTCCCTGCATCTAGCCTCTCCAACCCCTTAAGATTGTTCTATAAGATCCCCTCTTCTAAATTCTAGCGAGTACAAGCCGAGTCTATCCAGTCTTTCTTCTTATGAAAGTCCTGACATCCCAGAAATCAGTCTGGTGAACCTTGTCTGTACTCCCTCTACGGCAAGAATGTATTTCCTCAGATTAGGAGACCCAAACTGTACACAATACTACAAATGTGGTCTCAACAGAGGCCTATACAGCTGCAGAAGGACCGCTTTACTCCTATACTGAAATCCTCTTGTTATGAAGGCCAACATTCCATTAGCTTTCTTCACTGCCTGCTGTACCTGCACGCTAACTTTCAGTGGCCGGTGTACAAGTACACCCAGGTCTCGCTGCCCCTCCCTGTCTGTTTAACCTCCACCCATCCAGCCCATACACCCCCTCCCCCCTATTTCTGTACCCCCCCTTCCCTCATTATCTCCGTAACGATCTCCCTCCCCTCCAGCCCCTTCCTGTGACCGGTGTTTCTTGGAGAGGGTCCAGATGAGATTTACAAGAATGATCCCAGGAATGAGGGGGTTAACTAACCTACGATGAACGTTTGTCGGCACTGGGCCTGTACTCGCTGGGGTTTAGAAGGATGACGGGGGCACCTCATTGAAAAGTACAGAATAGTGAAAGGCCTGGATAGAGTGGATGTGGAGAGGATATTTCCACCAGTGGGAGAGTCTAGGACCTGAGGGCACAGCCCCAGAATTAAAGATGAGGAGGAACCTCTTTAGCCAGAATGTCGTTAAACAGTGGAACTCATTGCCACAGACGGCTGTGGATATTATTATGACAGATATATAGATTCTTGATTAGTGCAGGTGTCAAGGGTTATGTGGAGAAAGCAGGAAAATAGGGTTAGGAGGGAGAGATCAGCCATGATTGAATGGCGGTGTAGACTTGATGGGCTGAATGGCCTAAATCCACTCCTATAACATGTGGATTTTTTTCTTCACAGCAAGGCCAGCAGCCCAGACCAGGACCGGCCTTAGGAGGTGCGGGACCCAATTGGGAACAATTGTGGTGAGCACCAGGTTCCCAGCCAAGATCTGTAGATTCATAGACATATAATTTTACTTCGGAGTCACGTGAGTGATTCCGTGAAGAACCCAGCAGGTACTGCGCATGCGGCATTATCGCACAGCTGTGCAACGCGGCCAGCGGGAGTCGGGCTAGCTCCCGCATCCAAGGAACGAGAGGTAAGTACTTACCTTAATCGGGCCTTGTGGTTTTTGCTCCAGGGGGAGCAAAGTAGAGAGGCATGGTGAGCGGCCCCCGTTTCGACTCCAGCGTGGAGCCGACAGTGGACGGGGAAAAAGCGCTACCCGGACCGCAAACGCTGCGGACCGCTGCAAGGAGCTGCGCTATACCGGTCCGCTGAACAGCTGTTTGGTAACAGCAGCGGACCGGCGGGAAGTTTAAAAAACCCGACCAGCAGCCCTGCAGACTCCTGACCAGGAGAATCACCGCCCGGGAACCGCCACAACGCCGCCTGGAAAACGGCAGGCAGCCTCTACATGCAGGTAAGAGAAAAATCTTCCCAATTTACAGGTTCTACAGGAGCCAACTTCCTCCAAAACTGGAACAGGTTGGAGAAGGCAAAAATAAGTATGTCTGTCTCCCCAAGCCAGAGGAGGTCATGGAGTTCACCTCCAGGAGAAAAGGGGCACTGGCTGAATGCCAAGGGAGCTGACTCCTACCCCAGTGCTATTGCACTAGCCATCTCCCTTGTCAAGGGATTGATGCAACAGCGGAGTTTGAGCTATGCCTCCTCCAATTTAGCACACCCTTTTGCTCCCTCTTTTGAGGCTAGCTAAGGAGGCCAGGGCTGGGCTGGCTTAAACGCTGGGCAGGCGGACGAGAACAGCAGTATGCCAGGGGAGCAGGATCAGGAAGAGCTACTGGGTGTCGTGGGCCACTACATGGCTCCTCCACGCGACCATCTTCCCAACAAAAGTCCTGCAGGAGCAGGCCTTTCCAGAGGCAAATCCGCAGGCAGCTGGGTCAGCAGACTCGCAGACAAGCAGCGAATTCTACAGAAGGGTCAAGATGTTACCGCCTTTGCTCGCCTTTTCCACGGATTATACTCTCCCAGGATGAGACTATCCCATTGCACTACCAGGGTGCTGACGCCTAAGATGTTCCCAAATTTGGGATACTCGACTGAACAATGGTGCATATAGACCTGCCCGCAACCCCAAATATATGGGGCTATGCAAACCGCTGCTGCGGGAAGAGAGGCAGATAAACCTGTGCGCCTCATGAAGGCAGGCCATGGAACGAGCAGGACATCGCATCCAACACCCAGGTGGCAGCACCCCTCGGCATCCACCAGTGAATCAAACAAGGACTGGTGAAAGCCTGGCGACCGCTTCACTTTACCCCCAAAGTTCTTTTTAGACGGGGCCCAGAGCGGAGCCGTGGGAAGATGCGCCGCCCCACCGACAGCACCAGCATACCAGCAAACTACGCCTTCATGAAAAAACAACAAACATGGAGGTAGGTAGTCTGGTTCCTCCCGTTTACACTAAACAAGGGTGTTCTACTAACTGCGTGGGGGGGCATTTACACTTGTGGATAAAGCATGGGATGCTGTCACAAATAACTAAAATATACTCAACAGTCTTAGAGGATAAAAACGAATTCAAATTGGGCATATTACCGCCAGTTCAGCAATGCGCCCAAAGGGCATTTTCTCCCTCTAAGAAAAGAGAAGTGAGAAGGTCAAGCTGAACTAGAAAGGCTCATTACTAAACGGATCATGGGAGTAAACATGAGCCATTGGAATTTGTATCGAATATATTCACCAAAACTACAAAAGATGGTGAATGTAGCATCATCATTGATCTAATATCACTAAATAGATCTGTTGAGTATATACACTTTAAGATGGAGATGGGTTCTTGTCACTGCCAGACATCTGATCTCCCTAGGATACCTATGGGGAGCATTGATATGGAAGATGCTAACTATCTTATACCCATACACTAGGATCATTATAGATACCTAAAAAAAAATTTTTACCTGGATAATGGATATCCCGGTTAGGGCAACCATGGGAGCATATAGCATTCCCTATGGTCTAACCTCAGCCCTAAACTATATAAATGGCCATGAAAATATTAAGAAAACAAGCATAATCATGGCATATATTGGATGATATCCTCATATTAGGGGAAACAAAGGAATTAGCTGTGGCAGCAGTTCTAGCTACGAAACAGCTCCCTAAAGCTGAGGTTTATCCCACGCCCAGATAAACCAGAATTGAAGCGTTAACTACCAAGGATTATCTGGGCTTCAATAATAATTCCGTCCATATGACTGTTACTTTGCCAAGGTACTTGGGTCACTATAATCAAATCATGAATGTACCCACTGAAGCTATATCACAATTAAGGTGGTGGGCAGACATATATTTGGCATAGTTTTCAGCCCTATTATCATCACCAATCCCAACCTGGTTATTAAAAACCGATGCCAGTACTTTAGGCTGGGGAGCAACTAAACTCCATATCCAGCACAGGTAACAGATGGACCAATTCACGAACATCGTTACTACACATACCGGGCATCAACTACTTGGGATTGGTGATCGCCTATTGGGCTAAAAAGCATATGCATTTCAAATGCAGCACGTACATATGTGGTTACGGATTGATAATACTATGGTGGTGGCTTATATCAACCATATGGGGAGCATAATAATCATTATTGTGCAACAAATTGGTCAAACAAATCTGGCAATGATGTGTCAAAAGACATTTTAACTATCAGCTGCCTATGTCCTAGGAAGCTAGAACACAGTGGGAGACACCATGTCACGGGGTAAAATCTATGATTACATTGAATAGATGTCAAACCCAAAATATCTGCTAAATTTATTAAGCAGTTTGAAAGCCAGATATCAATTTGGTTGCACAAGACGGAATCACCAGTAACCCATGTATGTGACTTAGGAACCAGATTAGAGGCAGCAGCGATAGATGCCTATACGCTGGAAGGGGGAATTTCTGCTTTGCCTTCCTCCCTTCTGCCTCATCAGACGGGCACTTCGCAATACAGAGGGATCTGTCTCCGAGATATTGAACGTGCCCGACCGGCCTACACAGCCATGGTTCCCAGTTCATCACGACACGGTGGGCGAGTCACCTATGGATTTCCCTAGTGGACCATGGTTGCTGACTCAACCCAGTATCAGGCACAAGCCACCCATGCCAGGGAAACATCAAACTCCTGGGTGCAGGGTTTGAATAGACCTTACCAGGGACTGGGATTATCCAAAGGAACCATTACCACCATGTCGGCATCCCTGCGAACAGTCACTAAAAGCTAACATGGGTAAAATACTGCCACGACGCAGGGACAACGAACTATTCAACCACTGACGTATTGGAGTTCCTGGAACATCTACACCATGACTAAAAGGTGAGTTACAGTGCCGTAAATACAGCATGGAGCGCCTTATCTGCTTATCTAAAACAGCATGTCAGCAGAGCATGGGATCCCATCCACTGAAGGTAAACTTATGAAGGGCAACTATAATATAAGCCCCAAACACCCAGGTATATACCCATGTATGGGATATTGGTGTGACATTGACATGTCTCAGAGATGGCACCAGCCAGATCCCTCAGCTTGCTTAATCTATGTTTTTAAAAAACGCTCATGCTTATGGCTCTCGTACACGCTCACAGAGTCCGGTCACTCCATAAACCAGACTGGATAACATGGTGATTACCCCAGACGCATCACGTTCATATTTAGGTCTGGTAAAATCTAACTCGCAGGTATATGGGACTAGGCGAGATTATGAGTTCGGCACGAACTAGTAGGGTCGAGATCGCCTGTGTTTTCCGTGCTGTAGTCGTTATATGGCTATATGGACCAGGAACGCCCAATTCACTGGTGGGATTCCGGGCCTACCCACCAGAGTCCAGGTTGAGTGTGGTGACCCATCTACTACTATATATAGACACAACCCACAATCTTAGAGGGAGAGGAAAGCCTATGGGTCAACCACAGTAACCCAAGACGGGGTACGAGCCAAACCACTCCAAGGTGGCTCAAACAGGTACCGAAAGCTGCCGGAATAGATAATAATACATTTAATCCCATTCCACTAGGGCAGCATTGGTATCAGCGGCTGAACGAATGGACATCCCGGTTGACCACATTTTCAATACAGCAGAATGGTCAAGGGAACGGCGTTCAGAACATTTTGTTTTTATTATAAACCGTTGATAAACCTGATTTAATTGCAGAAAGAATATCACAAACTGCAATATTAATTTAAGCTCAGAGGAGCTCTTTTATGTTGTTATTGTTAACAAATACCTTTCTGTTTCTTTTGAAAGCAGATCCACTGGTTGATTACGATAACACTTCCTCCCTCATAAACTTCGGCAGTGAGTGAAATAAAAACTGTTACACGGTTTGAAATCACAGACCTTTGAAGTCTTCACGGAATCACTCACGTGACTCCGAAGTAAAATAGTTAGATTAAACGAGTACTTACCAGTATGAAGTTTGATCTGTATTTTATGAGGAGTTACGGTGAGGGATTAAGTGCCCGCCGCTCCCACCCTCATTATATAGATCAAACTAATAAACTGATGTCTCGTGATCTTTACTATCTTACTTCAAATATTGTGTCTATTCTGTGATTTCACACCGCTGCTTCGAAGTATGCCGCATGCGCAGTACCTGCTGGGTTCTTCACTTAATCCCTCACCGTAACTCCTCATAAAATACAGATCAAACTTCATACTGGTAAGTACTCGTTTAATCTAACTATTAAAGTCTATTATAGACTTTATATCTCTGTAGCAGAATGGAAAGTCGTCAAAATGTGCACTTAAAAACCCTTCTTCAGATGGCCTGAAACGTTACCTATTTCCTTCGCTCCATAGATGCTGCTGCACCCGCTGAGTTTCTCCAGCATTGTTGTGTCCCCTGAACTATTATCAACCAGATTGGTGACCAGAGGACTGTCTTCGGTCGGACTTTGCTGGCTTTAACTTGCACTAAACGTTAGTATCAACAAAATAGAGAGAGTACAGAGGAGATTTACTAGAATGTTGCCTGGGTTTCAGCAACTAAATTACAGAGAAAGGTTGAACAAGTTAGGGCTTTGTTCTTTGGAACGCAGAAGGTTAAGGAGGACTTGATAGAGGTCTTTAAAATGATGAGAGGGATAGACAGAGTTGACGTGGATAAGCTTTTCCCACTGAGAGGAGGGAAGATTCAAACAAGGGGACATGACTTCAGAATTAAGGGACAGACGTTTAGGGGTAACACGAGGGGGAACTTCTTTACTCAGGGAGTGGTAACTGTGTGGAATGAGCTCCCAGTGAAGGTGGTGGAGGCAGGTTCGATTTTATCATTTAAAAATAAATTGGATAGGTATATGGACGAGAAAGGAATGGGAGGGTTATGGTCTGAGCGCAGGTAGATGGGACTAGCGGAGAATACGTGTTCGGCACGGCCTAGAAGGGCCGAGTTGGCCTGTTTCCGTGCTGTAATTGTTTTATGGTTATATGGTTATTCCCTTATCATGTATCTACACAGAACAAGAACCTTTCACTGTACCTCGGTAACGTGTCAATAATCGAATCAATCCCCTCTGCCTCCATTCTCCCTGTATTCTCCCACCCACTGCTTTGTAACGTATTGTCCCCTACCTGCATACATCTCTCCCCCTCCCTACACACACTCCCCCTGTATCCTCTCCCCCTCCCTACACACACTCCTCCTGTATCCTCTCCCTCCCCCTACACACACTCCCGCTGTATCCTCTCCCTCCTCCATCCTCCTCCCCTCCTCCTCTCCCCCTCCCTACAACACTCCATCCGTATCCTCTCCCCCCTCCATCCTCTGCCCACTCCACCCTCTCCCCCCCCTACACACACTCCGTCGGTATCCTCCCCCCCTCCCATCCTCCTCCCCTCCATCCTCTCCCCCCTCCATCCTCTCCCCCACACTGCATCCTCTCTCTCTCCTCATTAACCATCCCCTCCATCCCCTCTCCGTACATCCTTTGTGCCTCCTTGCTTTTATCTCTCCCCCTCCCTATCACCCCCCTTCTCTCCCCCACTCTTCTCCTCCCCATCATCTCCTACTCCTCTACCCCTCCCTCGTTCTCTCTCCCTCCTCCTCTCTCCTCCTCCTCTACCCCCTCCCTCCTCCCCTCTCCCCTTCCCTCCTCCTCTCCCCCTCCCTCCTCATCTCTCCTCCTCCCTTCTCCGCTCTCCCTCCCTCTTCCTCACCCCCTCTCTCCTCCTCTCTCTCCCTCCCTCCTCCTCTCCCCCTCCCTCCTCATCTCTCCTCCTCCTTCCCTCTCTCCCTCCCTCTCCTCACCCCCTCTCTCCTCCTCTCTCTCCCTCCCTCCTCCTCTCTCCCCCTCCCATCCTCCTCTCTCTCCCTCCCTCCTCCTCTCTCCCCCCTCCCCTCCTCTCTCTCCCTCCCTCCTCTCTCTCTCTCCCTTCCTCCTCCTCTCTTTCCCTCCCTCCTCCTCTCTCCCCCTCCCTCCTCATCTCTCCTCCTCTCTCCCCTCCCTCGTTCCATCTCCCCCTCTCCTCCCCTCTCTCCCCCTCTTTTTTCCCCCGCTCTTCCTCTCTCCTCCTCTCCCCCTTCTTCCCCCTCCATCCGCCTCTGACTCCCTCCATCCCCTTCTCTCTCCCAGCATCCTCCTCTCTCCCCCTCCCTCCTCATCTCTCCTCTCTCCTCCTCCCTCCTCCTCTCCCCCCACTCCTCCCCCTCTTCCCCCTCCATCCTCCTCTGACTCCCTCCATCCACTTCTCTCTCCCTCCCTTCTCCTCTCTCTCCCCCCCCCTCCTCCTCCTCTCTCCCCTTCCCTCCTCCTTTCCCCCCTTCCTCCTCCTCTCTCTCCCTCCCTCCTCCTCTACCCCCTCCCTCCTCCTCTCTCCCTCCCTCCTCCTCTACCCCCTCCCTCCTCCTCTCTCCTCTTCCCTCCTCCTCTACCCCCTCCCTCCTCCTCTCTCCCTCTACCCATCCTCTCTCCCGCTCCCTCCTACTCTCTCCCCTCCCCATCCTCTCTCCCCCTCCCTATCTCTCTCCCCCTCCCTCCTCCTCTCTCCCCTCCCTCCTCCTCCCCTCCCTCCTCCTCTCTCCCCCTCCCTCCTCCTCTCCCCCTCCATCCCCCTCCCTCTTCCTCTCTCCCCCTCCCTCCTCCTCTCCCCCTTCCTCCTCCTCTCCCCCTCCCTCCTCCTCTCCCCCTCCCTCCTCCTCTAACCCCTCTCCTCCTCCTCTCTCTCCCTCTACCCATCCTCTCTCCCCCTCTCTCTCCTCTCTCCCCCCTCCCCATCATCTCTCCTCCTCTCTCCTCCTCTCTCCCCTCCCTCCTCCTCGCTGCCCTCTCCCTCTCTCTCCCTCTACCCATCCTCTCTCCCCCTCTCTCCTCCTCTCTCCCCCTCCCCATCATCTCTCCTCCTCTCTCCTCCTCTCTCCCCTCCCTCCTCCTCGCTGCCCTCTCCCTCCCCTCTCTGCTCAGACATACAACATCTTATCATCGTGAACAGCCACCAGAATCCCGCCCGCCCAGTCCGCTGTTAATCCGACAGATTTTACAACGCAGTTCAGTTCATGTTTGTATGGGAAGAAACTGCAGGTGCGGCTTTAAACAAAAGATCGACACAAAATGCTGGAGCAATTCAGCGGGATTTGACTTTCAGAAAGCTTTCGACAAGGTCCCACATAAGAGATTAGTATACAAACTTAAAGCACACGGTATTGGGGGTTCAGTATTGATGTGTATAGAGAACTGGCTGGCAGACAGGAAGCAAAGAGCAGGAGAAAAAACGTGTCCTTTGAATGCACCACTTACCGCAAATGGTGGCTTGGGTGCTTTGACTTGAAGTTGAAAGGCACCACTTACTGCAAATGTTGGCTTGGGTGCTTTGGCTTGAAGTTGAAAGTCACTACTGACTGCAAATGGTGGCTTGGGTGCTTTGGCTTGAAGTTCAAAGTCACTACTTACTGCAAATCGTGGATTGGGTGGTTTGGCTTATGTGTGTTATGATTGTGTTTATAATTGTGTTTGGTTGTTTTGTTGTTTGTCTTTTGCACAAAAGTCTGCGAGCATTGCCACTTTCATTTCACTGCACATCTCATATGTGTATGTGACAAATAAACTTGACTTGACTTGACTTGACGAAAGTCACTACTGACTGCAAATGGTGGCTTGGGTGCTTTGGCTTGAAGTTCAAAGTCACTACTTACTGCAAATCGTGGATTGGGTGGTTTGGCTTGAGGTTGAAAGACACTACTTACTGCAGATGGTGGCTTGGGTGCGTTCGCTGGAAGTTGAAAGGCACTATTTACTGCAAATGTTGGCATTACGTTGAAAGGCACTACTTACTGCAAATGGTGGCTTGGCTGTTCTGGCTTGAAGTTGAACGGCACTGCTTACTGCAAATGGTGGCATAAAGTTGAAAGGCACTCTTTACTGCAAATGGTGGCATAAAGTTGAAAGGAACTACTTACTGCAAATGATGGCTTGTGTGGTTTGGCTTGAAGTTGAAAGGCAGGACTTACTGCAAATGGTGGCTTGGGTGGTTTGGCTGGAAGTTGAAAGGCAGAACTTACTGCAAATGATGGCTTGGATGCTTTGGCTTTTACTTGAAAGGCACTACTTACTGTAAATGGTGGCATGAAGTTGAAAGACGCTACTTACTGACAATGGTGGCTTGGGTACTTTGGCTTGAAGTTGAACGGCATTACTTACTGCAAATGGAGGCTTGAAGTTGAAAGGCACTACATTCTGCAAATGGTGGCTTGGGTGATTTGGCTTGAAGTTAAAAGGTACGACTGCAAATGCACTTACTTTCTGTTTGCACTGTGTTTCGATTTTAGATAAAACGCTACCACTTACGGCTGTGATTTTTGGCCATCTTACTCAGTCTCCCTTCCGCTGAGCATGTGCAGGGAATTCTTCCCATCAATTAAAAATAGAAGTGTTATTATAGTGTTTAAAAATGTTGAGAAACTCTATCCTGTCAATCACGCCCTGAAAGCCACACCTTTTCTGGGGGGAGGGGGTTATAAAACCCGGAAGTGTGGGTGTGGCTCAGCCTCTGCATGATGGGTCATGACTCTGTCTGTGCTGTGAATCAACTGAACACACTGAATGTCAACTGAACAGTGAGTTGGGTGTTTTGTGTGGTTTTACGGTGGTTTCACCCTGCATGAAATGGTATGAAGCTGCATTTAAAATTGGGGCTTTGGATCCTGCTTGAAGGTATGAAACTGCACTGAATTTGGTGGCCTTGGATCCAGCTTGAAGTGGTATGCAACCACACTTGAATTCGATGGCCTTGCACCCTGCTTGAAGTGGTTGTAAACTGCAATTGGATTCGACGGCCTTGCACTCTGCTCATAGTGGTAAGGAACTGCACTAAATTTGGTGGCCTTGCACCCTGCATGAAATGGCGGGAACATGGATTTGAATTTGGTGGCCTTGCACCCTGCATGAAATGGTGGGAACATGGATTTGAATTTGGTGGCCTTGCACCCTGCTTGAAATGGTGGGAACATGGATTTGAATTTGGTGGCCTTGCACCCTGCTTGAAATGATAGGAACATGGACTTGAATTTGGTGGCCTTGCACCATGCTTGAAATGGAAATTCAAGGAAAAGTCATGAGTCAACAGCCAGCCCACCAGCCGTGAGTGAGCTGCCAGCAGATCAGGCTTGAGGGAATGAGCTGCCACCTCAAGAACCCATACCAGCACTCCAGAAAGTCCCCCCCCCCCCCCCACTGGCCACCAATATTGGAATTGGTGGGGAGGTGGAATATTTCGTTGGGGCACCAGCCCTCCCGTGTGAACATTTGGACCCAACGGGTCCCACTTAGTCTAGTATAACCGTATAACCATTTAACAATGACAGCACGGAAACAGGCCAACTCGGCCCTTCTAGTCCGTGCCGAACACTTATTCTCGCCTAGTCCCATCTACCTGCACTCAGACCATAACCCTCCATTAGTTTCCCGTCCATATGCCTATCCAATTTATTTTTAAATGATAAAATCGAACCTGCCTCCACCACTTCCTCTGGAAGCCTATTCCACACAGCTACCACTTTCTGAGTAAAGATGTTCCTCCTCATGTTACCCCTAAACTTCTGTCCCTTAATTCTCAGGTCATGTCCTCTTGTTTGAATCTTCCCTACTCTCAATGGGAAAAGCTTGTCCACGTCAACTCTGTCTATCCCTCTAATCATTTTAAATACCTCTATCAAGTCCCCCCTTAATCTTCTGCGCTCCAAAGAATAAAGACCTAACTTGTTCAATCTTTCTCTGTCACTTAGTTGCTGAAACCCAGGTAACATTCAAGTAAATCTTCTCTGTACTCTCTGTATTTTATTGACATCTTTCCTATAATTAGACGACGAAAATTGTACACCATACTCCAGAATTGGTCTCACCAATGCCTTGTACAGTTTTAACATTACATCCCAACTTCTACACTCAATGCTCTGATTAATAAAGGCCAACGCATCAAACCCAGGCAACATTCTAGTAAATCGCTGTACCTTATCATTAATAAATTTAAAAAATAATTTAAATTCAGCAAAATGGAACCACGTAAAAATACTGATTTCCTCAGCAAAATACTGGTTTTCAGGTACTAGAATATTGAAATACTCGGAAAATAACTGGCACCTCTGTGTATATCATGATATCTCTAAGTTACAGAGAAAGGTTGAACAAGTTAGGTCTTTATTCTTTGGAACGCAGAAGGTTAAGGGGGGACTTGATAGAGGTTTTTAAAATGATGAGAGGGATGGACAGAGTTGACGTGGATAAGCTTTTCCCATTGAGAGTAGGGAAGATTCAAACAAGAGGACATGATTTGAGAATTAAGGGACTGAAGTTTAGGGGTAACCTGAGGGGGGACTTCGTTACTGAGTGTGGTAGCTGTGTGGAATGAGCTTCCAGTGGAAGGGGTGGAGGCAGGTTCGATTTTATAATAGTAAGATTAAACGAGAACTTGCCAGTTTGAAGATTGATCTTTATTTTATGAGGAGTAACGTTGAGAGATTACGTGAAGAACCCGCCAAGACGCATGCGTGTTCTTCAAAGCAGCCGTGTGAAATCGCAGATAATAGTAATGAACTGAACATAGTAAGATTAGAGAAAATGGAGATCAGTTGAACTTTATGATTGAGGGTGGTAGCGGAGGGCACGTTATCCCTCAACGTTACTCCTCATAAAATAAAGATCAAACTTCAAACAGGTAAGTTCTCGTTTAATCTTACTATTTTACTTCGGATTCACGTAAGTGACTACATGAAGATTTTAAAGCTCTGTGATGTCATACCGTGGAAACGTGTCCATGCCTCACGTCTGCCTTAATTGCGGGCAAAGATCCTATAGCAGAGCAAGATAGGCTACCTGCTAAATGCAATGGACTGACGTGTAGTAGCTATGGAGGGGATCATGGGCATTTTCCCACGCCCATTTTAGCAACCTGAGCCTACCTAACCCGACCCGACCCGACCCGCACTGTAATCAATGTTGCGGGGCAACAGTTTGTGTCGGTTAGACTCATAAATCTGTCAGTTCAAACTACTTGTCAAGAATAAAATTTGATTCTGGTAATTGTCTTTTTAATGTGTTTTAAATCATTTCTTTTTAAATGGCTCACAAGCAGTGTTTGAGTTGATTTTGTAGTAACCGGAACCGACCCGACTCGCAGGGTGATTGACAGGGGGGGACTTTTTGTGCGTGATATAGGGTTAGATTCATAATTCTGTTGATTTTTGTTAAAGAATAAAATGTTTATAAACACACATACATGAAAATTAAATAAATGTATATATCACACACACTTATATTTCTTCTAATTCAATAATTAACTTTATTTCAGACTAGACAAGGGACATTAAATAAGAAACATTGTAAATAAGAAACATTGTAAACCTCCCTGCAACTTCACACACACTATGCCTTACCCCCCCCCCCCCGCACTCCCTCGCCTGCCCCCTTAATACAATGTCCCCCCCCACCCCCTACTATGCCCCTCTCCCCGGTGCCCCGGACCCCGCACTCTCTCTCCCCGCTGCCCCGGATCCCGCACTCTCTCTCCTCGCTGCCCCGGACCCCGCACTCTCTATCCTCGCCGCCCCGGGCCCCGCACTCTCTCTCCCCGCTGCCCCGGGCCCCGCACTCTCTCTCCCCGCTGCCCCGTGCCCCGCACTCTCTCTCCTCGCTGCCCCGGGCCCCACACTCCCTCTCCCCGCTACCCCGGGCCCCACACTCCTTCTCCCCGCTGCCCCCGGCCCCGCACTCCTTCTCCCCGCTGCCCCGGGCCCCACACTCCTTCTCCTCGCTGCCCCGGGCCCCACACTCCTTCTCCCCGCTGCCCCGCTGCCCCGGGCCCCTCACTCTCTCTCCCCGCTGCCCCGGGCCCCGCACTCTCTCTCCCCGCTGCCCCGGGCCCCGCACTCTCTCTCCCCGCTGCCCCGGACCCCGCACTCTCTATCCTCGCCGCCCCGGGCCCCGCACTCTCTCCCCGCTGCCCCGGGCCCCGCACTCTCTCTCCCCGCTGCCCCGTGCCCCGCACTCTCTCTCCTCGCTGCCCCGGGCCCCGCACTCTCTCTCCCCGCTGCCCCGGGCCCCGCACTCTCTCTCCTCGCTGCCCCGGGCCCCGCACTCTCTCTCCCCGCTGCCCCGGGCCCCGCACTCCCTCTCCCCGCTGCCCCGGGCCCCGCACTCTCTCTCCCCGCTGCCCCGGGCCCCGCACTTCTTCTCCCCGCTGCCCCGGGCCCCGCACTCCCTCTCCCCGCTGCCCCGGGCCCCGCACTCCCTCTCCCCGCTGCCCCGGGCCCCACACTCTCTCTCCCCGCTGCCCCGGGCCCCGCACTCTCTCTCCCCGCCGCCCCGCACTCTCTCTCCCCGCTGCCCCGGGCCCCGCACTCTCTCTCCTCGCTGCCCCGGGCCCCGCACTCCCTCTCCCCGCTGCCCCGGGCCCCGCACTCCCTCTGCCCGCTGCCCCGGGCCCCACACTCTCTCTCCCCGCTGCCCCGGGCCCCGCACTCCCTCTCCCCGCTGCCCCGGGCCCCGCACTTCTTCTCCCCGGACCCCACACTCCTTCTCCCCGCTGCCCCGGGCCCCGCACTCTCTCTCCCCGCTGCCCCGGACCCCACACTCCTTCTCCCCGCTGCCCCGGGCTCCGCACTCTTTCTCCCCGCTGCCCCGTGCCCCGAACTCCTTCTCCCCGCTGCCCCAAACTCCTTCTCCCCGCTGCCCCGGGCCCCTCACTCTCTCTCCCCGCTGCCCCGGGCCCCGCACTCTTTCTCCCCGCTGCCCCGTGCCCCGCACTCCTTCTCCCCGCTGCCCCACACTCCTTCTCCCCGCTGCCCCGGGCCCCACACCCCCTCCCCCTGCTGCCCCGGGCCCCGCTCTCCTTCTCCCCGCTGCCCCGGGCCCCACACTCCTTCTCCCCGCTGCCCCACACCCCCTCCCCCTGCTGCCCCGGGCCCCGCTCTCCTTCTCCCCGCTGCCCCACACTCCTTCTCCCCGCTGCCCCGGGCCCCGCACTCCTTCTGGTGACCAATTACTCAGTAATGTTAGGACTATACTCACATCCCATATTTGGGAATACCTTGTCCTTGGGGATTAATATTAAAAATCCCTCATAAGTTTAGTTACCAGGGGTAGGTCCCGATAGAATGATGCTCTGATCTTTGCCACATATTTGCTGTAAGGGCACATCTGGCGCAGTTTATGGCACTATAACTGAGCACCTCATCATAGTGGGGCTAGCCAGGAATTCCAGCACAGAGGTTATGTTCGTCGTACAGTAAGTGATGTTGTTCCTTGAACAGTTTCTCCCACTTCCTGATGTAGACCCGATATGTTCATTGTTCAGTCTGTTGGTCCCAGGTCCAGAAATGGTTTCTTAAAATTCTACAAATCAGCAAATGTGTCCTATTATGGCATGGATGGCTTTCCCCCATTACGGGATGAACCAACAAATCTGGTCGTTTCAGAACGGAGAAGTATGGTTCTAACACCATAACAAGGATCACAGGGAACCATGGTTCAGTAGGCCAATCGGACACTACCAAAATACCAGACTTGCCGAGTCTTGTTGTATTTTGCGTAAAACAGGACTGATGAGGCAGAAATGCATAGAAAAAACAATTTCCCCCAATGCAGCGAGAAGGCATCCATCGCTGATGCCCCAGTGTCCGATTCCCAAGAAACATAGTTTAGCAACTGATGATTAAGCCGAGATGCAAATAAATCTATATCTAGTGTTTCATATCGTGCTACAATATCAGCAAACACTTTGCGGTCCAACATCCATTCGATGTTGTCATTGAATTTGCGTGACCTGGTGTCTGCCACTGAATTTGTGGTTTCCCGGTAGGTAACTAGCTGATATCCAAATACTTTTCTGAATACACCATTGCCAAATTATGTTAGCCGGATTATCACATGATACTGATTTGATTTCACCCATATAGTTAATATATGCCACCACGGTGATGTTATCAATCTGTAGTTTAACATGCAGGTGATGCATTTCTGAACAGTATGATTTTAGACCATAGAATGCACCCTACGTTTCCAAGTAGTTTATGCCATGTATCTGAAGTAATGATGCCTCTTGTGCATCCCATCTTCCTCCACAACTAGAGATGGAATTAGTAGCACCCCAACCATGAGCACTGGCATCAGTTTGTAGCACCACTGAATGGTTGCTGGCAATGATAGGGCTGGAACAATGCCAAACGTTTTCCCTCCACCATTGTAATTCCATAATTGCTTTGATTGGTTGCTTCATTGGCCTATCGAATTGACCAGTATTGATTTTGAGTGCTTGTACCTTTGCCCTTTGTAAATATTTTGGTAATGCAAAGGTCAAAACTGTGTGGCTGGAAAAGCAGCCACAAATTGCCAACTACCCTTTCTATCAGTCAAATAGATGGTTCACTGATGTCAATGAGTTTGTTGGAGGCCGCAGTTAAGTCTGTTGCCTTGTCCTTTGGTAAAGTTACCGACATGTGAACTAAGTTAAAGGTGAACCCCAAGCAGTCCACAGTGGTGGAATGTGTTAGCTTAGATTTAACTGGATGGATGATAATCCCCAGTTTCTCAAACAATTGTTTGCTGGCTGATACAGCTATTCTGGCTAATTCCAAAAATAGTTTTTCCCACAATTAATATGTCATGTCGGTAATCGATGACTAAATGTTTTTGTTTCCGAAGAAACGTTAGGGCTGGTTTCAAAATGTTGGTAAATAGGCTGGGGGCGGATGTTATTTCTTTCGGTAGCTCTATACTGCCAGAGCTACCCCATCCAGTTAAATTTTAAATAACGTCTGTGATCCTTCCGCATAGGCACCGAATAGAAAGCATCCTTAAATCGACGCAAGCCATGAAGTAGTCTTTGGAAATCAATTGTTTGGCAGTAACAAAGGTTTCCATTTTGAAATGAATAAACGCCACCGCCGCTGGGCCCAGGCCACCACCGCTGATTCCACACCACAGCTGCGGACCATCCCTGCTGACCCCCACTGGGCCCACACCTCCCCCGCTGGGTCCACACCACCCCCGCTGGTCCCACACCACCCCCGCTGGGCCCGCACCACCCCCGCTGGGCCCACACCACCCCCGCTGGGCCAACACCACCGCTGCTGACCCCTACTGGGCCCACGCCACCCCCACTGGCCCCATGCCACCTTCATCTTCATCCCCCCCTGCCAGAAAGAGGAGGGATGTGGGAGGGGGAGAGAGAGAGGGGAAGGGAGGGGAGAGAGAAATGGCGGAGGGAAGAGGGAAAGGGGATTATCTTTAGTGAGATTGCAAAATTAAGGTAGGTTTTAGAACTATTCTATTTTATCCTCCATATGAATAATTTTAAACAATATCAAATAATTGGAACTCCTTTCTTTTCCTTAATAATGATAATTATGAAAAATATGAATTCCATAGTTTGTGACATAAATATGCATTTTAATTGGATCATTATATACAGATGTAACATTTCCATTTCAATATGGGGGTGGGGGGAAAATATGCGTCAAGTCGATAGCCTAATCGGTAAATAGTTAAAAGGTAGACTGATCGATAAAGAGCTGAGAAGAGGAATCGGAGTTGCCAAGGAAAGGTACTCTGAGAAGTTGAGGAGCAAGTTCTCAGCTAGTGACTCTTCTTCAGTTGGGAAGGGCGTGCAAGAAATCACGAGCTACAAGAGTAAAGCCCCCGCTCTTTGGATAATTGTGAGCTGACGAACTACCTGAATGAGTTTTACTGCATGTTTGAAAATTAGAAATGTTACCCTGGTACCCCCTCCCCAACAAACACAGCCAGACCCCAGTCTGCAAAGTATTAACCCTGCACCCTTCATTCCCCATTCACCACCTCACACCTACTCAAGGCAAGACTCCAGTAATGAAGAGAGTGGACCCTTTCCCACCCCCACCAACACTTCACACCCAATTACTCATTTTTAACCAGTACCTGCAAAGATGCACTGACCCTGCCTGCTTCAAAGTCTCCACTAATGTCCCTGTACCCAAAAAGGGTAGGGTTACTTGTCTTAAAGACTACAGCCTTGTCGCACTGACCTCTGTAGTCATGGAGACCGTTGAAAGGCTTGTGCTGGCCAAGCTGAAAGATATCACAATCCCTCTGCTGGACTCTCTGCATTTTGCATTTCGGGCCAATAGATCTGTGGATGATGCAGTCAATTTGGGCTACACTTCATCCTCCAGCACCTAGACCTCCAGGGGACCTAAGCGAGGATTTTATTTGTTGATTTTAGCTCTGCATTCAACACCGTTGTGCCAGATCTACTACGCTCCAAACGTTCTGAGTTGACTGTGCCTGAACCCCTCTGTCGGTGGATCACCAGTTTCCTGACAGACAGGAAGCAGCATGTGAGACGGGAAAGCATATCTCAGAACTGCAAACGCTCAGCAGAGGAGCAGCACAAGATGCGTACTCTCCCCTTTCCTCTACTCTCGACACACCAATAACTGCACCTCCACAGACATCTCTGTCAAGCTTGTCAAGTTTGCAGATGGAACAACCCTGATTGGACTGATCCAGGAAGGGGATCTCTGTACTATTTACAGTTTGACATCTTCCCTATAACATGGTGCCCAGAACTGAACACAATATTCACAATCCGATCTCACCAACATCTTATACAACTGCAACATGACCTCCCAACATTTACTCAATACTCCGACTGATGAAGGCCAAAGTGCCAAAATACGTTTTGACCACCTGATATACCTGCGACACGACCTTCAAGGAACCATGCAACCATCAACCATTCCTCTGCCCACCTGGCTAATTGATCCAGATCCTGCTGCAATCTTTCACAACCATCTTCACTCTCTGCAAAACCACTCACTTCTGTATCATCAGCAAACTTGCTAATCCTGCCCTGTTCTGTGACGTTTCACAGAATGCTGGAGTAACTCAGCGGGTCAGGCTGAGTATTGAAGTTGGGAAGTCATGTTGCAGTTGCATAAGAGGTTGGCGAGGCTGCATTCATAGTATTGTATTCAGTTCTGGGCACCATGCTATAGGAAAGATGTCATCAAACTGGAAAGGGTACAGTGAAGATTTAGGAGGATGTTGCCAGGACTAGAGGGCCATAGCTATAGGGAGAGGTTGAGTAGGCTGGGACTCTATTTCATGGAGCACAGGAGGATGAGGGATGATCTAATAGAGGTGTATAAAATCATGACTTGAATAGCTATGGTTTAGTCTTTTGCCCAGATAAGTGAATCGGTGAGCAGAGGACATAAGTTTAAGGTGAAGGCAAAAGATTTTATAGGAATCTGTGAGGTATGTTTTTCACACAAAGGGTGGTAGGTGTATGAAACAAGCTGCCAGATGAGGTAGTGGAGGCTGGGACTATCGCAACATAAGAAACAGTTAGACAGGTACATGGATAGGACAGGTTCGGAGGGATATGGATCAAACGTGGGCAGGTGGGACTAGTGCAGATGGGACATGCTGGGCCGAAGGTCCTGTTTACACACTGTATCACTCTAAGACTCTACCTATCTTTCCCTCTCAAACACATCTCCTGCCTTCTCCCCATTACCTCTGACACCCGTATCAATCAAGAATCTATCAATCTCCTCCTGAAAAATGTCCATTGACTGGACCGCTACAGCTGGCTGTGGCAATGAATTCCACAGTTCATCACCCACTGACTTAAGAAATTCCTGATCATCTCCTTCCTAAAGGAATGTTTTTTTTTAATTCTGAGTCTGTGGCCACTGGTCCGATAGTCTGCCACCAGTGGAAACATCCTCTCCAAATCCACTCCATCCAGGTTTTTACCATGCTGGGACAGACGGCAACAGATTCACACCGTGTCCCAAAGCTTGTGTCCTGTCCTGCATCACCAAAGGCAGCAGATACGTTACACGATAGGGCAAACACCGTAACAAAGTAGCTCACAATGGTTTAGGTAACAATCACTCTCTCCCCTCCTTTCCTATGTTCCTTCCACCCATAAACCTCTCTCTGCCTTTACATTTCACTCCTCTTTCAAATCTGCTCTACTTATCTACATGCATTTTGCTTCTTCACTGGCATAGAATGATGCAGTGTGGAAACATGCCCTTCAGCCCAACTTGCCCACACCGACCGACATGTCCCATCTAAACTAGTCCCACTCACATGCGTTTGGCCCATATCCATCTAAATCTGTCCTATCCATGTACGTGTCCAAATGTCTCTTAAACATTAAGATATTCCCAGCCGTAACTACCTCCTCTGGCAGCTCGTTACATACACCCTTAGTGTGAAAAAGCTACCACTCAGATTCCTGTTAATTTCTGAAATGTGGTCATAAATTTGGTGCAAAAATGCTCCAAAATAAGGCCCAGAATGCATCAGAAAGCATCTAAACCCCCTGCGCTTGCAGGACGCTTAAGCGGGCCCTGGACCCTTGCATCGAGGGACTTCACACTTCGCGCTCGTGATGTGCGTAGCGCGCACATTATTTCACATTGAGTTTTTTGTAATTCTGCCATACCAACCCCCTTTTTGAAAAGCTTCGTACGGTCCTGCACAACCATCTTCACTATCTGCAAAACCACTCACTTTTGTATAATCAACAAACTTGCTAATCTTGCTCTGTATGATCTCATCCAAATCATTGATGTAGATGACAAACAGTAACTGGCCAACACTGAACCCAGAGGCACACCACTAGTCACAGGCATCCAGTCTGAATCATTGATGTAGATGACAAACAGTAACTGGCCCAACACTGAACCCTGAGACACACCACTAGTCACAGGCATCCAGTCTGAATCATTGATGTAGATGACAAACAGTAACTGGCCCAACACTGAACCCTGAGACACACCACTAGTCACAGACATCCAGTCTGAATCATTGATGTAGATGACAAACAGTAACTGGACCAGCACTGAACCCTGAGACACACCACTAGTCACAGGCATCCAGTCTGAATCATTGATGTAGATGACAAACAGTAACTGGACCAACACTGAACCCTGAGACACACCACTAGTCACAGACATCCAGTCTGAATCATTGATGTAGATGACAAACAGTAACTGGCCCAGCACTGAACCCTGAGGCACACCACTAGTCACAGGCATCCTGTCTGAGAAGCAACGTTCCACCATCCCTCTCGGCTTCCTTCCATGGAGCCAATTTGCTATCCATTCAGCTATCTCTCTTTGGATCACATGCGATCTAACCTTCCAGAGCAGCCGACCATGCGGCACCATATCGAACGCCTTACTGAAGTCAATAGACAACAGGTGCAGGAGTAGAGGCCATTCGTCCCTTCGAGCCAGCACCGCCATTCAATGTGATCTTGGCTGATCATCCCCTATCAGGACCCCGTTCCTGCCTTCTCCCCATATCTTCTGACTCCGCTATTTTAAGAGCCCTGTCTAGCAATCTCTTGAAAGCATCTAGAGAACCGGCCTCCACCGTCCTTTGTGGCAGAGAATTCCACAGACTCACAACTCTCTATGAGAAAATGTGTTTCCTCCTCTTCATTCTAAATGACCGACCCCTTATTCTTAAACTGTGGCCCCTTGTTCATGACTTCCTCCACATCGGGAACATGTTTCCTGCCTCTAGCGTGTCCAAACCCTTAACAATCTTATACGTTTCAATGAGATCTCCCCTCATCCTTCTAAACACCAGAATGTACAAGCCCAGCTGCTCCATTCTCTCAGCATATGACAGTCCCGCCATCCCGGGAATTAACCTGGTGAACCTACGCTGGGCTCCCACAATGGCAAGAATGCCCTTCCTCAAATTAGGGGACCAAAACTGCACACAATACTCCAGGTGTGGTCTCACCAGGGCCCTGTACAACTGCAGAAGGACCTCTTTGTTCCTTTACTCAACTCCTCTTGTGATGAAGACCAACAGGCCAAAACTGCACACAATACTCCAGGTGTGGTCTCACCAGGGGCCTGTACAACTGCAGAAGGACCTCTTTGTTCCTTTACTCAACTCCTCTTGTGATGAAGACCAACAGGCCAAATCTGCACACAATACTACAGGTGTGGTCTCACTAGTGCCCTGTACAACTGCAGAAGGACCGCTTTGCTCCTATATTCGATTCCTCTTTTTATAAACTCCATGTACACAACATCCACAGCTCTGCTTACATCAACCTTTTTTCTCACGTCTTCGAAAAAATCAATCATATTTGTGAGATTCAACCTCCAACATACAAAACTATGCTGACAGTCCCTAATCAGCCCTTGCACACCCAAATGCCTGTAAATTCAGCAAGGCTAAATCATTGTATGTGTTTACTTGGGCAATGGACTCATTCATTCATTCACTCAGTCAATCATGCATTCATTCATACATTCAATCATCCATTCATGCATTCAATCATTCATTCATTCATTCATTCACTCACTCACTCACTCACTCACTCACTCACTCACTCACTCACTCACTCACTCACTCACTCACTCACTCACTCACTCACTCACTCACTCACTCACTCACTCACACACTCACTCACTCATACATTCACTCAATCATTCACTCATTAATTCATTCATTCATTCACTCAATCATTCATCATTCACTCAATCAATAATTCATTTACTCACTCACTCACTCATTCATCCATTCATTCATTCATTCATTCGTACATTCACTCATTCATATCCTACCCCACAGAATACTCTCCAGCAATTTACCAACTACAGATATGTTAACCTTGCCGGCCTATAGTTCCCTGCATGTTCCGTGCAGCCCTTCATGAAAATAGACACAGCATTTGGAACCCAGTCCCAACGTGCTTCTTCTGACTGTCCAGGTAGACCCATTGTTTCAGCGTGTTCTTGCCCCCACTGAATTACTTTCCACATACCTGGATTCCATCCTATCCCCCTGATCCGATTCATGACACTTCACACGCCCTTCGTCAATGTGTTTCCCACGGGCAAGTGGTATATTGCTGATTTTAGAAGAGGAAGGCCGAGGATGGATTAACCTGTCTTCATCCACGGTCCGATGGTGGAGAGAGAGAGTTAACAACGTTATGTTCCTTGCTGTGAATATTTCTGAAGATCTGTCGTGGACCCAACACATTGATTGAATCATAAATAAAGTCAACCAACCTGACTGTGTTAGAGTCGAGCAGAGAGGACATCGGTGTGGCGGTGAATGTTCTCCCGATCTTCTACAAGTCTAAGGTAGAGACCATATTGAACGGTTGCCACAGGGCCTGGTTCAGCACCTCGAAAGCCCAGGAATGTAGGACATTAAACAACGTGGTGGCCATCGACCTGTCCTATCCATCATCTATGTTTCTATGTTTCTAAGAATGCGAATGGTATGTTAGCATCCATTGCAAAATTATTTGAGTATAAGAGCACGGAGGTCCAACTGCATTTGTACAGGGTCTTGGCGAGACCACGCCTGAAGTATTTCGCACAGTTCTGGTCTCCTAATCTGATGAAATACATTTTTTCCATAGAGGGAATACAGATAAGATTTACCAGACTGATTCCTGGGATGGCAGGACTTTCATATGAAGAAAGATTGGATAGATTCGGTTTGTACTCGCTAGAATTTAGAAGATTGAGGGGGATTTTATAGAAACTTATAGAAACTAAAAAAATGTTAAGGGATTGGACAGGCTAGATGCAGGAAGATTGTTCCCGATGTTGGGTAAGTCCAGAACAAGGAGCCAGACAGTTTAAGGATAAGGGGGAAGTCTTTTAGGACCGAGATGAGGAAATCATATTTCACACAGAGAGTGGCAAATCTGTGGAATTCTCTGCCACAGAAGGTAGTTGAGGCCACAGTCCATTAACTATATTTAAAAGGGAGTTAGATGTGGCCCTTGTGGCTAAAGGGATCAGGGGTATGGAGTGAAAACAGGTACCGGATATTGGGTTGGATGATCAGCCATGATCATATTGAATGGCGGCGCAGACTCGAAGTGACGCATGTACTCTACTCCTGCACCTATTGTGTGTTTCAATGTTTCTATCTTTCAAGATGTCAGATTAAATTAATCAAGATTACCGAAATGCATTCGTCAATGGAAACGAATAAACTGAACATTGCTATTTCAGGCGACTGCTCACGATAATAGAGATTGCGGAGAGATGGTACGGATTCTACCAGGCCTGTAGATTGTTCCATCCCTCAGCACTAACTGTCCACTAGGCAGAATATATAGACTGGATATCATTACACATGGTGACTGGTGCATTTTCCTTGAGTGGGGGAGGAAGGCACTTTGTGCCCGGACTCGAAAGAGTTAACAGTAGATGTTTGTTCAGTGAGTGTGCGTGTGTGATTAACGTCAGTCTACACGGAGCCTGGTTGTGTCACCCACCTACTGGAGATTTACCAGTTCCCAATATAAACCATTCCTGTTGTTGCTGGGATATGAGAGTGTTGGTGTGTGGGTGAGATCATCCCGCCCGTCACCGACGGAGAGCAGCAGGTCTATCCACAGAGAGAGAAAACCCATTGGGAATCCGTGGACAATAAAGTGGGATGTCAGATGGATGTTTCGGAATCCTGGAATATTAGAGAGTGAAGTGAATGTCACCGAGTGTAATCGGGAAACAGCGAGGGAGTGAGTGAGTGAGTGATTGAGTGAGTGCGGTGTTATACAAATGGATCGGTCTGTGAAAACGGTAGACTTGGAAGTTACCGCCATGGAGAAGGGAATCTTCTCTTGGGCCTTCGAATATTTTCATCCTCGTTACGGCTTCCGCCAGAAAATCTTCGTTGCACTCAGAATTATGCAGCCTGTCCTTTATCCCGTGCTAGCCCTTGTTGCTCTTCCACGTAAGTCCCCGTCCAAATTTCCGCGCAACAGCAGTGACGGGGATCCGGTATAAATGTCTGTAGCTCGGATAACCCATGACGTACGTGTCCCTAGAAGAAATCTTCGACAGAGTAATGGATAATGTGTTGATGCTGCCTGCCTGTTTGTGGGTAGCAGAGGTTTATCACTCTGAAGTTGAAATGGTTTGAGTATAGGAGCAGGGAGGATCTACTGCAGTTGTACGGGGACATGGAGACCAACCATGGAGTAATGCGTACAGTTTTGGTTTCCTAATCTGAGGACAGAGATTCTTGCCATAGAGGGAGTACAGAGAAGGATCACCAGACTGATTCCTGGGTTGTCAGGACGTTCATATGAAGAAAGATTGGATAGACTCCGCGTGTACTCGCTAGAATTTAGAAGATTGAGGGGGGATCTTATAGAAACATAACAATTCTTAAGGGGTTGGGCAGGTTAGATGCAGGAAGATTGTTCCCGATGTTGGGGAAGTCCAGAACAAGGGGGTCACGAACAGTTTAAGGATAAGGGGGAAGTCTTTTAGGACCGAGATGATAAACACATTTGTTTCACACACAGAGAGTGGATAATCTGTCGAATTATCTGCCACAGAAGGTAGTTGAGGCCAATTGATTGGCTATATTTAAACGGGAGTTAGATGTGGCCCTTGTGGCTAAAGGGATCAGGGGGTATGGTGAGAAGGCAGGTACATGATACTGAGTTGGATGATCAGCCATGATTATATTGAATGGCTGTGCAAGCTCGAACGGCCGAATGACCTACTCCTTTACCTATTGTCTATGCATCTATGTTTCTATATTCTCCTAATCTCCTTCCTAAAGGGACGCCCTTTTAATTCCGAGGATGTGACCTCTAGTCCTAGACTCTACCACTCGTGGAAACATTCTCTGTGTAGACTTGTTTTCTAATTTTGTCCTAATGTCTTTGTTTATTAAATACGCGAGTTGTTCTGCAACCTGCCCGCCTTTCAGAATTGATGTGTACATTCTGTGTGAGTATGTGTCACCCACCTGTGTTTATATCGGCCATTTAAATCTATGTTTCTTACCATACTGCTGTAAGCAAGATTGTCTAATGTACCATCACCTCCCTTGCACCAATGCAGATGGCAATAACGTTACTGAACTCCTTCCTTCGCTCGCTCGCTCTTACGCACACTGCTCTATAATCTTTGATTCACTCACAGTTAAGCAAAGAGCTAAACTGCCATGGTGGTGAGAAAGAAATGGTCAGACACAGATCTGATTATTTATCCCAACCCTCCTAACTGCAGCTTCTCATCTGTTAATTAATCGAGCAGATGCAGAATGATGTATTTCCTTCAGTAGTTACTACTAGACAGCCTCCTTAGACAATGTTCTACAATTCCAGAACAGGATTGTGCATTTGATTTCCCCCTCTCCTCGATGAATTTGCCGAGTTGACTTTGTCCGCTGGCTGTGTGTCATGTCTGTTTATTTTCCACCATCCTCACAGTAAACACGCTGACCATTGTGGTCCTGTCCCGGGGGAAGTGCGGTCTCTCCACTGGTGTCACTCGCTACCTGATGGCCATGGCAGCGGCCGATCTACTGGTCATTATTGTCGTCCTGATAATGAGGGAGATTCCCATTGCCTACGTAGAAGCATTTCGGTTCCTGTACTATGTCCCAGTGTGTAATATCCACGTATTCTTCCTTCAAGCCGTCACCGACTGTTCAGTCTGGTTCACCGTCACCTTCACCTTTGATCGATTTGTGGCCATTTGTTGCCAGAAGCTAAAAACAAACTATTGCACCGAGAGAACGGCGGCTGTTGTTCTGGGAACAGTTACGGCGCTGAGCTGTTTAAAGAACACCTACTGGTATTTTATGTTGGACGGCGAGTACATCCTACATCATACCCCCTGGTTTTGTTGGACAAGACTCGGTGTTTTGGACTCACTGGCCTGGGGAATTGGGGAGTTTCTCCAGTATCTCATCACCCCCGTGATGCCATTTGTACTCGTTGTTGTGTTCAACATTTTGACCACCAGATACGTGTTAGTGGCGAGCAGATCCCGCAGGAGTTTCCGGGTTCCCAGCAGTGGGGAGAGTGGCAGAGACCCGGCGACGGAGAGCCGCAGGAAATCCCTCATTTTACTGCTGGTCGTCTCGGGGAATGTCATCGTGTTGTGGGCGCTCTATGCGATATATGCTGTGTGGGAGAGACTGGGTCATTTTTTTGCGAGCGTGGGCGATACAAATGAGGTCGTTGGCGAACTGGGCTACATGTTGCAGATGCTGAGCTGCTGCACAAACACGGCTCTTTACGCCCTCACACAGACTAAGTTCAGACAGCAGTTCAAACAAGTGATGAAATCCCCGTATCGCTGATTGTAAAATGCACTCAGCGTCGCGGGGTTTAGGAATCCGTTCCCTCTCCGTCCCATCTGCTCGCTCCCCCCCCCCCCCCCCCGGCTCTCTCCCCAACACACTGAGGATGCTCAGTGACTCGATCCACAGATGACTTGTGACCCTAGTGTCCTCCGACTCCGCCACTAAGATCCACCCACCGAAGATCCACCCACCTGCCCCACCGAATCTCCGGCAGTTTCCGGACCCACACCCTCCCACGAGAACCATCACCGCCCCCATTACCACACTATCACCAAAATCACCGCCCCCATTAGAAACATAGAAACATAGAACATAGGTGCAGGAGTAGAGGCCATTCAGCACTTCGAGCCTGCACCGCCACTCTCTGTGTGGAACATGGTTTTCTCATCTCGGTCCTAAAAGGCTCTTATCCTTAAATTGCGACCCATTGTTCTCGACTTCCCCAACATCGGGAACAATCTTCCTGACCAACCCCTTAAGAATGTTATAAGTTTCTATAAGACCCCCCTCAATCTTCGAAATTGTATCCAGTCTTTCTTCATATGAAAGTCCTGACATCACAGGAACCAGTCTGGTGAACATTCTCGTGTTCAAGAAGGAACTGCAGATGCTGGAAGATCGAAGGTACACAAAAATGCTGGAGAAACTCAGCGGGTGCAGCAGCATCTATGGAGCGAAGGAAATAGGCGTCGTTTCGGGCCGACACCCTTCTTCAGACTGAGGGGGGGGGGGGGGGGGTGGGGTGGGGGAGAAGGAAGGAAAACGGGAGGAGGAGGAGCCCGGGGGCGGGGGATGGGAGAAGACAGCTCGAGGGTTAAGAAAGGAGAGGAGACAGCAAGGGCTAGCAAAATTGGGAGAATTCAACGTTAATGCCATCAGGATGCAAACTGCCCAGGCAGAATATGAGGTGCTGTTCCTCCGATTTCCGGTGTTGCTCACTCTGGCAATGGAGGAGACCCCGGACAGAGAGGTCCGATTGAGAATGAGAGAGGGAGTTGAAGTGCTGAGCAACCGGGAGGTCAGGTTGGTTATTGCGGACTGAGCGGAGGTGTTCGGCGAAACGATCGCCCAACCTACGCTTAGTCTCCCCGATGTAGATCAGCTGACATCTAGAGCAGCGGATGCAGTAGATGAGGTTGGAGGAGATACAGGTGAACCTTTGTAGTACCTGGAACGACTGCTTGGGTGCTTGAATGGAGTCGAGGGGGGAGGTGAAGGGACAGGTGTTGCATTTCTTGCGGTTGCAACGGAACGTGTCCGGAGAGGAGGTGGTACGGGAGGGAAGGGAATAATTGACAAGGTAGTTGCGGAGGGAGCGGTCTTTGCGGAGGGCAGACATGGGGGGAGATGGGAAGATGTGGCGAGTCGTGGGTCACGTTGGAGGTGGCGGAAATGGCGGAGGATTATGTGTTGTATTTGCCGGCTGGTGGGGTGAAAGGTGAGGACCAGGGGGACTCTGCCCTTGTTGCGAGAGCGGGGATGGGGAGGGAGAGCAGTGTTGCGTGGTATGGATGAGACCCTGGTGCGAGCCTCATCTATGGTGGCCGAGGGAAATCCCCGTTCCCTGAAGAAGGAGGACATTTCCGATGCCCTGGTATGGAATGTCTCATCCTGGGAACAGATGCGGCGTAGGCGGAGGAATTGGGGGTAGGGTATGAAGTATTTACAGGGGGAAGGGTGGGAAGACGTGTAGTCCAGATAGCCATGTGAGTCAGTTGGTTTGTAGTGTATGTCGGTCAGAAGTCTGTCCCCTGCGATGGAGATGGTGAGGTCAAGGAATGTTAGGGAATTGTCGGAAATGGTCCAGGTGTATTGGAGTGCTGGGTGGAAGTTGGTGGTGAAGTGGATGAAGTCAGTCACTTTTGTGTAGGTGCAGGAGGAGGCTCCAAAGCAGTCGTCAATGTAACGGAGGTAGAGGTGTGGGATGGGCCCTCGTGCGTACTGAAGAAATATTGTTCAACGTACCCGACAAAGGCAGGCGTAGCTGGGGCCCATGCGCGTGCCCATAGCTACGCCTTGTGTTTGGAGGAAATGGGAGGAGTCAAACGTAAAGTTGTTGAGGGTGAGGACAAACTCCGCTAGGCGGAGGAGAGTGTCAGTGGCTGGGTATAGGTTGCTCCTCAGGTCGAGGAAGAACCGAAGGGCTTTGAGGCCATCCTGGTGGGGGATGGAGGTGTAGAGTGACTGGACATCCATGGTGAATATGAGGGGGTGAGGGCCTAGAGAGTGGAATGTATGGAGGTGGCGGAGGGTGTCGGAGAGTGTCGGTGAACATTCCCTATAGTCGCTCTTTGGCAAAAATGTATTTCCTCAGATTAGGAGACCAACACTGCGTGCAATACTCCAGCTGTGGCCTCACCAAGACCCTGTACAACTGCAGTAGAACCGCCCTGCTCCTATAATCAAATCATTTTGTTACGAATGTACTCCAGTTCAGAGTGCAAAATGTCTTACCACACAATCACAAACATCACCTCCCCATTACCACATATCACCAACATCACCGCACCATTACCACACCATCACCAACATTACCGCCCCATTACTACACCATCACCAACATCACCGCACCATTACCACACCATCACCGCCCCATTACCACACCATCACCGCACCATTACCACACCATCACCGCCCCATTACCACACCATCACCGCCCCATTACCACACCATCACCGCCCCATTACCACACCATCACCGCCCCATTACCACACCATCACCGCCCCATTACCACACCATCACCGCACCATTACCACACCATCACCGCCCCATTACCACACCATCACCGCACCATTACCACACCATCACCGCCCCATTACCACACCATCACCGCCCCATTACCACACCATCACCGCCCCATTACCACAACGTCACCGCCCCATTACCACACCATCACCGCACCATTACCACACCATCACCGCCCCATTACCACACCATCACCGCCCCATTACCACACCATCACCGCACCATTACCACACCATCACCGCCCCATTACCACACCATCACCGCCCCCATTACTACACCATCAACGCCCCCATTACCACACCATCACCGCCCCATTACCACACCATCACCGCCTCATTACCACACCATCACCGCCCCATTACCACACCATCACCGCACCATTACCACACCATCACCGCCCCATTACCACACCATCACCGCCCCCATTTCCTAGGCTTAAATGTCACCACCTCCCCTCCCCTTCCTAGCTCTCCCACCGCCCACTGTTTCCGCCTATTCCTTTCTTCTTCCCGCACCCCCACCCCCACATCAGTCTGAAGAAGGGTCTTGACCAGAAACGTCACGTATTCATTCACACCATAGATGCGGCCTCACCCGCTGAGTTTCTCTAGCATTTTTTGTCTACTTTCGATTTCTCCAGCATGTGCAGTTCTTTCTTAAACAGGAATCTATCTATCTCTGCCTTAAAAACATCCACTGACTTGAATCCCACAGATTCACCACCCTCTGGTTGAAGAAAGTCCTCCTCATCTCCTTCCTAAAGGAACGTCCTTTAATTCGGAGGCAGTGACCTCTGGTCCTAGAATCTAGACTCTGCCTCTAGAGGAAACATCCTCTCCACATCCACTCTATCCAGGCTTTTCACTGTTTGTAACCCTCAATGATGTCCGTGAGATATGAAACGGTTTTTCTAACTCACCGATCGATGTTGACTCGGGCTGGGAACTGAATTTCCAAGGGTGTACCTCCTATCGAAAAGACAGACCGGTGGGCAGAGGGGGTGGGATTGCCCTGTTGGTGAGGAATGGAATTGAGTCCCTTGCAAGCGTGACATTGAAACAGGAGATGTGAAGTCAGTATGGATAGAACCAAGGATCTGTAAGGGTAAATATAACCTAGTGGGACCTTCTACAGGCCCCCCAAACAGTAGCCTGGACACAGGGGGCAAGTTTAATCAGGAGTTAAAATTGGCATGTAGTAAAAGTAATGCTGTGGTTGTTATGGGAGATTTCTACGTGCAGGTAGACTGGGAAAATCAGGTTGGTACTGAACCCCAAGAAACGGACTTTGAAGAGTGCCTTCGTGATGGATCCTTAAAACAGCTTGAATTGGAGCCTACCAGCGAGAAGGCAATTCTGTAGTTTGTGTTATGTAATGAACCGGATGTGCTAAAAGACCAAGAGGTTAATGAGCCATTAGAAGACAGTGACAGTAACATGGTCAGATTTGATCTACAATTGGAGAGGGAGTAGAGTAGATCGGCGGTGGCAGTGTTGCAGTTGAATAATGGTGCCATGAGGGAGGAGCTGGCCAAAGTTGACTGGAAAGATTCACTAGCAAGGATGATAATGGAAAAACAATGGCTGTTATTTCTAGGAATAATACAGAAGGTGCATGATCAGTTCATTCCTAGGAGGAAGAAAGATTCCAAGGGGAGAACGGGACGACCATGGCTAACAAGGGACGTCAGGATAGTATAACAATTAAAGAGAAGAAGTCCAACGTAGCAAAGATGAGCGGGAAGCAAGAGTATTGTGCAATGTTTAAAGAACAACAGAAGATAACCAAACATACAAATCGTGGAGAAAAGATAAGGTGCGAAGATCAGCTAGCCAAGAATATAAATCAGGATAGTAAACGCTTATTTAGGCATGTGAAGAGGAAAATATGAGTTAAGACCAAAGTTGGACCCCTGAAGACCGAAACAGGTGAATTTATTATGGGAAACAAGGAAATGGTAGATGAGTTGAACAGCTACTTTGGATCTGTCTTCACTAAGGAGGTCACAAACAATCTTCCTGGTATAAAAGTGGCCAGCGGAGCTGGGGTGACAGGGGAACTGAACGAACTCCACATTAGGCAGGAAATGGTGTGGATAGATTGATGGGACTGAAGGCTGATAAATCCCCAGGGCCTGACGGTCTGCATCCCAGAATACTTAAAGAAGTGGATCTAGAAATCGTGGATACATTGGTGATAATTTTCCAATGTACTATAGACTCAGAATCAGTTCCTGTGGATTGGAGAGTAGCTAATGTTATCCCACTTTTTAAGGCCGGAGAGAGAAAACAAGGCATTTTAGACCAGTTAGCCTGACACCGGTGGTGGGGAAGAAGCTGGAGTCAATTATAAAAGATGAGATAGTCGAACATTTGGATAGCAGTAACAGGATCAGTAGAGTGCTGATATGGATAGATAAGTGTTTGGCAGACAGGAAACAAAGAGTATGGGTGAACG
>JAWMAR010000675.1:670478-711056 GCA_036785375.1 Leucoraja ocellata
ATGCAGACTCCCCAAACGGAATATGAGGTGCTGTTTCTCCAATTTCTGGTGCTGCTCGCTGAGGCCATGGAGGAGACCCAGGACAGAGAGGTCGGAGACGGAGTGGGAGGGGGAGTTGAAGTGCTGAGCCACCGGGTGGTTAGCTTGGTTATTGCGGACCGAGCGGAGGTGTTCGGCGAAACGATCGCCCAACCTCCGCTTGGTCTCACCGATATAGATCTGCTGACATCTAGAGCAGCGGATGCAATAGATGAGGTTGGAGGAGATGCAGGTAAACCTCTGTCGCACCTGGAACGATTGCTTGGGTCCTTGAACGGAGTCGAGGGGGGATGTAAAGGGACAAGTGTTGCATCTCTTGCGGTTGCAAGGGAAAGTGCCCGGGGAGGGGGTGGTACGGGAGGGAAGTGAGGAATTGACAAGGGAGTTATGGAGGGAGCGGTCTTTGCGGAAGGCATATATGGGAGGTGATGGGGAATGTGGCGAGTGGTGGGGTCACGTTGGAGGTGGCGAAACTGACGGAGGATAACTTGTTGTATGTAACGGCTGGTGGGGTGAAAGGTGAGGACTAGGGGGACTCTGCCCTTGTTGCGAGTGGGGGGTATGGGGAGAGAGAGCAGTGTTGCGGGGTATGGAAGACACCCTGGTGCGAGCCTCATCTATGGTGGAGGAAGGGAACCCCCGTTCCCTGAATAATGAGGACATTTCAGATGCCCTGGTGTGGAACGCCTCATCCTGAGAGCAGATGCGGCGTAGACGGAGGAATGGGAGTAGGGGATGTAAGGAGTCCTTACAGGAAGCAGTGTGGGAAGAAGTGTAGTCCAGATAGCCATGGGAGTCCGGAGGTTTATAGTGGATGTCGGTCAGACGTCTATCACCTGCAATGGAGATAGTGAGGTCAAGGAATGGTAGGGAAGTGTCGGAAATGGTCCAGGTGTATTTGAGTGCCGGATGAAAGTTAGTGGTGAAGTGGATGAAGTCAGTCAGTTGTGTGTGGGTGCAGGACGTGGCACCAAAGCAGTCGTCGATGTAGCGAAGCTAGAGGTCGGGGATGGGGCCCTGGTACGTATTGAACAAGGATTGCTCGTCGTAACCGACAAAGAGGCAGGTGTAGCTGGGGCCCGTGAGTGTCCCCATAGCTACGCCTTGTATTTGGAGGAAATGGGACGTGAAGTTATTGAGGGTAAGGACCAGCTCCGCTAGGCAGAGGAGAGTGCCAGTGGCTGGGTATGGGTTGCTTCTCTGGTCGAGGAAGAACCGGAGGGCTGTGAGATCATCCTGGTGGGGGATGGAGGTGTAGAGTGACTGGACGTCCATGGTGAAGATGAGGGGGTGAGGGCCTAGAGAATGGAATGCGCGGAGACGACGGAGAGTGTCTGAGGTGTCTTGAACATAGGTAGGGAGGGATTTAACCAAGGGGGATAGGATGGAGTCAAGGTATGTGGAAATAAGTTCGGTGGGGGCACGGTGGGTGTATTAGTATTTCACTCGCTCCGTCTCCCTCCTCCTCCAATGAGCAACGACATGAGGCGGGACAACGACCAACTCCTCCGCCCATTGGCCGAGACCGATGTCCGTCGCCGTTTCCTCCTCCAATCACTGCCTGTGGGTGGCGGGACAGCCACCAACTCCCCCCCCCCCCCCCCCATTGGATGATTTAGCTGCCCATCACCCATCCAATTAGCCACGTCTAGAGGCGGGACCGTTACCAACTACCCCGCCCATTGGCCCTTCCATCCTTCAGTCTCCCATCCTCCTCCAATGCGCGCGGTCGGGACAACCTCAGACCCTTCGCCCCCGTCCTCATTGGATGATACGTCTGCCCTCTCCCGTCTCGATCCAACCAGCAACGACAGGGGGCGGATCAACCTCCAACCCCCGCCCATTGGATGATCCGTCCGCTCATCACCCAGTCCCCATCCAATCAGAGCCTATGGGAGGCGGGATGTTCCTCTAACCCTCCACACTGTTGACGTCAACGGGAGACTGACTGACTGACTGCCAGTAGTCAAGATGACCGCCTCTGGCGTCACCCCCATTGACGTCAACGGGAGACTGACTGACTGACTGACTGCCAGTAGTCAAGATGGCAGCCGAGATCCCACCCGTTATTTCCCGCCGTTTCCAGAAGGTTATTCACCAACGGTCACTCGCTCGCTCGCTGGGAATTCGCTTCTCCACGACGACCTTCACATTCCCACTGGAAATGCGTTTAATAAACACAGATGTGAAGTTTAATTCATCTTGAATTAAAACAACATGTAGTAGACAGACAGACAGAGCGGGTGAGGGGCCAGGTGTGAAGTTTAAATCATCTTGAATGACAACAACGTGTAGTAGACAGACAGACAGAGCGGGTGAGGGGCCAGGTGTGAAGTTTAAATCATCTTGAATGACAACAACGTGTAGTAGACAGACAGACAGAGCGGGTGAGGGGCCAGGTGTGAAGTTTAATTCAACTTTAATGACAACAACATGTAGTAGACAGACAGAGCGGGCGAGGGGCCAGGTCAAGATCAAGATCAAGATTCAATTTATTTGTCATTTGGACCCCTTGAGGTCCAAACGAAATGCCGTTTCTGCAGCCATACATTACAAACAAATAGACCCAAGACACAACATAATTTACATTTTACATAAACATCCATCATATCGCTGTGATGGAAGGCCAAATAAACTTATTTCTCCACTGCACTCCCCCCCCCCCCCCCCATGTCAGAGTCAAAGTCAAAGCCCCCGGCTGGCGATGGCGATTGTCCCGCGGCCATTAAAGCCACGCCGGGTGGTGCGAGGTCGCACACCGGGTTCTTGATGTTAGAGCCCCCGGCGTGCGCTCGCAGAGTCCCGCGGCCATTCCAAGCCGCGCGGGGCGGTGATGTCAGGCCCCGCTCCAGGAGCTCTTCGACCCCGCAACTCGGGCGGGAGAAGTCGCCGTTGCGGGAGCCCTGAAAAGCGGTCCCCCTCCAGGGACCCGCGGGCTCCCGGTGCCGCCGTCCACAGACCTGCCGTTGGAGCCTCCGACTCTCCGGTCGGGCCGCAGCAGCAGCAGCAGCAGCGCTCCTCCACCGCTCCACCCGCTCCGGACTCGGCCAGCTCCGCGACGGCGACGGTGAGTCGGCACCAGAGTCCCCGGTCTCTTCGTGTTGGAGGCCGCTCCTCGTTGCGGCCCCAACGACAACGGAAACCCGACGAGAAAAGGTCGGGTCTCCCGTGCAGGGAGAGATTTAAAAAGCCCCCCCCCCCCCTCCCCCCACACACCCCAACAAAAAATAACAAAAACTACATAAAAACACAGACAGAAAATAATAAAACGCGGACAGACTGCAGAGGCCGCTGCTGACCAGAGTCGCGCCGCCCACCGCAAGGTGATAATCAGCCGTGATCATATTGAATGGCGAATGGTGCAGGTTCGAAGGGCCGAATGGCCTCTACTATTGCACCTACTGTCTGTTTCTATGTTTCTAAAACTGAGGCGAAATTAGTGGGAAACTGAGGAGAAAATGAGGAGGAAATTAAAGAAGAAAGTGAAATATAGAGGGGGAAACAGAGAGAAATCCAGGGGGAATCAGTGGATAAATGAGAAAAATTAGGAGAAAATGGAGAGGATTTGAGGAGGATTTTTTTTTCCAAATGAGGAGAAAATTGAGAGCGAATGAGGGGAAATGAGAGAAAAATTAGGGGAAATAGAGAGAAATCCAGGGGAAAATGAGCGGAAAGAAGGGAAAAGGAGATTGAAGAAAAGTTGAGTGAAATATTGAAGGGAAAATGGACATTAAAAGAAACAGACACAATTTACTCTCCTCCCCCTCTCTCCTCCTCTCTCTCCTCCTCTCTCTCCTCCCCTCTCTCTCCTCCCCTCTCTCTCTCTCTCCTCCTCTCTCTTTCTCTCTCTCTCTACCTCCCCCTTTCCTTTTTCTCTTTCTCTCGCTCTCTCCCGCTCGCTCCTCTCTCTCTCTCTCTCTCTCCGTCTTTCTCTCATTTTCTCTCTCTATCTATCTCCCCTTTCTCTTACCCAGTTTTTTTATCTCTCCCTCTCCCTTTCTCTCTCTGCCTCCCCTCACTCTGTCTCTCTCTCCCAGTATTGCTCTCTCTGTCTCTCTCACTCTCTCCCTCCCTCTATCTCTCTCAGCTTCACACTATCTCTCACTGTCTCTCTGTCTGTGTCTATCTATCTCTCCTTCTCTCTTTATCTCACCCTCTCTCTCGTTCTCTCCCTCTCCCTCTCTCTCCCCCTCTTTCTCTCCCAACCTCCCTCTCTCTCACCCTCTCCCGTTCTCTCTCCCTCCCATTCTCTCTCTCTCCACAAAGACTCAATCAGAGACAGTCAGACAGACACAGTTGAGAAGATGTCTTATTGTATAAATCTAGTGAGTCCAATCTCCAGGAGTTGCCGGCTGTGAGTGAGTGAGTGAGTGAGTGATTCTCTGTCTCCATCGATGTCGGCTCGTTATCGCGGCACAAACATTAGATTCATGTCTGGTTTGTGTGTACATATCCCTCATTCACAGGAACATTCGTGGCTACAATGTGTAGCTCTCATCCTCTCTCTCTCTCTCCAAAGTAGACAGAGAGAGAGGGAGAGATTCTCTCAACATCTCTCTTTCTCTCCTCTCTCTCTCTCTCTCCTCTCTCTCCCTCTCCCTCCCTCTCCATCTCACTCTCCCTCCCCGTCATTGTTTCTCTATGTCTCTCTTCCCCCTCTCTCACACTCCCTCTCACTCTCTCCCTCTCCACAGGAGGGAGAGGGAGAGAGAGAGAGAGAGAGAGAGAGAGAGAGAGAGGGAGAGAGAGAGAGAGAGAGAGAGAGAGAGAGAGAGAGAGAGAGAGAGAGAGAGGGGGAGGAGGGGGGAGAGAGGGAGAGAGAGAGGGAGGGAGAGATAGAGAGAAAGAGGGGGGAGGGCGAGATTCCCATCATTTTCCTCTCCTGTTCTCCCCTCTCTCTCTCTCCTCTCCTCCCCTCTCCCACTCCTCTCCTCATCAATTCTCCTCTCTTCCCCTCCCCTCTCCCCCTCACTCTCCTCCATCTGTCCCTCTCTTGTCCGCGTTGGAGATAGTGAGCGAGAGACAGAGAGATGAGAGGGAGATGGAGACATCAATGTAGACAGAGAGGGGGAGAGGGGGATAGATAGACAGAGATAGAGGGGGGAGAGAGAGAGATTCCTATCATTTTCCTCTCCTCTCCCCCTCCTCCTCCCTCACCCTCTCACTACCCTCTCCTCTCTCCTCCCCTCCTCTCTCCCTCCATCTCTCTCTCTCTCTCTCTCTTCCTCCCCCCTCCCCCTCCCCCCTCTCTCTCTCACCCTCTCTCTCTGTTCCCCTCTCTGTCTCTCAGTCCCTCTCTCTTATACGCGTTGGAGATAGAGAGAGATTTTAAATGATAACATCGAACCTGCCTCCACCACTTCCACTGGAAGCTCATTCCACACAGCTACCACTCTCTGAGTAAACAAATTCCCCTCATGTTACCCCTAAACTTAGGTCCCTTAATTCTCAAGTCGTGTCCCCTTGTTTGAATCTTCCCTACTCTCAATGGGAAAAGCTTATCCACATCAACTCTGTCTATCCCTCTCATCATTTTAAAGACCTCTATCAAGTCCCCCCTTAACCTTCTGCGCTCGACAGAAGAAGTCCTTAGCTGGGACAGGCAGTTCAGACAGATATCTAATATGGTGCTGTGCCCAGACAATACATCTCTGCTTAATACACTAGAAACATAGACAATAGGTGCAGCAGTAGAGGTCATTCGGCCCTTCGAGCCTGCACCGCACCGCCGTTCAATATGATCATGGCCGATCATCCAACTAAGTATCCTGTACCTGCCTTCTCTCCATACCCCCTGATCCCTTTAGCTACAAGGGCCACATCTAACTCCCTCTTAAATATATGAACTGGCCTCAACTACCTTCTGTTGCAGAGAATTCCACAGATTCACCACTCTCTGTGTGAAAAATGTTTTCCACATCTCGGTCCTAAAAGATTTCCCCTTCATCCTTAAACTGTGATCCCTTGTTCTGGACTTCCCCAACATCGGGAACAATCTTCCTGCATCTAGCCTGTCCAACACCTTAAGAATTTTGTAAGTTTGTATAAGATCCCCCCTCAACCTTCTAAATTCAAGCGTGTACAAACCAAGTCTATCCAGTCTTTCTTCATATGAAAGTCCTGACATCCCAGGAATCAGTCTGGTGAACCTTCTCTGTACTCCCTCTATGGCAAGAATGTATTTCCTCAGATTAGGAGACCAAAACTGTACGCAATACTCCAGGTGTGGTCTCACCAACACCCTGTACAACTGCAGTACAACCTCCCTGCTCCTATACTCAAATCCTTTTGCTATGAATGCTAACATACCATTCGCCTTCCTCACTGCTACCATACCATTCGCCTTCTTCACATTGTTAATACATTGTTTCAATGATTAGTATAAACCAAGCTTCTAAGATTTTCCCAGAATTTATTCTGCTGGGAAAATTATCTTTTAATTTGACTGCTTTCTGTTTTTCAGCAAATCTCCATGTTTAATTTAACGAACCAAACTTGACCAAATTAAACTCTTTCACAGTGAGGTCAGGATAAACTTGCTTTATTTTTTACGTAAGTCAAAACTGCGCCAAACTCTCTTTAAAAAACACTTTAAAATGCCTACGAAGGAACTGCAGATGCTGGAAAAATCAAAGGTAGACAAAAATGCTGGAGAAACTCAGTGGGTGAGGCAGTATTTATGGAGCGATGGAATTAGGCAAAGTTTCGGGTCAAAACCCTTCTTCACACTGATGTGAGGCTGGGGGAGGCGGGAAGAAGAAAGGGAGAGATGGAGCCAGTGGGCTGAGGGAGAGCTGAGAAGGGGAGGAGAAAGTAGGGACTACCTGAAATTGGAGAAGTCAATGCCGCTGGGGTGCAAACTGCCCAAGCGAAATATGAGGTGCTGCTCCTCCAATATACAGTGGTCCTCACTCTGGCCATGGAGGAGGCCCAGGACAGAAAGGTCGGTTTCGGAATGGGGGGAGGAGTTGAAGTGCTGAGCCACCGGGAGATCAGGTTGGTTATTGCAAACCGAGCGGAGGTGTTGGGCGTGTGTGAGAGTGTGTGTTTGAGAGAAAGAGTGTGTGAGAGCGTGTGTGAGATAGAGTGTATGTGAGTGTGCGTGAGATGAGTGTGAGGGACCGTGTGTGTGTGAGAGAGAGAACGTATGTGAGTGTGTGTCTGAGAGAGATTTCGTGTGTGAGAGAGAGCAAGAGAGAGGGAGTGTATGAGAGGGAGGGAGTGTCTGTGTGAGAGAGAGGGAGTGTGTGTGTGAGAGAGAGGAGTGTGTGTGTCGAGAGAGAGGGAGTGTGTGTGTGAGAGGGTGTATGTGTGTGAGAGAGGGAGTGTGTGTGAGAGAGAGATAGGGAGTGTGTTTGTGTGTGAGAGAGGGAGTGTGCGTGTGTGTGAGGGAGAGGGTGTGTGTGTGTGAGAGGGCGAGGTTGTCTGTGTGTGTGTGAGAGAGAGGGAGTGTGTGTGTGAGAGCAAGAGAGAGGGAGTGTGTGTGAGAGAGGGAGGGAGGCGGTGTGTATGAGAGTGTGTGTGAAAGATCGAACATGTGTGAGAATGTGTGTCTGAGAGATTGAGTGTGAGAGATGATGTATGTCTGAGAGCAAGAGAGAGGGAGTGTATGAGAGAGGGTGTGTGTGTGTGTGTGAGAGAGGGAGTGTGTGTGTGAGAGGGTGTGTGAGCGAGAGGAACTGTGTGAGAGGAGTGTGTGTTTGTGAGAGAGAGAGGGAGTGTGTGTGTGTGTGTGTGAGAGGGGTGTGTGAGCGAGAGGGACTGTGTGAGAGAGGAGTGTGTGTGTGAGAGGGAGAAGAGGTTGTGTGTGTGTGTGAGAGAGAGAGGGGTGTGTGCGTGCGAGAGAGGGTGAGAGAGATAGGGAGTGTGTTTGTGTGTGTGAGAGAGAGGGTGTGTGTGTGAGGGAGAGAGGGTGTGTGTGTGAGAGAGGGTGTGTGCGTGAGAGAGGGGCTGTGTGAGAGAGTGTGTGTGTGAGAGAGGGGGACTGTGTGAGAGAGAGAGTGTGTGTGTGAGAGGGGACTGTGTGAGAGAGAGAGTGTGTGTGTGAGGAGAGTGTGTGTGAGAGACTGTGTGTGTGTGTGTGTGTGTGTGAGAGAGGGTAAGTAAGTAAAATGTATTTATATAGCACGTTTAAATCAACTCACGTTGAGACCAAAGTGCTTCACATAGAAAAATAAATAAATAAATAAATAAAATAATTAAGCTTCCGTACATCCATAGAAAAATTAAAATTAAGAAAAATGACACAACATATTGTATAATTCAACACAAACGTCCCCCACAACAGAATAAAAAATGTTCCCACTGTGGGGAAAGGCATCAGAAAGTTCAGTCCTCTCCCTCTGTGATCACCCGAGGTCGGGGCGTATTTGTGGCCTCCGCAGCCAGTCCGATGTTTTCAGGCCCTCTTGCCAGAAAGCTGGAATGCCGGCATCGGGTGAACACACCTCTGCGGCTTTGAAATGTCTGGAGCGGCCGCTTCCTCCCCGGAGACCGCGCGCGGCATCCGAAGTCTTCAGACCGCGCTGGTTCGAGCTCCGACTCTGGTGATCTCGAATCCCAGGCTCCGCGGTGTTTAAATCGAGCGCCGCCCGCCCGCGACTGGACGCTCCGCAGCCACAGCTACTCGGATGTTGGCCGGCGGCCACAGTACTCCGGAGCTTACCGCACGGTGACCCGGTAAGGCATCACCCACTCCGTGTTGGTGTCCCAGCGCTGCACCGCCGCCGAAGCTGTAGTCCCGGCCGATCCCGACAGGAAACGCTGCAACAGTCTGATGGTAGGCCGCAAGGAAGGGGCGAAGAAGCAGCTCGGAGGGAAACCGCCTCTCCGACCAGGTAGGGACCAGGAAAAGTTTCCCCCTTCCCCAACCCCCACCCACCACATAAAAGAAGACCTCCAACAAACATTTTGAAGTAACAGGACTAAAAATAAAAATAAAAAAGGGTGAAAGGACGGACTGCAGGCGGAGCAGCCATACACAACGGCGCCCCACTCCTGCAGTCCGCCATCTTGAGGGCATGTGTGTGTGTGAGACGGTGTGTGTGTGTGTTAGTGAGAGAGGGTTTGTGTATGTGAATGAGAGAGGGAGTGTGTATGTGTGTGAGAGAGGGTGTGTGTGTGTGAAAGAGAGAGGGAGCGTGCGCGAGAGAGAGAGATAGTGTGTGTGAGAGTGAATGTGTGTGTGTGTGTGTGAGAGGGTATGTGTGTGCGAGAGTAAGGGAGTGTGTGTGTGTGTGCGAGAGAGAGACTGTGTGTGTGAGAGGGAGTGTGTGTGAGAGAGAGAGACTGTGTGTGTGTGAGAGACTGTGTGTGTGAGGGAGAGGGAGAGACTGTGTGTGTGAGAGAGAGGGAATGTGTGTGTGAGAGAGAGGGAGTGTGTGTGTGAGAGAGAGGGAATGTGTGTGTGTGAGAGAGACTGTGTGTGTGTGTGAGAGAGGGAGTTTGTGAGTGTGAGAGAGACTGTGTGTGTGAGAGAGAGGGAATGTGTGTGTGTGAGAGAGACTGTGTGTGTGAGAGAGACTGTGTGTGTGTGTGTGTGTTGTGAGAGAGAGAGGGAGTTTGTGTGAGAGAAAGAGTGTGTGTGTGTGAGAGAGACTGTGTGTGAGAGACTGTGTGTGTGTGTGTGAGACTGTGTGTGTGAGAGAGAGGGAGTGTGTGTGTGAGAGAGAGGGAGTGTATGTGTGTGTGTGAGAGAGAGGGAGTGTGTGTGAGAGAGGTGCGTGTGTGCGAGAACAAGTGAGAGAGGGAGTGTGTGTGTGTGCGCGTGTGAGAGGTACAGAGAGAGGGGGTGTGAGAGACAGGGAGCGAGAGAGTGTAATAGAGTGCAGGGGGCACAAGAGGGTGGAGTGGAGAGAATTTGTGTACGAGTGAGGTAGGGGGAGAGTGTGGGGAGAGGGGAGAGAGAGGAATGTATGTGTGCAGCTTTAAGGGACATTGGTCAGGTAGCATTTGGAGTATTGCATACAGTTCTGGTCACTCCATTACAGGACTGATGTGGAGGCTTTGGGGAAGGTGCAGAGATGGGTAACCAGAATGGTTTAGAAACAAGGAACTGCAGATGCCGCTTTACAAAAAAAGGACACAAAGTGCTGGAGTAACTCAGCGGGACAGGCAGCATCTCTAGAGAGAAGGTATGTGTGACTGAAGACACAACCCAAAATGTTACCCATTCCTTCCAGCATTTTGTGTTTACCTAAACAGCGCCTATCTATCCACGTGGCGGTGTGCCAGCAGGCTGAAGGAGCGGGCAAAGGCCTTGCCACAGAGCGGGCAGGTGAAGGGGCGCTGGCCCGGTGTGGACTCGCTGGAGCTCCAGAAGGTGGTCAAGGCGGGTGAAGCCCTTACCACAGGACGGGCAGGGGAAGGGACGCTCACCGTTGTGGGTACGCCGGTGCTGCCACAGGCTGGACATGCGGGTGAAACCCTTGCCACACTCAGCGCACACAAAGGGTCTCTCTCCGGTGTGTATCCGCTGGTGCTCCCGCAGCCCCCGTGCTCTCTTGTCACAGTGGGAGCAGCTGCTCGCCGACGTGGGTCCGCCGGTGCTGCCGCAACCCCCGCGAGCTGTCAAACTCCTCACCACAGTACGGGCAGTCATAGAGCGGGCCACTGGTGTACACGTGCTGGTGAGACAGGGCGTGGGAAGCCATGGCAAAGCGCTCTCCACACACCGGGCTGGGGACCGGATGGTCGCAGGCGTGCACTCGCTGGTGGGACAGCAGATAGGTGGAGCAGGTGAAGCCCTTGCCGCACTGGGCGCAGGTGTAGGGGCGCTCGCCGGTGTGGGTGCGCTGGTGCACCAGCAGGTTGCCGGAGGAGGTGAAGCCCTTGCAGCAGTGAGCGCAGGTGTACGGGCGCTCGCCGGTGTGGGTGCGCTGGTGCACCAGCAGGCTGGCGGACTGGGTGAAACCGTTGCCACACTGGGTGCAGGTGTAGGGGCGCTCGCCGGTGTGGGTGCGCTGGTGCACCAGCAGGTTGCTGGACTGGGTGAAGCCCTTGCCGCAGTCCTTGCAGGTGTAGGGTCGTTCCCCGGTGTGGACGCGCCTGTGCTGCTTCAGCTCTGATGACGACTTGAAGCCTTTGCCGCAGTTGGAGCAGGTGAAGGGCCGCTCACCGCTGTGCACTCGCCGGTGATCCCGCAGCCCCGACAACTGGGTAAAGTTTTTGCCACAAGTGGAGCAGCAATAGGGATTCTCGCACGTGTGCACCCGCCAGTGTCTCTTCAGGTGATTCGCCATCTTGAAGCTCTTGCTGCAGTCGGAGCAGGTGAAGGGCCTCTCGACGGAGTGCACGCAGTTGTGCTGCCGCAGGTGGTTATAGCAGGTGAAGCTCTTGCCGCACTCTGAGCAGTCCAAGGGGCGTTCTCCCGTGTGCACCCGCCGGTGGATCTCCAGCTCGCTCGGGCACCGCCAGGCCTTGCCACACATGTCACACTCGTAACGCTTCTCCTTGTTGTGCCCCGTCATGTGGTCCTCCATCGAAGCTCAGCCCGCACACCGAGCAGATCGGGTGGTGGGGCTCACCGGCACCCTGGCCGCCCTCAATGGCCGCTCATGTCCCCGTCTCTCCGTCCACAGTAATGGCTCTAAAACCCTGCAGGAGGGGAACACAGAGGATCAACAAGTGGCAAACAGGACATTACCAGCACATATTGGGGGCGTTTATGGCGGAAGAAACCGTTATATAATTCTGCGCGGGACACTGGCGCGGCAGTACAGTTGCTGCCTCACCGCCAGAGACCCGGGCTCGATCCTGACTACGGTGCTGTCTGTGTGGAGTCTGTACGTTCTCCCCTTGACCTGCGGGGTTTTCTCTCCGGTTGCTCCGGTTTCCACCAACATTTCAAACACATTCAGTGTTGTAGATTAATCAGCCTCCGCAAAATTGTAAATTGTCCCTAATGTGCGTGGGATAGTGCTAGTGTACGGGGTGGTCGCTGGTCGGCGCAGACTCCGAAAGACCTGTTTCCGCGCTGCATCTCTAAACTAAACTAAAGCAAAGAAGGGTCTCGACCCAAAATGTCACCCATTCATTCTCTCCACAGATGCTGCCTGTCCCGCTGTTACTCCAGCACTTTCTGTCTATCTTCTCCACAGATGCTGCCTGACATGCTGAGTTACTCCGGCACTCGCTCTGTATGTTTCTCGCTCTCTTTCTCTGTCTCTCCGTTTCTCTGTGTCCCTCTCTCTGTAACTATCTCGCTTTCTCCCTCTATCTATCTCACTGTCTCTCTCCCTCTGTGTCTCCCTCTGTGCCTCCCTCTCAGTCTCCCTCTCAGTCTCCCTCTCAGTCTCTCTCTCTCTCTCTCTCTCTCTCTCTCTCTCTATCTGTCTCTCTCTCTCTCTCTCTGCCTCTCTCTGTGTCTCTCTCTCTATCTATCTCACGCTTTGTCCCTCCCTCTCTCTCTCCATCTCTCTGCATCTCTGTCTCTCTCTCTCTTTCCCATCTCTCTCCCTATGTGTCTCGCTCTGTTTCTCTCTCTCTCTGTTCCTGTATCTCTTTCTCTGTCTGTCTCTCTCTGTCTATCTTTCTGTCCCTCTCTCTCTCTTTCTTTCTTTCCTTCTTTCTGCCTCTCTGTGTCTGCATCTCTTTCTCTGTCCCTCTCTTTCCCCTTCCCTGTCTCTCTCTGCCTCTCTCTCTGTGTCTCCCACTCTGTTTCTCATTCTCCATCTCTCACTCTCTCTGTTTCTCTCTGTCTCCCCCTCTCTCTCTCTCTCTCTCTCTCTCTGTCTTCCCCCCCCCTCTCTCTCTGTCCCTCCCTCTCTCTCTCCCTCTCTCACTGTCCCTGTCTGTCTGTCTCTCCCATTCTCTCTCTATCTCTCTCTCTCTCTCTCTCTCTCTTTCTCACATACTCTCTCTGTCATTCCAACTCTTTCTCTCTCTCCCACTCGCTCCCTCTCTCCTTCTCTTTCTCTCTCTCTCTGTCACTCTCTCTCTTCCCCTCACTCTCCCTCTCTCTCTTCATCTCACTCTTTCTGTCTCTCTCTCCCCTCTTTGTCTGTCTCTCACCCTCTCTCTGTCTATATCTGTCCCCCCTTTCTCCCTCTGTGTCTCCCCTCTCTCTCTTTCTCTCTCTCTCTCTCCCACTGTTTCTCCTTTGCCACTATCTCTGTATCTCTCTGTCTCTCACTGTATATCTCTCTGTCTCTCTCGCTCTGTCTCTGTCCCTCTGTTTCTCATCGTCCCTCTCTCTCCGTCTCTCTATGTCTCTTTCTTTCCGTATGTCTCTCTATCTCTCTCCTCTCTCTCTCCGTTTCTCTCTGTCTGTTTGTCTCTCTCTCTCTCTCTCTGGTTCTCTGTCTGTTTCTGTCTTTCTTTCTCTCTCTGCCTCTCTCTCTCTATCTCGCTGTTTCTGTCTCCCTCTCACTGACACTATCTTTCTCCCTCTCTCTCTGTCTCTCTCTTTCGTTCTCTGTCTCTCTCCCTGTCTCTCACTCTCCGTCTCTCACTCTTCATCTCTCTCTCTGACTCTCTCTCTCTTCTGTCTCTCCGTGTCTTTTTCTGTCTCTCTGTCTGTATCTGTCTATCCGTTTTATCTCTCTCCTTGTCTCTCTCTCTCTCACTCTCTCTCTGTCACCCCCTCTATCTCCATCTCTCTCTACTGTCTCTGTGCCTCTTTCTTCTGCTCTCTATCTCTCTCTCTCTCTCTCCCTCTCTGTCCCTCATTCTGTCTATCTCTCTCTCTCTCAATTCAATCCAATTCAATTTAAAAACTTTATTGGCATGATAAAAATTGTTATATTGCCAAAGTATATAACATGACATACATATTTAAAAAGCATCAGTATAAATACAAGTCTACAGTGCATGGATAGATATGTCCCTATACATAAACTCACAATAGGCCTATAGCCCTTTATTGATGCTACACGTTCTTGCAGCTGCAGCAGTACAACGCAATAGCAAGTTTAGCAATTCAATATTCATTTCTTAGTTAGTTAATGTCAATTAGTGTCTGTCTCTCTCTCACTCTCTATCTCTCACTGTATCTCTCTGTCCGTTCTCTCTGCCTCACTCTTTTTTTCTGTCTCTCTCTCCATCTCTCTCTCTCTCTCTCTCTCTCTCTCTCAGTCTCTGTTTCTCTCTCTCTCTGTTTGTCTCTCTCCCTCTCGCTGCCTCTCTCTCTTTCTCTCCTTCTCTCTGCCTCTCCCACTGTCTCTTGCCTCTGCCTGTCTCCCTTTTTCTCTGTCTCTCTCCGGCTCTTTCTGTGCGTCTCTCTCTCCATCTCGCTGTCCCTCTCTCTGTCTCTCTCCCTCTCACTCCGTCTTTCTATCCGTCTCTCTCTCCGTCTCACTCTCTCTCTCCCTCTCTGTCCGTCTCACTCTCCATCTCTCTCTCTATCTCTCTCTCACTCTCTCTCTCTCTCTCTCTCCCTCTCTCTCACTCTCTCTGTCTCTCATATTTCTCTATCTCTGTCTCTCTTTCACTGTCTCGGTCTCTCTCTCGCTGCCTCCCTCTCTCTCCCACTGTCTCTCTTTCTGCCTCTCTCTCTCTCTCTCTCACTGACTGTCTCTCTCTCTGTCTCTGTCTGTGTCCCTCTCTGTCTCTTTCTCTCTCTCTCTCTCTCTCCCCTCACTGCAGTCACACCAGCTTCTAATTTTCAGCCGGTTTCCTTTACTGTGTCTCTCTCTCTTACTTTATCTCTCTCTCTCTCTCTCTGTCTGTCTCTATTTCTCTCTCTCTGTTTCTCTCTCCCTCTCTCTCTCTGTCTTTCTCTCTCTCTGTATCTGTCTCTCTCACTCTCTCACTCTCTCTCTGTGTCTCTGTGTGTCTATCTGTCTGTCTGTCTGTCTCTCTCTCTCTCTCACTCTCTGGGACAGAGGGTTTGGGTGAACATAGACCCATTCCTGCCAACCGTGGGCCTAACTGCAGATAGATACGTAACGTACTTAACACATAGGACAGGAAAGAGACATGATCTGCAAATAGAAACGCCATTGGCCAGGACAGATATTTATAAGGACTCGTTCTTTGTATGAACCGCAATGGAATGGAATAAATGAGACAACAATGTCGTCTAAATGTTTAAGAAGGAACTGCAGATGCTGGAAAATCAAAGGTAGACACAAAATGCTGGAGTAACTCAGCAGGTGAGGCAGCATCTATGGAGCGAAGGAAATAGGTGATGATTCGGGTCGAGACCCTTCTTCAGACTCAAGAACCAATTCCTTCACTCCATAGATGCTGCCTCACATGCTGAGATTCTCCAGCATTTTTTGTCTAACAACAAGTCAAATCACCTTCACAGGACAATAGACAACAGGTGCAGGAGGAGGCCATTCGGCCCTACGAGCTAGCACCGCCATTCAATGGCTGATCATCCCCAATCAGTACCCCGTTCCTGCCTTCTCCCCATATCCCCTGACTCCGCTATCTTTAAGAGCCCTATCAAGATCTCTCTTGAAAAAACATCCAGAGAACCGGCCTCCACCTCCTTCTGAGGCAGAAAATCCCACAGACTCATAACTCTCTGGGTGGAAAAGTTTCTCCTCATCTCAGTCCTAAATGGCCACAGATTCACAAATCACTGGGTGGAAAAGTTTCTCCTCATCTCCGTTCTAAATGGCCGGCGCCTTATTCTTAAACTGTGGCCCCTGGTTCCGGACTCCCCCAACATCGGGAACATGTTTCCTGCCTCTAGCGTGTCCAAACCCTTAACAATCTTATATGTTTCAATACGATACCCTCTCATCCTTCTAAACTCCAGAGTGTACAAGCCCAGCCGCTTTATTCTCTCAGCATATGATAGCCCCGCCATCCCGGGAATTAACCTGCTGAACCTACGCTGGGCTCCCTCAATAGCAAGAATGTCCTTCCTCAAATTAGGAGACCAAAACTGTGCACAATATTCTAGGTGTGGTCTCACCAGGGCCCTGTACAACTGCAGAAGGAACTGTTTGCTCCTATACTCAACTCCTCTGGTTATGAATGCCAACAGGCCAAAACTGCACACAATACTTCAGGTGTGGTCTCACCAGGGATGGAGGGAGAGGGAGAGAGAGAGAGAGGGGCAGAGATGGGTGAGAGAGAGAGAGGGAGGGAGAGAGAGAGAGAGAGAGAGAGAGAGAGAGAGGGAGGGAGAGAGGTGGAGAGAGAGAGGGAGCTACGGGGAGAGAGGGAGAGAAAGGGGGTGAGAGAGAGGGGGAGAAAGAAGGGGAGAGAGAGGGGGAGAGAGAGAGAGAGGGAAAGGGAGGGAGAGAGAGGGAGGGAGATGGAGAGAGGGGGAACAGCCTGCCAGTGCCTGTGCATGCTCCCCGTGCTGCATTAAAGGGAATGCATGCATCACTGGCTGCATTGCTTCCTCTCCCGCTGCATCGCAGAGCTTTTATCCTCACCTGATCTTCACAACGGCATTCCCGCACCACTTCCGGTTGGGTGGCGAACCTCTCGTCGACAACGGCGCCTCCGTCAGGAAGGGGAACACTTTAGAGCGGCGCACCGGCGCTGGGAAAGTGGGACGGCGGGTCTCAGGCGTCCGGTTGGAGGGCGAAACGCCGAATGTTGGTTCCGGGTGGTTCTTTGGTGCATTGAGGGTGGGATGGAGAAGAAAAAGGAGGGAGGGAGAAGGAGGGAGGGAGAAGGAGGGAGAGAGAAGGAGGGAGAGAGAAGGAGGGAGAGAGAGAGAGAGGGAGGGAATGAGTGTGAGAGAAAGTTTGGGAGAGTTTTGAAAAGTTTTCAGAAACTTTTGAGAACGTTTTTACGAAGTTTTGGAGAAATTGAGAGAGGGAGTCAGAGAAAGGGATGAGGGAGGGAGAGAGAAGTATTCACCTCCCACCCTCTCTGGCATCACGGTGACCCAGCGTAAAGTTGCTGCCTCACAGCGCCAGAGACCAGGGTTCCATCATTTGGCAACCTGAAAAGCTGCCTAGGTTGTCCGTACACAACAATGCTGGAGAAACTCAGCGGGTGCAGCAGCATCTATGGAGCGAAGGAAATAGGCGACGTTTCGGGCCGAAACCCTTCTTCAGACTGAACGGGTCTGAAGAAGGGTTTTGGCCCGAAACGTCACCTATTTCCTTTGCTCCATAGATGCTGCTGCACCCGCTGAGTTTCTCCAGCATTTTTGTGTACCTTCGATCTTCCAGCATCTGCAGTTCCTTCTTGAACACTTTGCCTAGGTTGTCCGGCTGGCAACAGGGAAAACAGTTAAGCGAGTGCCCTGGGGGGGAGCGGGGGATTGAACTTACGTAGGCGTGATTGTACGGATCTGCAGCTTCACCTTTTCCCCATTAACATCGACCGTCTGAATCTTGAAATCCACTCCGGTAGTAGTGATGTAGCTATCTGTAAGAGAGAGAGAGTGAGAGACAGAGATAGAGATATACAGAGAGATACAGAGAGAGAGAGAGAGAGAGACAGAGCCACAGAGAGAGAGAGAGAGAGACAGCGACGGAGAGAGGGAGACGGAGAGAGGGAGACGGAGAGAGGGAGGCGGTGAGAGGGAGGAGGAGAGAGGGAGACGGGGAGAGGGAGACGAGGAGAGGGAGCGGAGGGAGGGAGATGGGGAGAAGGAGACGGGGAGAGGGAGACGGGGAGAGGGAGACGAGGAGAGGGAGACGAGGAGAGGGAGCGGAGGGAGGTAGTCGGAGAGATGGAGAGAGAGAGACAAAGAGCGAGAGAAAGACAGAGAGAGGCGAAACAGGGAGGGGGAGTGAGAGAGACAGAGAGATAGAAGGAGAGATAGGGCGGGAGAGGGAGAGAAGGGAGGGAGGTGGAAGGGAAAGAGATGTTCAAACACTTCGGGAAACAGACGCTCCTGTCCTCGCCCCTCCCTCCCATTTCGTTTTCCCTCTCACTGCTCCTCCCTCCTCTCTCTCTCTCTCCCTCACTCCCTCCCCTTCCTTCTCTCTCACTGTCCCTCCTCCCCCTCCCTCATTCTCTCTCTCCCCCCCTCCCTCCTTCTCTCCCTCCCCTCTCACTTCCTACCTGAGAATGTGTTTTCAGCAAACCAAAAGTAACAAACTGCTCTTGAGTGAAAACCTGTTGCGTGAAATCACAAGATCATCTGGGATGATCATGGGGAGAAGGCAGGCATGGGTTATTGATTGGGGATGATCAGCCATGATCACAATGAATGGTGGTGCTGGCTCGCAGGGCCGAATGGCCTCCTCCTGCACACATTTTGTATGTTTCTATGATAGGAGCAGAAATAGGCCATTTGGCCCATCTAGTCCACTCCGCCATTCAATCATGGCTGATCTACCTCTCCCTGCTAACCTCTTTCTCCTGCCTTCTCCTCATAACCCCTGACACCTGCACTAATCAACAATCTATCTATCTCTGCCTTAAATAAATCCACTGACTTGTGGCCTCCACCCCGTCTGTGGCATCAAATCCCACAGATTCACCACCCTCTGGCTAAAGAAATTCCTCCCCATCTCCTTCCTTCAAGATTCTCCTCCAAGTCTACAAAGCACACAATGGGCTTGCCCCCACCTACATAAAAAGTCTCCTCACCCACTACTCCACCTGCAGGCCCCTCAGATCGGCCGACTTGTGGTTGCTGAATATCCCACGGTCTAGGCATAAGCTCAGGGGCGACCGTGCCTTTGCTGTTGCAGCTCCTAGACTGTGGAACTGCATCCACTTTCCCATCAGAACTGCCCCCTCCCTATTGGCATACTGAATATACAAAAGTGAATTAGGTGTCCAATTAAACTTCTTTTTCTGCTTTATCTGATGGGATAAATTGCAGACTTGATTTTTTAAATCTGAAAATGTTGTAACATCTCTCAACTAAACTAAACCAAAGGGTCTCGACCCAAAATGTCACCCATTCATTCATTCTCTCCACAGATGCTGCCTGACCCGCTGAGTTACTCCAGCACTTTGTCTCTCTCTGTCTCTCCCTCTCTCTCTCACTCTCTCTGTCCCTCTCTCTCCCCCCACACATTGCTGGGTGAAGGGCATGTCTCCACTTCTACTTCTTCTACTTCTATGTAGTTTTTTTGGCGGTTGGCAAACAACTTTTTAGTGCTATACCGCCACCAACTGGTATGGAGTGTGTATCAAATAACATTATAACTTATATACTAATAACCTATATCTTTCTGAACAAATTGGTTACCCTGAGAAAAAGCAAAAGGATTTGATAACACTTATATGAATTCTTTTGTAAAAGAATCAATTTAATCTTACTTCTTTTTGTTACCTCTTTTGCTACCTTATCTGCCATTTCATTTCATCTAATGCCAATGTGTGCTGGTACCCATAAAGATACGACTGTAAGCCCCATCATTTGATTTCTGAATAGTGTTTGTTGTATTTCAATCAAAATGTCTGGTCTACTGTCTGAATGGCTGTGCTGTAAACTCTTTATTGCTAAACTTGAATCTGAACAAATAACTGTCCTTAAAGGCCTGGTATCCTCGACCCACTGTACCGCTAACAATATTGCAATCATTTCACCTGTGTATAATGAGACCTCATTATTGATCCTCTTCCCTACTTTGATGTGAAATTCTGGTACAATAAATGCTACTCCTACTTTATCTACAGAATCTTTTGATGCATCTGTATAAATTCGGACAAAGCTGTAGTATCTGTCAATGTATTCCTGTATGATGAATGAATTATACATACGTTGTTTATCCTTGTTTTTCTGTTCTAATATTGTAAAGTCTACTGTTGCATCTGGAAGTATCCAAGGTGGAATTGAAGGTAATGGAACCGTTGGAACCACATTTAATTGTGCTATGCTGATTTGTAATGCTCTCTGGGTCACTGTCCATCCAAAACGTTTTGTTTCCCTTCTCTCCTTTTCCCAGCATGGTTTGACAGTAACTTGTGCTGGATGTTCTTGACTGTGGCCCTGTAGGTTAATCCAGTAATTCAATGAAAGCTGTATCCTTCTCATCTCTAGAGGCATCTCCCCCATTTCAACCTGTAATGCTGCTGTTGGAGTTGTTTTTATTGCACCTGTACATATTCTCAATGCCCGATATTCAATGTTGTCTATTTTCTTAAGAGAAGTACTTGATGTGGACCCATACACCACACAACCATAATCTAACACAGATCTAATTAACCCAGTGTATATAGTCTTCAAAGCTGTTCTATCTGCCCCCCAATCACATCCAACTAAACATCTCATTACATTAAGTATCTTCTTACATTTGTCCACTACTTTCTGAATATGAACCATCCATGTAATCCTCTCATCAAACTTGCGTGAGAGTTGACCATCTTGCTCTGCTGTATGATCTTTGATTTGACCTTGAGTGAGCATCAGGGTTTGTCCATGAAACGCGGCCGGCCCAGTTGTTGTTGTTGTTGTTGCTGCAGCTTCTCTTGTCTCCACAGTCGCTGCCCGTCTGTCTCTGTCTCTGTCTCTGTCTCTGTCTCTGTCGCTGCGTCACAAGCGCCGCCGACATTTTGTATCCGCCTTCACGTTTAAAAACAAACCGCCATCTTGCAGCTTCGAATGGGCGGTGACGTCACGGCGCAGGGCGGGCGGGCGGTGATGACGCCCCCCCCCCCCCCCCCCCTTCACTCACGACATTCTCCTAACTCCACGCTTTCTCCTAAGTGGCTGGAGGGAGCAATCTCTTGAACTATATAATAATCTGCCGCTGTAAACCCCTCACCAACATGGCCGCCATCAAACCCCTCACAAAGATGGCCGCCGGCTGCCGACCAATCAGCGGCGCCGACCTCACCAAGATGGCCGCCGGTCCCGACCCGGGATCGAGTCTCCGCATCGACCGCATGAAAATGGCGGCGGAGAAGCGGCAGTTGGTGACGTCGCTGCGGACGGAGCTGAGGTAAATAATGTTGTAAATAAACCCGGTAAATGTGGGGGAGCTGAGGTCAAACTCCACATAAACTACACGTCTGGGGAATAAAACTGGGGTCAATAATAGAAACTCACCGTCTGGAGCAGCGTCCTGATATAAAACACCAGGATTATAAACATCTATCTCCCTCTCTCTGGCTCTCTGTAAATAATCAATAAATCACCAAATAAACTACACGTCTGGGGAATAAACCTGGTAAATCTGGTGTAAATAATGTTATAAACTACACGTCTGGGGATAAACCCGGTAAATCTGGTGTAAATAATGTTATAAACTACACGTCTGGGGAATAAACCCGGTAAATCTGGTGTAAATAATGTTATAAACTACACGTCTGGGGAATAAACCCGGTAAATCTGGTGTAAATAATGTTATAAACTACACGTCTGGGGGATAAACCCGGTAAATCTGGTGTAAATAATGTTATAAACTACACGTCTGGGGAATAAACCCGGTAAATCTGGTGTAAATAATGTTATAAACTACACGTCTGGGGAATAAACCCGGTAAATCTGGTGTAAATAATGTTATAAACTACACGTCTGGGGAATAAACCCGGTAAATCTGGTGTAAATAATGTTATAAACTACACGTCTGGGGGATAAACCCGGTAAATCTGGTGTAAATAATGTTATAAACTACACGTCTGGGGAATAAACCCGGTAAATCTGGTGTAAATAATGTTATAAACTACACGTCTGGGGAATAAACCCGGCAAATCTGGTGTAAATAATGTTATAAACTACACGTCTGGGGGATAAACCCGGTAAATCTGGTGTAAATAATGTTATAAACTACACGTCTGGGGGAATAAACCCGGTAAATCTGGTGTAAATAATGTTATAAACTACACGTCTGGGGGATAAACCCGGTAAATCTGGTGTAAATAATGTTATAAACTACACGTCTGGGGGATAAACCCGGTAAATCTGGTGTAAATAATGTTATAAACTACACGTCTGGGGAATAAACCCGGTAAATCTGGTGTAAATAATGTTATAAACTACACGTCTGGGGGATAAAGCCGGTAAATCTGGTGTAAATAATGTTATAAACTACACGTCTGGGGAATAAACCCGGTAAATCTGGTGTAAATAATGTTATAAACTACACGTCTGGGGGATAAACCCGGTAAATCTGGTATAAATAATTTTATAAACTACACGTCTGGGGGAATAAACCCGGTAAAACTGGGGTAAATAATGATATAAACACACAGGACAGCGGAATAAACCCGGTCTGGGGGTAAAACTGGGGTAAATAATGTTATAAACACATAGGGGAGCGGAATAAACTGGGCTGTGGATTCGTTCCCAAATCATCCGACCCCGACCCCTCGGTAAAATAATTCTAAATCTGCTGTGATGACATTACACAAGTTGGCATTTCATAAGAACCACATGAATCATCAAGCTGCTTTTTAAACCCATGTCCATAAAGGTTTGAGTCTAACGGTTGTAGCTGTGCTATTGTGGCTTTATGTTAATGTTTATTCTTGAAATAAAAACCATAATTCATTATGCTAAAAGAAAACAAAATGACAGAAAGGACCGTGACAAAATTACAATTCCATTGAATAAAGTAACAATTATAAAAGCATTACTCCAAAATTTATTAAACTAAGACCACAGGTATGAGCTAAATGGCTAAATTATGACCAAAAAAAATCTCATATGCAATACAAATTAAAAGGAAATGCATAGGCAGTTAAGTTTGCTACAAAAGTACATACGTAAAATTTATTAATAACGTCTGAGGAACAGAATTGCTTCTGTCCAGAGAGAGGGAGAGAGAGAGAGAGAGCTAGAGAGTGTGTATAGGGAGAGAGGAGAGGGATGAGAGGCTGGAGGTGGAAAGGGGGTGAAGTGAGTAGCGGGGGCAAGCAGGGAGCAAAGGGAGGGGGAGGGATTCAAGGGGGAGTGGGTTTGGTGCCGAGGGGGATGAATGGGAGGGCTGGGAACTGGGGGGGGGAGAGAGGGGTCAAGTGAGTCATAGAAGGGGGTAGGGAGCCTGGTGGGGGTTCACATTGTTTGGGGGTGGGGAGGAGGGGGGAGGGAGCAAAGGGGGGTAACGAGCATGAGGCAGCAGGGCTAAGGGGCAGGGAGGAGGTCACATTGTTTGGGGGTGGGGAGGGTGTTGCAGTTTAGGAAGTCAAACCAGGGCAGGAGAGCACTTTGGGTCCAGTGATCACAATACTATTAGTTTCAATATAATTATGGAGAGGGTCAGAACTGGACCTAGGGTTGAGATTTTTGATTGGAGAAAGGCTAACTTTGATGAGATGCGAGATGATTTAAAAGGAGTGAACTGGGACATTTTGTTTTATGGGAAGGATGTAGAAGACAAATGGAGGACATTTAAAGGGGAAATTTTAAGAGTACAGAATCTTTATGTTCCTGTTTGTTTGAAAGGAAACAGTAAAAAGTGGAAAGAGCCCTGGTTTTCAGGGGAATTGGACATCTTGTTCGGAAAAGGAGGGAGATCTACAATAATTATAGGCAGCATGAAGTAAATGAGGTGCTTGAGGAGTATAAGGAATGTAAAAAGAATCTTAAGAAAGAAATTAGAAAAGCTAAAAGAAGACATGAGGTTGCTTTGGCAAGTAAGGTGAAAGTAAATCCAAAGGGTTTCTACAGCTATATTAATAGCAAAAGGATAACGTGGGATAAAATTGGTCCATTGGAGAGACACAGTGGACAGCTATCTGCAGAGCCAAAAGAGATGAGGGAGATATTGAACAATCTATTTTCGTCGGTATTCACCAAGGAGAAGGATATTGAATTATGTGAGGTAATGGAAACTAGTAGAGTAGCTATGGATACTATGAGCTTCAAAGTAAAAGAAGTACTGACACTTTTGAAAAATATAAAAGTGGATAAGTCTCCAGGTCTTGACAGGATATTCCCTAGGACATTGAGTGTAGAAATAGCCGGGGCTATGACAGAAATATTTCAAATGTCATTAGAAACGGGAATAGTCCCCGAGGATTGGCGTACTGCGCATGTTGTTCCATTGTTTAAAAAGGGTTTTAAGAGTAAACCTAGCAATTATAGGCCTGTTAGTTTGACTTCAGTGGTGGGCAAATTAATGGAAAAGATACTTAGAGATAATATATATAAGCATCTGGATAAACAGGGTCTGATTAGGAACAGTCAACATGGATTTGTGCCTGGAAGGTCATGTTTGACTAATCTTCTAGAATTTTTTGAAGATGTTACTAGGGAAATTGACGAGGGTAAAGCAGTGGATGTTGTCTATATGGACTTTAGTAAGGCCTTTGACAAGGTTCCTCATGGAAGGTTGGTTAAGAAGGTTCAACAGTTAGGTATAAATGCAGGAGTAGCAAGATGGATTCAACAGTGGCTGAATGGGAGAAGCCAGAGGGTAATGGTGGATGGTTGTTTGTCGGGTTGGAGGCAGGTGACTAGTGGGGTGCCTCAGGGATCGGTGTTGGGTCCTTTGTTGTTTGTCATGTACATCAATGATCTGGATGAAGGTGTGGTAAATTGGATTAGTAAGTATGCAGATGATACAAAGATAGGGGGTGTTGTGGATAATGAAGAGGATTTCCAAAGTCTACAGAGTGATTTAGGCCATTTGCAAGAATGGGCTGAAAGATGGCAGATGGAGTTTAATGCCGATAAATGTGAGGTGCTACACCTTGGCAGGACAAATCAAAATAGGATGTACATGGTAAATGGTAGTGAATTGAAGAATACAGTTGAACAAAGGGATCTGGGATTAACCGTGCATAGTTCCTTGTAGGTGGAATCTCATATAGATAGGGTGGTAAAGAAAGCTTTTGGTATGCTAGCCTTTATAAATCAGAGCATTGAGTATAGAAGATGGGATGTAATGTTAAAATTGTACAAGGCATTGATGAGACCAAATCTGGAGTATGGTGTACAATTTTGGTCACCAAATTATAGGAAGGATGTCAACAAAATAGAGAGAGTACAGGGGAGATTTACTAGAATGTTGCCTGGGTTTCAACAACTAAGTTACAGAGAAAGGTTGAATAAGTTAGGGCTTTATTCTCTGGAGCGCAGAAGGGTAAGGGGGGACTTGATAGAGGTTTTTTAAATGATGAGAGGGATAGACAGAGTTGACGTGGATCAGCTTTTCCCTTTGAGAATAGGGAAGATTCAAACAAGAGGATATGACTTCAGAATTAAGGGACAGAAGTTTAGGGGAACATGAGGGGGAACCTCTTTACTGAGAGAGTGGTAGCGGTGTGGAATGAGCTTCCAGTGGAAGTGGTGGAGGCAGGTTCGTTGGTTTCATTTAAAAATAAATTGGATAGGCATATGGATGAGAAGGGAATGGAGGGTATGGTATGAGTGCAGGCAGGTGGGACTAAGGGAAAAAAGTTGTTCGGCACGGACTTGTAGGGCCAAGATGGCCTGTTTCCATGCTGTAATTGTTATATGGTTATATGGTTATAGGATCTTCACTGTGAATGGCGGGGCGCTGGGGCAATAGACAAGATACAATATGTGCAGGAATAGGCCATTTGGTCCTTTGAGCCAGCACCGCCATTCAATATGATCATGGCTGATCATCCCAAATCAGTACCGCGTTCCTGCCTTCCCCCATATCTCTTGACTCCGCGATCTTTAAGAGCCCTATCTAGCTCTATCTTAAATGTATCCACTGAACCGGCCTCCACCGCCCTCTGAGGCAGAGAATTCCACAGACTCACAGCTCTCTGTGAGAAAAAGTGTTTCCTTGTCTCTGTTCTGAATGGCTTACCCCTTATTCTTAAACTGTGTGGCCCCCGGTTCTGGACTCCCCCAACATCGGGAACATGTTTCCTGCCTCTAGTGTGTCCAAACCCTTAACAATCTTATATGGTTCAATAAGATCCCATCTCATCCTTCTAAACTCCAGAGTGTACAAGCCCAGCCGCTCCATTCTCTCAGCATATGACAGTCCCCCACGTCCCGGGAATTAACCTGGTGAACCTACGCTGCTCTCCCTCAATAGCGAGAATGTCCTTCCTCAAATTAGGGGACCAAAACGGCACACAATACTCCAGGTGTGGTCTCATTAGGACTCTGAACTCTGAGCCTTGCGGAATGTGTAGAGCCGAGGGATCTAGAAGTGCGGGTAAGATTTGGGCTGAACGGCCTCTTTCCAACACTGTATCACTCCATGACTCTATGACAAAGTGCTGGAGTAACTCAGTGGGTCAGACAGCATCTGTGGAGAAGATAGACACAAAGTGCTGGAGTAACTCAGCGGGTCATGCAGCATCTGTGGAGAAGATAGACACAAAGTGCTGGAGTAACTCAGCGGGTCAGGCAGCATCTGTGGAGAGAGGAATGGGTGGTGTTTTGGGTCGACACCCTTCTTTGGCTTAGTTCAGTTTAGAGATGCAGCGCGGAAACAACAGGCCTTTCGGCCCATGGTGTCTGCGCCGACCAGCGATCACCCCGTACACTAGCACTATCCTACGCACATTGGGGACAATTTAGTTATTTTGTGGAGGCCGATTAATTTACAACTGTACCGCTGCGCCAGTGTGCAGCGCAGAATTATATAATGGTTTCCTCCGCCATAAACGCACCCAATATGTGCTAGTAATGTCCTGTTTGCCAGCTTGTTGATCCTCTGTGTTCCCCTGCTGCAGGGTTTAGGAGCTGTTGCTGTGGACGGAGAGACGGGAACGTGAGCGGCCATTGAGGGTGGCCAGGGTGCCGGTGAGCCCCCCATCTGCTCGGTGTGCGGGCCGGGCTTCAAGGGCTGATCTTCGATGGAGGACCACATGACGGGGCACAACAAGGAGAAGCGTTATGAGTGCGACGTATGTGGCAAGGCCTGGCAGAGCCCGAGCCGGCTAGAGACCCACCGTCGGGAGCACACGATAGAACGCCCCTTCAACTGCATAGAGTGCGGCAAGAGCTTCAAGAGGGCGGATGTGCTGAAGGCCCACCGGCGGGTGCACACGGGCGAGAAGCCCTATGGCTGCTCCACATGTGGCGAGAGCTTTACCCAGTTGTCGAGGCTGCGGGAGCACCAGCGGGTGCACAGCAGTGAGTGGCCCTTCACCTGCACTGACTGCGGCAAAGGCTTCAAGTCGTCCAAGGAACTGAAGATGCACAGGCGCGTGCACACCGGGGAACGTCCCTACACATGCAGCGACTGCGGCAAGGGCTTCACCCAGTCCAGCAACTTGCTGAGGCACCAGCGCACCCACACCGGGGAGCGCCCCTTCACCTGCGCCCAGTGCGGCAAGGGCTTCACCCGCTCAGACCACCTGCTGGATCACCAGCGCACCACACTGGCGAGCGTCCCTTCACCTGCGCCCAGTGCGGCAAGAGCTTCACCCAGTCCAGGAGCCTGCAGCAGCACCAGTGCACCCACACCGGCGAGCGCCCCTACACCTGCGCCCAGTGCGGCAAGGGCTTCACCCGCTCCACCTACCTACTGTCCCACCAGCGGGTGCATGCCGGCGACCGTCCCATCCCCAGCCCGGTGTGTGGAGAGCGCTTTGCCATGGCCTCCCACGCTCTCCCTCACCAGCACGTGCACACCAGTGGCCCGCCCTACGACTGCCCGTACTGTGGTGAGGAGTTTGACAGCTCGCGGGGGTTGCAGCAGCACCGGCGGACCCACACCGGCGAGCAGCTGCTCCCACTGTGACAAGAGAGCATGGGGGCTGCGGAAGCGGCAGCGGATACACACCAGAGAGAGACCCTTTGTGTGCGCTGTGTGGCGAGGGTTTCACCCGCCTTGACCACCCGCTGGACCACTGACGAGTTCACACTGGCCAGCGCCCTTTCATCTACCCTCTCTGCAGCAAGGCCTTTGCCCTCTCCTCCAGCCTGCTGGCACACCGCCACGTGGATAGATAGGCGCTGTTTAAGTAGACACATAAGGCGGGAAGAAATGGATATCGTTTCAGGGTCGATACCCCATCTTCAGTGTCAACCCGATATGTTACCCATTCCTTGTCTCCAGAGATGCTGCCTGTTCTGCTGAGTTACTCCTGTACTCTGTGAATGTCACTGATCCATGTTCTCCACAGATGCTGCCTGACCCGGTGAGTTTCTCCAACACTCTGTGTTAGTTATAAGGTGATACAGTGTGGAAACAGGCCCTTCGGCCCAACTTGCCCACATTGACCAACATGTCCCAGTTACACTAGTCCCACCTGCCTGTGTTTGGTCCATATCCCTCCAAACTTGGCCTATCTATGTAACTGTCTGTTTCTTGGGATAGTCACAGCCTCAACTACCTCCTCTGACAGTTTGTTCCATACTCCCACCACCCTCTGTTTGAAAAGGTTACCCCTCAGTTTCCTTTTAAATCTTTTCCCCTTCACCTTGAACCCATGTCCTCTGGTCCTCGATTCCCCCACTCTGGGCACGTGATTCTGTGCATCTAACTAAATTGTGCTCTATGGAAGATTCCAGAATCTGCAGTTTCTTGTGTCTCCCTCACCTGTATCCACCTATCACTTCTGAAGAAGGGACTCAGCCTGAAACATCTCCCATTCCTTTTCTCTAGAGATGCTGCCTGTCCCGCTGTTACTCCAGCATTCTGTATCCACCTATCACATGCCAGGCTTTGTCCAGCCAACTCGCTTTTCCAGCTTCCTCCCCCCACCCTCTCCACTGAGTCTGAAGAAGGGTCCTGACTCAAAATGTCGTCTGTCCATTCCCTCTAAAGCCGTGGAGGGACTCAGTTGGTCAGGCGGCATCTGTAAAGGGAAGGCAATGTAAGGCGACCACTCCCACCTCTCCCTTTCTCCACCCCCACAACAAGTAGTCTCAAGAAGGGTCCTGACCTAGAATGTTGCCTGTCCATGCTCTCCAGACGTGCAAGTTACTCCAGGAGATTGTGTCTCTTTTTGTAAACCAGCATCTCCTGTTCCTGTATCTAGACTAGGCGTACATTTCACCGTTCACTTGCGCTCAGTCCGCCAAGGCCTGCTGGATCTCCCGGTTGCCAACCATTTTATCTCCCCTTCCCACTCCCACACTGATCTTTCTGTCCTGGGCCTCCTCCATTGCCAGAGTGAGGTGACACACAAACTGGAGGGACAGCACCTCACAGCTTACAGACCAATGACGTGAACACAGAATTCTCCAATTTGAGGAGACTCTCCCCTCATCCAAATGAAATCCTGGAGTCTGTCCCGACCCCAACTCTTTTTTCCAGCTCCTCCCTCCGCCCCCCACGACTCCATGAGTCCATAGAAATGTTCAGACCCGACACATTGCCTGGCCATTCCCCTCCAAAGTCCCGGTAGAACTCAGCGGGTTGGCCATCCGTGGTGGGAAACGGATAGAGAAGTGTTCCTAATATAAGACCGCCTTGGCCTTGTCGAGGAGCAGACAAGCAACAGAACCAGCATCTTCTCATTCATACTGTACCCAAATGAAAATGCAAAAGTGAGCCAAGCTGCACACAGCTGACGGCTCACAGTACCAGCTGGCTGCCACTGGCCCAAACACTTAAAAGCATTTTAAAATGTGTTTTTTTAAATAAAGTCTTAACGTATTTGTGCCTTGCCTAACAAATAAAGCACGTTTTTCCTGACCTGACTGTGTTCTTCAGAATTCTTCAGAATTCATGTTGTGTTATTAATAATGAAAGAAAATGCCAGCCTTCTCAGGAAATGATGATGATGGCGGGACTGACATATGTTGAAATAATTGGTTGACTGGGTTTGTATTCACTGGAATTCAGAACGATGTGGAAATCGTATAGAATCGTATAAAATGAGTGAGAGATTGGACAGGGTAGATGCAGGAAACATGTTCCCCATGTTAGGGGAATACAGAACTGTTATCTATTTCTTTAGAAAAGATTTAACATTTTTAAATAGCCTAAGTGTCCAAATAACATTCACGCAAGAATTCACAATATAGCATGATTTTTAAATCTCATTGTCGTGGATTTATGGGCCAAATGGAAAGAATTTAGTGTTTGATTCCTGTAAATGAATGGCCATTATTTTGGTGACTGGCTATTTTACCCCCACTTGCCTTTATCTAAGCAGGTTCATTGCACGACACTGAACAGCCAGACTTGCCTTCTCCCTGGTCAGCTCCTGTACAAGCTGCTCTGGGAATCCACGAGGGATGGAGACAGGCAGACACTCCACAAACTCCTCGTCCACTTGGCCTTGTTCTCCTGTCCCACCCTGCGCCTTCCGCCCCGCTCTTAACGTCACCGCTCGCGGCGGGGCAGCGACGTCATTTCCCCCCGGGCCCCACAAGTGTATTACACTCGCTCCCGGGCCCCACAACTGTATTACACTCACTCCCGGGCCCCACAACTGTATTACACTCGCTCCCGGGCCCCACAACTGTATTACACTCGCTCCCGGGCCCCACATCTGTAATACACTTGCTCACGGGCCCCACAACTGTAATACACTCGCTCCCGGGCCCCACAACTGTATTACACTCGCTCCCGGGCCCCACAACTGTATTACACTCGCTCCCGGGCCCCACATCTGTAATACACTTGCTCACGGGCCCCACAACTGTATTACACTCGCTCCCGGACCCCACAACTGTATTACACTCGCTCCCGGGCCCCACAACTGTATTACACTCGCTCCCGGGCCCCACATCTGTATTACACTCGCTCCCGGGCCCCACAACTGTATTACACTCGCTCCCGGGCCCCACAACTGTAATACACTTGCTCACGGGCCCCACATCTGTAATACACTCGCTCCCGGGCCCCACAACTGTATTACACTCGCTCCCGGGCCCCACAACTGCATTACACTCGCTCATGGGCTCCACAACTGTAATAGACACGCTCCCGGGCCCCACAACTGTATTACACTCGCTCCCGGGCCCCACAACTGTAATACACTCGCTCCCGGGCCCCACAACTGTATTACACTCGCTCATGGGCTCCACAACTGTAATAGACACGCTCCCGGGCCCCACAACTGCATTACACTCGCTCCCGGGCCCCCACAACTTTAATACACTCGCTCCCGGGCCCCACAACTGTATTACACTCGCTCCCGGGCCCCACAACTGTATTACACTCGCTCATGGGCTCCACAACTGTAATAGACACGCTCCCGGGCCCCACAACTGCATTACACTCGCTCCCGGGCCCCACAACTGTATTACACTCGCTCCCGGGCCGCTCCAGCTTTCGGCGCCCCGCCGACAAAACTCTCCAGCCCCTCTCTTCCCTCTCTTCCCCCCTTCCACCCCATCCCCCTCCCCCACTCACTCACCAGCCGTTGATCGCCGCCGTTAACCGCTCCGGAGCTGGGACACCTGGAAAGCGACGGTAAAGGGGTAAAAAGCATGAATTCAAAGCAGCTGCATTTGATTGACACCGTATGGTCGACCCGTTCTCCCGCCTCCACCCGGGATCCGTGCGCGCGTGTGTGTGTGGGCGGGGCCAGAGGGCGTGTGTGGGCGGGGCCAGAGCGCGTTTGTATGTGGGCGGGATCCGAGCGCGTGTGTGGGCGGGGCCAGAGCGCGTGTGTGGGCGGGGCCAGAGCGTGTATGTGGGCGGGGCCAGAGCGCGGGGGCGGCGCCGCTTGAAACGGCCGCGGGCAACGGCGCGAGGCTCAGTGACGTCACCGCCCCCCCCCCACCAACTGTCAACGCTCCCGCGCTCCCTCAGCCGTTGACGCCCGTTATTTCCCGCCCTCCCGCTCGCGTTTCCAGAACGTTCTTCCCCAACGGCCGTTCATTCGGACTTCGCTTCTCCACAACGATCACCTCCCTCCAGCAGCCACAGCCGTCGCCTCACCTGGAGCCTGGACTCTGCACTGGGCCTGAAGCCTCCACGCTGCTCACTCCCACTCTCCTGGGTTTCACTGCGCTGGTTCCTAGTGTTAGTCTGTCCAGCCTTGTTAACCCCAGTGGCTGGTCCACTGAGTCTTCCCCATCCCCCTCTAACTATGTCACCCCTGCATTTACCCACCCACACTGCAGCCCTCTCACCCCCTGACCACCCACCACCCACACATCGCCTCGCCCCCAGTCCACCCACCTGCCTTCCGCCGGCCCCAATCCCCATCCCTGCCGGGTGTTCACCATCCCCCCGACCTCCCCCACACCGAACGGTCTGTCCTCAGCAGAGGTCTTACCTTTGTCCCCCTCCGTCCCCACCTCAATGTAGCAATGTTACAAAATTTGGGGTTTTAAAAATCAAGTCTGTAATTTATCCCATCAGATAAAACATAAAAAGTAGTTTAATTTGTCACCTAATTCACTTTCATATATTTAAGTATTATAAAAGTTATGGCAATTTTCATACTCAGAAATTAGCATCTTGTATCCTATTGCTTTTCCATTGGCTTAACACCAAAGCTGTGATCGAGGACAGTCAAAAGCCCATAACTTTCTTAAAAATTAAGAGAACTAAAAGAAATGTTCAGTTATTATTGATTGAAACATTCTGAAACAATGCATTTCGTTGTCTCTGTACTGTACACTGACAATGACAATTAAAATTGAATCTGAATCTGAAATATGAAACAATCTTACTTGGATGACCTGAAATTAAAGCATATAATTAGTTAGCTACCCACTTGTACCCAATTACATAATTCAATTACTAGATCTAAACATCTATCCATTTCTTAAGAAAAGATCAACATTTTTAAATAGCTTAAGTGTCCAAATAACATTCACACAAGAATCCACTTTGGCGCCTTCGAGAGGGGGGCGGGTTTAAAATGTGGTTTCCTCCAGGCTGTTTAAATTGATGTTCATCAGCCTGTTTAAATGCTCAAGAAAAATCGCCCCGACTGCCGTTCTCTGCACTTATTTTTAAACTAAGTTGGATAATTTAAGTGTTAAGAGTAAATTAAAAATCATCTTCTAAAGCCGTGAACGCCGACAACAGGACGGACCTCAAGTAGGGGACAAGGCAAGGTAGGCTGTTTATTTTTATGTTGAAAAGTGCTGGAGTAACTCAGCGGGTCAGGCATCATCTGTGGAGAACATGGATAGGTGGCGTTTCACAGAGTGCTGGAGTAACTCAGCGGGTCAGGCAGCATCTGTGGAGAACATGGATAGGTGACGTTTCACAGAGTGCTGGTGTAATTCGGGACAGGCAGCATCACTGGTCAATGTGAATAGATGATGTTTCAGGTCTGAAGAGGGGTCATGACGGAAAAAAAACGGCCCCTATCCATGTTATCCACAGACAGACACAAAATGCTGGAGTAACTCAGTGGGACAGGCAGCATCTCTGGAGTGAAGGAACCTTCTTCAGACTGAGAGTCACAGGAGAGTGAGACACAGAGATAAAGAAGTGTAAGGCGTTACTCCAGCACATTGTATTATATGAATAGTGTCAGGTTAGGAAAATGGGAAGTACAACGAGATCTGTGTGTCCTGGTACATCAGTCACTGAAAGTAAGCATGCAGGTACAGCAGGTAGTGAAGAAAGCCTTCATAGGGCGAGGAGTTGTGTTTAGGCGCAAGGAGGACCTACTGCAGTTGTACAGGGCCCCAGTGACACCACAACTGGAGAATTGTGTGCAGTTTTGGTCCCAAAATTTGAGGAAGGATATTCTTGCTATTGAGGGAGCCCAGAGTAGGTTCACAAAGTTAATTCCTGAGATGATGGCGGGACTGACATTTGTTGAAAGAATGGGTCGACTGGGTTTGTATTCACTGGAATTCAGAAGGATGAGCGGGTATCTTATAGAATTGTATAAAATTAGTGAGGCATTGGACAGGGTAGATGCAGGAAACATGTTCCCCATGTTGGGGGAGTCCGGAACTGTTAAGGTACATTTCTTGAAACAGACAACTCACAATAAGTTAGATCAACCAACACAAGCTTTACTGATCATTTAGCCGGCGAGAGTGGCAGGGGATACAAAGTCAAGTATGCAACACACACTTAACCCTCCTGGGCTATCACTCTAATGAACAAAGACATACAGCATCTTTTGTTAGTATTTTGGAAACATAGTCACATGTTTATACAGAGTTGGAGCAATGACGTCCAACACGTAACTCAGCGGGTCAGGCGGCATCTGTGCAGAACATGGATAGGTGACATTTCCGGTCTGGACCATTCTTCAGACTGACACTATGTTGACAGATGAGGGGGTGATTGGCAGATGAGTGAAGGAAGTGACAGAGGCAAGGGAGAATAAGGAAATAAAAGGATGTGAAATAAGGAGAGAGGAATATATATGTGCAGCTTTAAGGGACATTGGTCAGGTAGCATTTGGAGTATTGCATACAGTTCTGGTCACTCCATTACAGGACAGATGTGGAGGCTTTGGGGAAGGTGCAGCGATGGTTAACCAGAATGGTTTAAACACAAGGAACTGCAGATACTGGTTTACAAAAAAGGACACAAAATGCTGGAGTAACTCATCGGGACAGGCAGCATCTCTGGAGAGAAGGACTGGGTGACATTTCGGGTCAAGACAGAGGAGGGTCTCGACCAGAAACATTACCCATTCCTTCCAGCATTTTGTGTTTACCTAAACAGCGCCTCTCTATCCACATAGTAGTGTGCCAGCAGGCTGAAGGAGCAGGCAAAGGCCTTGCTACAGAGCGGGCAGGTGAAGGGGCGCTGGCCCGGTGTGGACTCGCTGGTGCTCCAGCAGGTGGTTAAGGTGGGTGAAGCCCTTACCACAGGACGGGAGCAGCTGCTCGCCGGTGTGGGTCACAGTGGGAGCAGCTGCTCGCCGGTGTGGGTCCGTCGGTGCTGCCGCAACCCCCGCGAGCTGTCAAACGACTCACCACAGTACGGGCAGTCGTAGCGCTGGCCAGTGATGTGCACGTGCTGGTGAGACAGGGCGTGAGAGGCCGTGGCAAAGTGCTCTCCACACACCGGGCTGGGGACGGGACGGACGACGGTGTGCACCCGCTGGTGGGACAGCAGCCGGGTGGAGTTGATGAAGACCTTGCCGCACTGGGCACATGTGTAGGGGCGCTCGCCGGTGTGGGTGCGTTGGTGCTGCTGCAAGCTGCTGGAGTGGGTGAAGCCCTTGCCGCACTGTGCACAGGTGTAGGGGCGCTCGCCGGTGTGGGTGCGCTTGTGCATCAGCAGGTTGGAGGAGCAGGTGAAGCCTTTGCCGCACTGGGCACAGGTGTAGGGGCGCTCGCCGGTGTGGGTGCGCTGGTGCTTCTGCAGGGTTCTGGACCGGGTGAAGCCCTTGCCGCACTGGGCACAGGTGTAGGGGCGCTCGCCGGTGTGGGTGCGCTGGTGCTTCTGCAGGGTTCTGGACCGGGTGAAGCCCTTGCCGCACTGGGTGCAGGTGTAGGGGCGCTCGCCGGTGTGCACCCGCTGGTGGGACAGCAGATAGGTGGAGCGGGTGAAGCCCTTGCCGCACTGGGCACAGGTGTAGGGGCGCACACGGGTATGGGTGCGCTGGTGATCCAGCAGGCCGTCAGAGCGGGTAAAGCCCTTGCCGCACTGGGTGCAGGTGTAGGGGCGCTCGCCGGTATGAGTACGCTGGTGCGACTGCAGGGTGCTGGACTGGGTGAAGCCCTTGCCGCACTGGGTGCAGGTGTAGGGGCGCTTGCCGTTGTGGGTGCTGCGCTGGTGAACCAGCAGTTGGCTGGATTGGGTGAAGCCCTTGCCACACTGGGCGCAGGTGTAGGGGCGCTCGCCGGTGTGGGTGCGCTGGTGTATCAGCAGGTTGCTGGGCTTGGTGAAGCTTTCGCCGCAGTCAGTGCAGGTGTAGGGCCTCTCGCCCGTGTGCACCCGCCGGTGGGTCTCCAGGACCATCGCCGTCTTGAAGCTCTTGCCGCAGTCCGAGCAGTCGAAGGGGCGTTCTCCTGTGTGCACCCGCCGGTGGATCTCCAGCTCGCTCGGGTACTGCCAGGCCTTGCCACACACGTCGCACTCATAACGCTTCTCCTTGTTGTGCCCCGTCATGTGGTCCTCCATTGAAGCTCAACCCCTCGAAGCTCAGCCCGCACACCGAGCAGATGGGGGGGCTCACCCTCAATGGCTGCTCACGTCCCCATCTCTCCGTCCACAGCAAAGGCTCGTAAACCCTACAGGAGGGGAACAAGTTGACAAACAGAACATTACTAACGCGTGGTTGACGAGAGGGGAAATGGGTGAGGGGGGAAGTGGGGGTCGAGTGGTGTGGGGTGGGGGTGGGGAAGGATGGGGAGGGGGTGAGTTGCTCCAACATGCTGGCCCACACCGGCGAGCGGCTGCTCACACTGCGGCAAGGGGGCTGCAGGAGCACCAGCTGATATACACCGGAGAGAGAAGCTTTGTGTGCACTGAGTGTGGCAAGCATTTCACCCGCATGTCCAGCCTGTGGCTTCACCCGCGTTGACGACCTGCTGGAGCACCGGTGAGTCCACACCAGCCAGCGCCCTTTCACCTGTCCGCTCTGTGGCAGGGCCTTTGCCCACCCCTCCGGCCTGCTGGCACGACCCTTTCGACTCGAAACGTCACCCATTCCTTCTCTCCAGATATGCTGCCTGTCCCGCTGAGTTACTCCAGCATTTGGTGTCCTTTTTATAAACCAGTATCTGCAGTTCCTTGTTTTTAAACCATCTCTGCACCTTCCCCAAAGCCTCCACATCAGTCCTGTAATGGAGTGACCAGAACTGTATGCAATACTCCAAATACTTCACTCATCTGCCGTCACCCCCTCATCTGTTAACATGGTGTCAGTCTGAAGAAGGGTCCCAACCAGAAACGTCACCTAACCATGTTCTCCACAGATGCTGTCTGATCCGCCGAGTTACTGCAGCAATTGGTGTTAGAGTCACAGAATGATACAGTGTGGATACAGGCCCTTCGACCCAACTTGACCATATCGACCAACAGGTACCAGCCACACTAGTCCCACCTGCCTGCATTTGGTCCATATCCCTCCAAACTTGTCCGACCCATGGACCTGTTTAACTGTTTCTTAAACATTGGGATAGTCCCAGCCTCGACTACCTCGTCCGGCAGCTTTCCCCCCCCCCCCCCCCCCCCCCCCCCCCCCCCAATCCCTTGTTTCCGTTCGCCCAAAGAGCTAAATCTAACTCTCTCTTGAAAACATCCAGTGAATTGGCCTCTACTGCCTTCTGTGGCAGACAATTCCACAGATTCACAACTCTCTGGGTGAAAAAGGCTTTCCCCCCATCTCAGTCCTAAATGGCTTATCCCTTATTCTTAAACTGGTTCTGGATTCCCATTGTTCTGGATAGGAAAAAGCATACTCGTTTTGTAAATGTCTTTTGGAAGCAGATTGGACTCAGATTTTGCAATATAATTGTCAATAAGGAACAATTCTTTATGAAATATTTCCCATTAGGCATATAATCATTTAATAAACATTGGGGACTGGGAGGGGCCTCACAAGCCTAGAGCCTCCCTCTCAAATAATAGATTAAAACTGATGGTATTATGTAGCAATGTTACAAAATTTCGAGATTTGAAAAATCAAGTTTGCAATTTATCCCATCAGATAAAACATAAAAAGAAGTTTAATTTGACACCTAATTCACTTTCATATTAAAAAGGTTATGGCCATTTTCATACCCTGAAATTAGCATCTTGTTCCCTATTGCTTTTCCATTGACTTAACACAAAAGCTGTGATTGAAGACGGTCAAAAGCCCAAAACTTTCTTAAAAATTAAGAGAACTGAATGAAATTTTCAGTTATTATAGATTGAAATATTCTGAAACAAATATTAAACAATCTTACTTGGATGACCTGAAATTAAAGCATATAATTAGTTAGTTACCCAACTGTAGCTAATTACAAAAATCAATTACTTGATCTAAACATCTATCCATTTCTAAAGAAAATATGAAGATTTTGTAAATCTCTTCCCCCCCCTATCATTCTCTCCCCCCCCTCTTTCTCTGTCCCCCCCCCCCCCCCCCCTCCCACCCCCCACCTCTATATCTCTCTCTCTCTTTTATTTATTTATAGAAACATAGAAAATAGGTGCAGGAGTAGGCCATTCGGCCCTTCAAACTTGCACCGCCATTCAATATGATCATGGCTGATCATCCAACTCAGTATCCCGTACCTGCCTTCTCTCCATACCCCCTGATCCCTTTAGCCAAAAGGGCCACATCTAACTCCCTCTTAAATATAGCCAACAAACTGGCCTCAACTACCTTCTGTGGCAGAGAATTCCAGAGATTCACCACTCTCTGTGTGAAAAACGTTTTCCTCATCTCGATCCTAAAAGATTTCCCCCATATCCTTAAACTGTGATCCCTTGTTCTGGACTTCCCCAACATCGGAAACAATTTTCCTGCATCTAGACTGTCCAACCCCTTAAGAATTTTGTAAGTTTCTATAAGACAATCATCTAAATTCTAGCGAGTACAAACCAAGTCTATCCAGTCTTTCTTCATATGAAAGTCCTGACATCCCGGGAATCAGTCTGGTGAACCTTCTCTGTACTCCCTCTATGGCAAGAATGTCTTTCCTCAGATCAGGAGACCAAAACTGTACGCAATACTCCAGGTGTGGTCTCACCAAGACCCTGTACAACTGCAGTAGAACCTCCCTGCTCCCATACTCAAATCCTTTTGCTATGAATGCTAACATACCATTCACCTTCTTCACTGCCTGCTGCACCTGCATGCCTACTTTTAATGAGTGGTGTACCATGACACCCAGGTCTCATTGCATCCCCCTTTCCTAATCGGCCACCATTCAGATAATAGTCTACTTTCCTGTTTTTGCCACAACCTCACATTTATCCACAGTTAGATGTGGCCCTTGTGGCTAAAGGGATCAGGGGGTATGGAGAGAAGGCAGGTACAGGATACCGAGTTGGATGATCAGCCATGATCATATTGAATGGCGGTGCAGGCCCGAAGGGTCGAATGGCCTACTCCTGCGCTTATTGTCTATGTTTCTATGGCCCTCTCTTGTCTCTCTCTCTGCAACTGGCTCGCTTTCTTCCTCTCTCTATCTCACTGTCTCTCTCTCTCTGTCTCTCCCTCTCAGTCTCTCATTCTGTCTCTCTGTCCACCTGTCTCTCTCACTGTCTCTCTCCCTGTCCCCCTCTCTCTCTCCATCTCTCTCTTCTCTCTCTCTCTCTCTCTCTCTCTCTCTCGCTCTCACTCTCTCTGTCTCTTTCCCATCTGCCTATCTCTCCCTACGTGTCTCGCTCTTTCTCTCTCTATATCTGTCTCTGCATCTCTCTCTGTCTCTCTCCTTCTCTCTCCCTCTCTATCTCTTTGTCTCTCTTTCTCTCTCTCTCTCTCTCTGTGTCTCTCGCTTAATTTTCAATTTTTAAATTTATAAACTTTATTGGCATGATAAAAATACATTGTTATATTGCCAAAGTATATAACATGACATACATATTTAAAATGCATCAGTATAAATACAAGTCTACAGTGCATGGATAGATATGTCCCTATACATAAACTCGCAATAGGCCTATAGCCCTTTATTGATGCTACACGTTCTTGCAGCTGCAGCAGTACAACACAAAAGCAAGTTTAGCAATTCACTATTCATTTCATAGTGTCAGTTAATGTCAATTAGTGTGTGCGTACATATGTGCATGTTGGTCATTCACCATCTCTCTGGTTGTGGCATGCTGTTACGTATTGTGCCTTATTTCCTTCGCCAATTATTATTCTTAGTTTTGATGTATCATCTAGTTCGTTAAAATCAGGGGTTGCCACACTGAGTTTGTCAAAGTATGCTTTCCTTGTTTTGTCAAATTGTTTGCATTTTAGGAGGAAGTGCACCTCTGTTTCAACCTCATCTGTCAAACAGTGGCCGCATATTCTGTTTTCTCGTGGTTGCCAGAATCTCTTCTGTCTTCCTGTCTCTCTCTTTCCCCCTCCCTCTGTCTCTCTCTCTCACTCTCTCTATCTCTCTCTCTCTCTTTCTCTCTCTGCCTCTCTCTCTCTCTCTGTCTCCCCCCTCTCTCTCTCTCTCTGTCTGTCCCTTGCTCTGTCTCTCTCTCTCTCGCGCTCTCTCTGTCTCTCACTGTCTCTGTCTGTCTGTCTCTCTCTCACATACTCATAGATACATAGACAATAGGTGCAGTGGTAGGCCATTCGGCCCTTCGGGCCTGCACCACCATTCAATATGATCATGGCCGATCATCCAACTCAGTATCCCGTACCTGCCTTCTCTCCATACCCCCTGATCCCTTTAGCCACAAGGGCCACATCTAACTTCCTCTTAAATATAGCCAATGAACTGGCCTCAACTACCTTCCGTGGCAGGGAGTTCCACAGATTCACCATTCTCTGTGTGAAAAATGTTTTTTCTCATCTCGGTCTTAAAGGATTTACCCTCTATCCTGAAGCTGTGACCCCTTGTCCTGAACTTCCCTGTCTCTCTCCGTGTCACTCCCTCTCTCTTTCTCTCTCTGCCTCATTCTCTCCCTCTCTCTGTCTCCCCCCTCTCTCCCTCTCTCTCTCCCTCAGTCTCTCCCTCTCTCTGTCACCCCCCTCTCTCCCTTTCTCTCTCTCTCCGTTTCTCTCTGTATCTCTCTCTGTCTCTCTATGTGTATGTCTCTCTCTCTCCCATCTCTGTCTGCCTCTCTCTGTGGCTATATATGTCTCCCCCTCTGTGTCTCCCCTCTCCCCCACTGTCACTCTCTCTGTCTCTCTCCGTCTCTCTGTCCCTCTCTCTCGCTGTCTCTCCCTCCGTTTCTCACCGTTTCTCTCTCTCTCTGTCTCCCTCTCAGTTTCTCTGCCTGTTTCTCTGTCTTTCTTTCTCTCTCTCTATTTCTCGCTATCCCTCTCTCTATCTCTCTCTGTTTTTCTCTGCCACTGTCCCTGTCACTCTCTCTTTCTCCCTCTCTCTCTCTTTCTCCC
>JAWMAR010000675.1:711256-842901 GCA_036785375.1 Leucoraja ocellata
CTCTGTTTTTCTCTTGCCACTGTCCCTGTCACTCTCTCTTTCTCCCTCCTCTCTCTCTTTCTCCCTCTCTCTCTCTCGCTCTCTCTGTCTGCCTCTTAGTCTCTGTCTCTGTCTCTCTCTCTGTCTGTCTTGCTGTATCTCTCTTTGTATCGGTCTCTCTCTCCCTTTTTCTCTTTCTCTTTCTCTCTCTCTCTCTCTCTCTCTCTCTCTCTTCTCTCTCTCTCTCTCTCTCTCTCTCCTCTCTCTCTCTCTCTCTCTCTGTCTCTCTCTCCCCCCTCTCTCTCTCTCTCCCCCCCCCCCCCCTCTCTCACTCTCTCTCTGTATTGAGTCTGTATTGAGAAGTTGGGAGGTCACGTTGCTGTTGTACAAGACGTTGGTGAGGCTGCATTAGAGTATTGCATTCAGTTCTGGGCACCGTGTTACAGGAAATATGTCATTGAGCTTGGAAAGGGCGCGGAGAAGATTTACAATAACTGGACTTGAGGGGCCTGAGCTACAGGGAAAGGTTGGGGCAAAGGGCTGGGACTCTATTCCTTGGAGCACAGGAGGATAAGGGGTGATCTTATAGAGGTGTACAAAATCACCAGACGAATAGATCGGGTAGACACACTCTTGCCCTGAGTAGGGGAATTGAGGACCTAAGGACATGCGTTGAAGGTGAGTGAGGCGGGGGTGGAACAATTGAATAGGAACCCGAGGGGCAACTTTTCCACACAGAGGGTGGTGGGTGTATGGAACAAGCTGCCGGAGGAGAAAGTTGAGGCTGGGACTATCGCAACACTTGGACAGTTACATAGCTAGGACAAGTTTGGAGGGATATGGGCCGCTGGCAGGTGGTTCTTGTATAGATGGGCATGTTGGTCAGGGTGGGACTAGTGTAGATGGGGCATGTTGGTCTGGGTGGGACTAGTGAAGATGGGGTATGTTGGTCGGGGTGGGACTACTGTAGATGGGGCATGTTGGTCGGTGGAACTAGTGTAGATGGGGCATGTTGGTCGGGGTGGGACTAGTGTAGATGGGGCATGTTGGTCGGGGTGGGACTAGTGAAGATGGGGCATGTTGGTCGGGGTGGGACTAGTGTAGATGGGGCATGTTGGTCAGGGTGGGACTAGTGTAGATGGGGCATGTTGGTCAGGGTGGACTAGTGTAGATGGGGCATGTTGGTCGGGGTGGGACTAGTGTAGATGGGGCATGTTGGTCGGGGTGGGACTAGTGTAGATGGGGTATGTTGGTCGGGGTGGGACTACTGTAGATGGGGCATGTTGGTCGGGGTGGGACTACTGTAGATGGGGCATGTTGGTCAGGATGGGACTAGTGTAGATGCGGCATTTTGGCCGGTGTGGGCAGGTTGGGTTGAAGGGCTTGTCTCTTTCTCTCTCATTCTGTCTGTCCGTCTCTCTCTCCCCCACACTGAAGTCACACCAGCTTCTAATTTTCAGCCCGTTTCCTTTACTCTGTGTCTCTCTCTCTGCCTCTCTATATCAATATATCACCCTCTCTCTCTCTCTGTCTGTCTTTCTCTCTTCATGTGTCTCTCTCTCTCTTACTGTCTCTCTCTCACTGTCTCTCTCCCTCTCTGGGACAGAGGATTTGGGTGAACATAGATCCATTCCTGCCAACCGTGGGCCTAACTGCAGACAGATACATAATGTACTCAACACATAGGACAGGAAAGAGAAATGATCTGCAAATAGAAACGCCATTGGCCAGGACAGATATTTATAAGGACTCGTTCTTTGTAAGAACCGCAATGGAATGGAATAAACGAGACAACAATACCGTCTAAATGTTTAAGAAGGAACTGCAGATGCTGGAAAATCGAAGGTAGACACAAAATGCAGGAGTAACTCAGCGGGTGAGGCAGCATCTATGGAGCGAAGGAAATAGGTGATGATTCGGGTCGAGCCCCTTCTTCAGACACAAGAACCATTTCCTTCACTCCATAGATGCTGTCTCACACGCTGAGCTCCTCCAGATTTTTTGTCTAACGAGTCAAATCACCTTCACTAGACAATAGACAACAGGTGCAGGAGGAGGCCATTTGGCCCTTCGAGCCAGCACTGCATTCATGTGATCATGGCTGATCATCCCCATTCAGTACCCCGTTCCTGCCTTCTCCCTATATCCCCTAACTCCGCTGTTTTTAAGAGCTCTCCCTTGAAAAAACATCCAGAGAACCGGCCTCCAGCGCCTTCTGAGGCAGAAAATCCCACAACTCACAACTCTCTGGGTGGAAAAGTTTCTCATCTCCGTTCTAAATGTCCGACCCCTTATTCTTAAAACTGTGGCCCCTGGTTCCGGACTCCCCCAACATCGGGAACATGTTTCCTGCCTCTAGCGTGCCCAAACCCTTAACAATCTTATATGTTTCAATACGATGCCCTCTCATCCTTCTAAACTCCAGAGTGTACAAGCACAGCCGCTCCATTCTCTCAGCATATAACAGTCCCGCCATCCCGGGAATTAACCTGGTGAACCTACGCTGGGCTCCCTCAATAGTAAGAATGTCCTTCCTCAAATTAGGAGACCAAACCTGCACACAATACTCAGGTGTGGTCTCACCAGGGCCCTGTACAACTGTAGAAGGACCTGTTTGCTCCTATACTCAACTCCTCCGGTTATGAAGGCCAACAGGCAAAACTGCAAACAATACTCCAGGTGTGGTCTCACCAGGGATGGAGGGAGAGAGGGGCAGAGAGAGGTGAGAGAGGGAGAGCGGGAGAGAGAGGCAGAGAGGGTGAGACAGGGAGAGGCAGAGAGAGAGAGAGGGGGAGGGGGGGGGGAGGGAGGAGGGAGAGGGGGAGGGAGCTAGGGGAGAAAGGGAGAGAGAGAGAGGAGGAGAGAGAGAGGGGGAGAGAGAGGGGGGAGAGAGAGGGGGAGAGAGAGGGGGGGAGAGAGAGGGTGAGAGAGAGGGGAGGAGAAAGAAGGGAGAAAGAGGGTGGGGAGGGAGAGAGAGAGAGGAGAGAGAGAGGGATAGGGAGGGAGAGGGGGCGGGGGAGATGGAGAGGGGGAACCGCCTGCCAGTGCTTGTGCATGCCTCCCCCTGCTGCATTAAAGGAATGCATGCATCACTGGCTGCATTGCTGCCTCTCCCGCTGCATCGCAGAGCTTTTATCCTCACCTGATCTTCACAACTGCATTCCCGCACCACTTCCGGTTGGGTGGCGAACCTCTCGTCGTCAACGGCGCCTCCGGCAGGAAGGGGGACGATTTAGAGCGGCATACCGGCGCTGGGAATGTGGGACGACGGGTCTCAGGCGTCTGGGGTGGAGGGCGAAATGCCGAATGTTGGTTCCGGGTGGTTCTTTGGTGCATTGAGGGTGGGATGGAGAAGAAAAAGTTGGGGGAGAAGGAAGGAGGGAGAAGGAGGGAGAGAGAAAGAGAGAGAGGGAGGGAATGAGTGTGAGAGAAAGTTTGGGAGAGTTTTGAAAAGTTTTCAGAAACTTTTGAGAACGTTTTTACGAAGTTTTGGAGAATTGAGAAAGGGAGAGAGAGTGTGAGAGCTAAAGAAAGGGATGAGGGAGGGAGAGAGAAGTATTCACCTCCCTCCCTCTCTGGCATCACAGTGACCCAGCGGTAGAGTTGCTGCCTCACGGCGCCAGAGACCAGGGTTCCATCATTTGGCAACCTGAAAAGCTGCCTAGGTTGTCCGTACACAACAATGCTGGAGAAACTCAGCGGGTGCAGCAGCATCTATGGAGCGAAGGAAATAGGCGACGCTTCGGGCCGAAACACTTCTTCATACTGAACGGGTCTGAAGAAGGGTTTCGGCACGCAATGTCACCTATTTCCTTCGCTCATAGATGCTGCTGCACCCGCTGAGTTTCTCGAGCATTTTTGTGTACCTTCGATCTTCCAGCATCTGCAGTTCCTTCTTGAACACTTTGCCTAGGTTGTCCGGCTGGCAACAGGAAAAAAAGTTAAGCGAGAGCCCTGGGGGGGAGCGGGGGATTGAACTTACGTAGACGTGATTGTACGGATCTGCAGCTTCACCTTCTCCCCATTAACATCGACCGTCTGAATCTTGAAATCCACTCCGATAGTAGTGATGTAGCTATCTGTAAGAGAGAGAGTGAGAGAGACAGAGAGAGAGAGAGACAGAGAGGGAGAGAGAGACAGAGATAGAGAGATACAGAGAGGGAGAGAGAGACAGAGATGGAGAGATACAGAGAGATACAGAGAGAGAGAGAGAGATACAGAGAGAGAGAGAGAGAGAGAGAGAGAGAGAGAGAGAGAGAGAGAGAGAGACGGAGAGAGAGAGAAGGAGAGAGAGAGGGAGAGACGGAGAGGAGAGAGGGAGACGGGGAGAGGGAGACGGGGAGAGGGAGACGGGGAGAAGAGGGAGAGGGAGACGGGGAGAGGGAGCGGAGGGAGGGAGTCGGAGAGATGGAGAGAGAGAGACAAAGAGCGAGAGAAAGACAGAGAGAGGCGAAACAGGGAGGGGGAGGGAGATAGACAGAGAGATGGAAGGAGAGATAGGGAGGGAGAGGGGAGAGAAGGCAGGGAGGAGGAGGGGAAAGAGATGTTCAAACACTTCGGGAAACAGACGCTCCTGGCCTCGCCCCTCCCTCTCATTTCGTTCTCCCTCTCACTGCTCCTCCCTCCTCTCTCTCTCTCCCTCCCCTTCCTTCTCTCTCGCTGTCCCTCCTCCCACTCCCTCATTCTCTCTCTCCCGCCTCCCTCCTTCTCTCCCTCCCCTCTCTCTCTCCTACCTGAGAATGTGTTTTCAGCAAACCAAATGTAACAAACTGCTCTTGAGTGAAAACCTGTTGTGTGAAATCACAAGATCATCAGGGATGATCATGGGGAGAAGGCAGGCACGGGTTATTGATTGGGGATGATCAGCCATGATCACAATGAATGGTGGTGCTGGCTCGTAGGGCTGAATGGCCTCCTCCTGCACACATGTTTTATGTTTCTGTGATTGGAGCAGAATTAGGCCATTTGGCCCATCGAGTCCACTCCGCCATTCAATCACGGCTGATCTACCTCTCCCTGCTAACCTCTTTCTCCTGCCTTCTCCTCATAACCCCTGACACCTGCACTAATCAACAATCTATCTATCTCTGCCTTAAATAAATCCACTGACTTGTGGCCTCCACCCCGTCTGTGGCATCAAATCCCACAGATTCACCACCCTCTGGCTAAAGAAATTCCTCCCCATCTCCTTCCTTCAAGATTCTCCTCCATGTCTACAAAGTCCTCAATGGGCTTGCCCCCACCTACATAAAAAGTCTTCTCACCCACCACTCCACCTCCAGGCCCCTCAGATCGGCCGACTTGTGGTTGCTGAATACCCCACGGTCTAGGCATAAGCTCAGGGGCGACCGTGCCTTTGCGGTTGCAGCTCCTAGACTGTGGAACTGCATCCACTTTCCCATCAGAACTGCCCCCTCCCTATTGGCATACTGAATATCCAAAAGTGAATTAGGTGTCAAATTAAACTTCTTTTTGTGCTTTATCTGATGGGATAAATTGCAGACATGATTTTTAAAATCTGAAAATGTTGTAACATCTCTCAACTAAACTAAACCAAAGGGTCTCGACCCAAAATGTCACCCATTCATTCATTCTCTCCACAGATGCTGCCTGACCCGCTGAGTTACTCCAGCACTTTGTCTCTCACTGTCTCTCCCTCTCTCTCTCACTCTCTCTGTCCCTCTCTCTCTCTCTCCCCGCACACATTGCTGGGTGAAGGGCCTGTCTCCACTTCTACCTCTATGTAGTTTTTTTTGGCGGTTGGCAAACAACTTTTTAGTGCATTACCGCCACCAACTGGTATGGAGTGTGGATCAAATAACATTATAACTTATACACTAATAACCTATATCTTTCTGAACAAATTGTTTACCCTGAGAAAATGCAAAAGGATTTGATAGCACTTATATGAATTCTTTTGTAAAAGAATCAAATCAATCTTACTTCTTTTTGTTACCTCTTTTGCTACCTTATCTGCCATTTCGTTTCCTCTAATGCCAATGTGTGCTGGTACCCATAAACATACGACTGTAAGCCCCATCATTTGAATTCTGAATAGTGTTTGTTGTATTTCAATCAAAATGTCTGGTCTACTGTCTGAATGGCTGTGCTGTAAACTCTTTATTGCTAAACTTGAATCTGAACAAATAACTGTCCTTAAAGGCCTGGTATCCTCGACCCACTGTACCGCTAACAATATTGCAATCATTTCACCTGTGTATAATGAGACCTCATTATTGATCCTCTTCCCTACTTTGATGTGAAATTCTGGTACAATTAATGCTACTCCTACTTTATCTACTGAATCTTTTGATGCATCTGTATAAATTTGGACAAAGCTGTAGTATCTGTCAATGTATTCCTGTATGATGAATGAATTATACATACGTTGTTTATCCTTGTTTTTCTGTTCTAATATTGTAAAGTCTACTGTTGCATCTGGAAGTATCCAAGGTGGAATTGAAGGTAATGGAACCGTTGGAACCACATTTAATTGTGCTATGCTGATTTGTAATGCTCTCTGGGTCACTGTCCATCCAAAACTGTTTGTTTCCCTTCTCTGCTTTTCCCAGCATGGTTTGACAGTAACTTGTGCTGGATGTTCTTGACTGTGGCCCTGTAGGTTAATCCAGTAATTCAATGAAAGCTGTATCCTTCTCATCTCTAGAGGCATCGCCCCCATTTCAACCTGTAATGCTGCTGTTGGAGTTGTTTTTATTGCACCTGTACATATTCTCAATGCCTGATATTCAATGTTGTCTATTTTCTTAAGAGAAGTACTTGATGCGGACCCATACACCACACAACCATAATCTAACACAGATCTAATTAACCCAGTGTATATAGTCTTCAAAGCTGTTCTATCTGCCCCCCAATCACATCCAACTAAACATCTCATTACATTAAGCATCTTCTTACATTTGTCCACTACTTTCTGAATATGAACCATCCATGTAATCCTCTCATCAAACTTGCGTGAGAGTTGAGCATCTTGCTCTGCTGTATGATCTTTGATTTGACCTTGAGTGAGCATCAGGGTTTGTCCATGAAACGCGGCCGGCCCAGTTGTTGTTGTTGTTGTTGCTGCAGCTTCTCTTGTCTCCACAGTCGCTGCCCGTCTGTCTCTGTCTCTGTCTCTGTCTCTGTCTCTGTCTCTGTCTCTGTCTCTGTCTCTGTCGCTGCGTCACAAGCGCCGCCGACATTTTGTATCCGCCTTCACGTCTCACAAAGATGGCCGCCGGCTGCCGACCAATCAGCGGCGCCGACCTCACCAAGATGGCCGCCGGTCCCGCCCCGGGATCGAGTCTCCGCATCGACCGCATGAAAATGGCGGCGGAGAAGCGGCAGTTGGTGACGTCGCTGCGGACGGAGCTGAGGTAAATAATGTTGTAAATAAACCCGGTAAATGTGGGGGAGCTGAGGTCAAACTCCACATAAACTACACGTCTGGGGAATAAAACTGGGGTCAATAATAGAAACTCACCGTCTGGAGAAGCGTCCTGATATAAAACACCAGGATTATAAACATCTATCTCCCTCTCTCTGGCTCTCTGTAAATAATCAATAAATCACCAAATAAACTACACGTCTGGGGATAAACCCGGTAAATCTGGTGTAAATAATGTTATAAACTACACGTCTGGGGAATAAACCCGGTAAATCTGGTGTAAATAATGTTATAAACTACACGTCTGGGGGATAAACCCGGTAAATCTGGTGTAAATAATGTTATAAACTACACGTCTGGGGAATAAACCCAGTAAATCTGGTGTAAATAATGTTATAAACTACACGTCTGGGGGATAAACCCGGTAAATCTGGTGTAAATAATGTTATAAACTACACGTCTGGGGGATAAACCCGGTAAATCTGGTGTAAATAATGTTATAAACTACACGTCTGGGGAATAAACCCGGTAAATCTGGTGTAAATAATGTTATAAACTACACGTCTGGGGGATAAACCCGGTAAATCTGGTGTAAATAATGTTATAAACTACACGTCTGGGGAATAAACCCGGTAAATCTGGTGTAAATAATGTTATAAACTACACGTCTGGGGGATAAACCCAGTAAATCTGGTGTAAATAATGTTATAAATTACACGTCTGGGGAATAAACCCGGTAAATCTGGTGTAAATAATGTTATAAACTACACGTCTGGGGAATAAACCCGGTATATCTGGTGTAAATAATGTTATAAACATACAGGACAGCGGAATAAACCCGGTCTGGGGGTAAAACTGGGGTAAATAATGATATAAACACACAGGGGAGCGGAATAAACTGGGCTGTTAAGTCGTTCCCAAAACATCCGACCCCGACCCCTCGGTAAAATAATTCTAAATCTGCTGTGATGACATTACACAAGTTGGCATTTCATAAGAACCACATGAATCATCAAGCTGCCTTTTAAACCCATGTCCATAAAGGTTTGAGTCTAACGGTTGTAGCTGTGCTATTGTGGCTTTTTGTTATTGTTTATTCTTGAAATAAAAACCATAATTCGTTATGCTAAAAGAAAACAAAATGACAGAAACGACAGTGACAAAATTACAATTCCATTGAATAAAGTAACAATTATAAAAGCATTACTCCAAAATTTATTAAACTAAGACCACAGGTATGAGCTAAATGGCTAAATTATGACAAAAGAAAATCTCATGTGCAATAGAAATTAAAAGTAAATGGCTAGGTAGTTAATTTTGCTACCAAAGTACAACCTAAAATGTATTAATAACGTCTGAGGAACAGAATTGCTTCTGTCAGAGAGAGTGAGAGAGAGAGAGAGAGTGTGTGTAGGGAGGGAGGAGAGGGGTGAGAGGCTGGAGGTGGAAAGGGGGTGAAGTGAGTAGCGGGGGCAAGCAGGGAGCAAAGGGAGGGGGAGGGATTCAAGGGGGAGTGGGTTTGGTGCCGAGGGGGATGAATGGGGGGGCTGGGAACTGGGGGGGAGGGGGAGAGAGGGGTCAAGTGAGTCATAGAAGGGGGTAGGGAGCCTGGTGGGGGTTCACATTGTTTGGGGGTGGGGAGGGAGCAAAGGGGGGTAACGAGCATGAGGCAGCAGGGGTAAGTGGCTGGGAGCCACAGGGAGGAGGTCAGATTGTTTGGGGGTGGGGATGGTGTTGCAGTTTAGGAAGTCAAACCAGGGCAGGATCTTCACTGTGAATGGCGGGGCACTGGGGCTATAGACAAGAGACAATATGTGCAGGAATAGGCCATTTGGCCCTTTGAGCCACGACCACCATTCAAAGTGATCATGGCTGATCATCCCAAATCAGTACCGCGTTCCTGCCTTCCCCCCAAATCTCTTGACTCCGCGATCTTTAAGAGCCCTATCTAGCTCTATCTTAAATGTATCCACTGAACCGGCCTCCACCGCCCTCTGAGGCAGAGAATTCCACAGACTCACAACTCTCTGTGAGAAAAAGTGTTTCCTTGTCTCTTTTCTGAATGGCTTACCCCTTATTCTTAAACTGTGTGGCCCCCGTTCTGGACTCCCCCAACATCGGGAACATGTTTCCTGCCTCTAGCGTGTCCAAACCCTTAACAATCTTATATGGTTCAATAAGATCCCATCTCATCCTTCTAAACTACAGAGTGTACAAACCCAGCTGCTCCATTCTCTCAGCATATGACAGTCCCCCACATCTTGGGGATTAACCTGGTGAACCTACGCTGCTCTCCCTCAATAGCAAGAATGTCCTTCCTAAAATTAGGGGACCAAAACTGCACACAATACTCCAGGTGTGGTCTCATTAGGACTCTGAACTCTGAGCCTTGCGGAATGTGTAGAGCCGAGGGATCTAGGAGTGCGGGTAAGATTTGGGCCGAAGGGCCTCTTCCCAACACTGTATCATTCCATGGCTCTATGACAAAGTGCTAGAGTAACTCAGCGGGTCAGACAGCATCTGTGGAGAAGATAGACACAAAGTGCTGGAGTAACTCAGTAGGTCAGGCAGCATCTGTGGAGAAGATAGACACAAAGTGCTGGAGTAACTCAGCGGGTCAGGCAGCATCTGTGGAGAAGATAGACACAAAGTGCTGGAGTAACTCAGCAGGTCAGGCAGCATCTGTGGAGAGAGGAATGGGTGAAATTTTGGGTCGACACCCTTCTTTGGTTTAGTTCAGTTTACAGATGCAGTGCGGAAACAACAGGTCTTTCGGCCCATGGGGTCTGCGCCGACCAGCGATCACCCCGTACACTAGCACTATCCCACGCACATTGGGGACAATTTAGTTATTTTGTGGAGGCCGATTAATTTACAACAGTACCGCTGCGCCAGTGTGCAGCGCAGAATTATATAACGGTTTCCACCGCCATAAACGCACCCAATATGTGCTAGGAATGTCCTGTTTGCCAGCTTGTTGATCCTCTGTGTTCCCCTCCTGCAGGGTTTAGGAGCCGTTGCTGTGGACGGAGAGACGGGAACGTGAGCGGCCGTTGAGGGCGGCCAGGGTGCCGGTGAGCCCCCCATCTGCTCGGTGTGCGGGCCGGGCTTCAAGGGCTGATCTTCGATAGAGGACCACATGACGGGGCACAACAAGGAGAAGCGTTATGAGTGCGAAGTATGTGGCAAGGCCTGGCAGTACCCGAGCAAGCTGGAGGCCCACCTGCGGGTGCACACGATAGAACGCCCCTTCAACTGCATAGAGTGCGGCAAGAGCTTCAAGAGTGTGGATGTGCTGAAGGCCCACCGGCGGGTGCACACGGGCGAGAAGCCCTATGGCTGCTCCACATGTGGCAAGAGCTTTACCCAGTTGTTGGGGCTGCGGGAGCACCAGCGGGTGCACAGCAGTGAGCGGCCCTTCACCTGCTCCGACTGTGGCAAAGGCTTCAAGTCGTCCAAGGAACTGAAGGTGCACAGGCGCGTGCACACCGGGGAACGACCCTACACATGCAGTGACTGCGGCAAGGGCTTCACCCAGTCCAGCGGCCTGCTGCAGCACCAGCGCACCCACACTGGCGAGCGTCCCTACACCTGCGTCCAGTGCGGCAAGGGCTTCACCCACTCCAGCCATCTGGTGCTGCATCAGCGTACCCACACTGGCGAGCGCCCCTTCACCTGCACTCAATGCGGCAAGGGCTTCACCCACACCAGCAATTTGCTGAGGCACCAGCGAACCCACACCGGCGAGCGTCCCTACACCTGCGCCCAGTGCGGCAAGGGCTTCACCCAGTGTAGTCACCTGCTGGTGCACCAGCGCACCCACACCGGCGAGTGCCCCTTCACCTGTGCCCAGTGCGGCAAGGGCTTCACCCGCTCTGACCGCCTGCTGGAGCACCAGCGCACCCACACCGGTGAGCGTCCTTACACCTGCGCCCAGTGCGGCAAGAGCTTCACCCAGTCCAGGAGCCTGCTGGATCACCAGCACACCCACACCGGCGAGCGCCCCTACACCTGCGCCCAGTGCGGCAAGGGCTTCACCCGCTCCTCCAAGCTGCTGTCCCACGAGCAGTTTCACGCCGTTGACTGTCCCGTCCCCAGCCCGGTGAGTGGAGAGCACTTTGCCACCGCCTCCCACGCCCTGTCTCACCAGCACGTGCACACCAGTGGCCAGCCCTACGACTGCCCGTACTGTGGTGAGTCGTTTGACAGCTCGCGGGGGTTGCGGCAGCACCGGCGGACCCACGCCGGCGAACAGCTGCTCCCACTGTGACAAGAGAGCACGGGGGCTGCGGGAGCACCAGCGGATACACACCTGTGAGAGAGCCATTGTGTGCGCTGAGTGTGGCAAAGGTTTCACCTGCATGTCCAGCCTGTGGCAGCACCGGCGTACCCACACGGTGAGCGTCCCTTCCACTGCACGTCCTGTGGTAAGGGTTTCACCCGTCTTGACCACCTGCTGGAGCACCGGCGAGTCCACACCGGGCCAGCGCCCCTTCACCTGCCCGCTCTGTGGCAAGGCCATTGCCAGCCCCTCCAGCCTGCTGGCACACCGCAACGTGGATAGATAGGCACTGTTTAGGTAGAGACAAAATACTGGAAGGAATGGGTAACATTTCGGATCGTTTCTTCAGTCACCAATTCCATCTCCGGAGATGCTGCCTGTCCCGCTGAGGTACTCCAGCATTTTGTGTCCTTTTTTGTAAACCAGCATCTGCATTTCCTTGTTTTTAAACCATTCTGGTTAACCATCTCTGCATCTTCCCCAAAGATTCCACATCAGTCCTGTAATGGAGTGACCAGAACTGTATGCAATACTCCAAATGCTACCTGACCAATGTCCCATAAAGTTGCACATATACATTTCTCTCTCCTCTCCTTCCACTCTCCCCCACTCGTACACAAATTCTCTCCATTCCACCCTTTCGTGCCGCCTTCCTCTCTCACACACTCCCTTACTCACTCAGTCTCTCTAGCACACTCCCTCCCTCGCTCCCTGTCTCTCACACACACAGTCCCGCTCTCACACACACACAAACACTCCCTCTCTCTCACACTAACAACAATCCCCCCCTCTCTCTCTCTCTCACTCACACACACACACACACACACAGTCCCGCTCTCACACACGCAAGCACTCCCTCTCTCAAACACACTCCCTCTCTCCCCTGCTCTCTCTAACACATGCACTTTCTTTCTCTCTCACACGCTATCACACACACTGTTTCTCACACGCACACACTCACGCACACACGCCGAACACCTCGGTTTGCAATAACCAACCTGATCTCCCGGTGGATCAGCACTTCAACTCCCCCTCCCATTCCGAATCCGACCTTTCCTTCCTCGGGCTCCTCCATGGCTAGAATGAGGTCCACCGTATATTAGAGGACCAGCACCTCATATTTCACTTGGGCAGTTTGCACCCCAGGGGTATGAACATTGACTTCTCTAATTTCAGGTAGTCCCTACTTTCTCCTCCTTCTCAGCTCTCCCTCAACCCACTGGCTCCACCTCTTCCTTTCTTCTTCCCGCCTCCCCCACCTTCACATCAGTCTGAAGAAGGGATTCAACCCGAAACAATGCTTATTTTCTTCGTTCCATAGATGCTGCCTCACCCGTTGAGTTACTCCAGCATTTTTGTCTACCTGCCATTTTCCAGCATCTGCAGTTCCTTCTTAGGCATTTTAAAGTGTTTTTTTAAAGAAAGTTTTGACACATTTGTGCCTTACGTAACAAATAAAGCAAGTTTATCCCGACCTCAATGTGAACGAGTTGTCCTTCTGGAATGGGCAGCTGTACTGAAGCTGTGCCAAGCTTTGTGAATAAGGCTGACATTGCAAATATATGGGTCCAGCCTCCCTTGTTTCCCTTGGGCTACGGATCTTTCACTCAGATTTAGAAGGTGTGTTTTATTGATAAGAAAATGTATAATTACTCTAACTTTCCTTTGCTGTTTGAGCGGAGCCCGAGAAACACTGAGCAACGTGTGTGTGTGTGCTCTTTGTAGATCTCCCCAGTCACTCCCGTCTGGCAAATTGATTAAAAGATTGCTTTGGTTTGCCTTTAACAATTTTGTTGCTGTCTGCTTTCTTTCAGAGACGAACTTTGACAGCTGTGCTCTTTGGAATTCATAATTCAGGTTGTGCTATCAATAACGAAAGAAAATGCCAACCATCTCCAGAGATTATAAGAAATTATTCTCGCCTCCATGAATATCTGTAGCCGTAGGGCAGTTGCACACCTCCCCACTACATCACAGATAGTTCCTGTACTTGGCAATATCGTTTGGTGTTTGGCAGCTGAAACGCAGCGGCGGGGATACAGGCAGCCCGGCACCCGGGTGAATCAACCCATGTGGGGGTCGGGGGAGTGAATCACCCCATGTGTGGGTCCGGGTGGGGGTGAATCACCCTGGTAGGGGGGTCCTCGTGCTGGCGCAGCGCGATCAGTGACTCTGGGTGGGTGGACGGACCAGACTGTCCCCAACTCTGCTGCAGCTGACAGGAACGTTACCGGGTTTATGGCCCCGTGTGTCCGCTGCCTGGAGCCGCGGCCCAGCTCCACCCGGCCCCGTGTGTGTGTGCGCTGCCGACATATAGCGTATGACAGTGCGGTGGGAGCCTGATAGGGGGAGTAAGGGATGGGAGGGAGCCAGCTGGGGTGGGGGGGGGGGGGTGTAAGGGGAACGGGCAGTGGCCAACTTGGGTAGGTAAGGGGAATGGGAGGTAGCCAGCTTGGGGGAGTAAGGGGGTTGGGAGGTAGCAAGCTTGGGGGAGTAATGGGGTTGGGAGGTAGCCAGCTTGGGGGAGTAAGGGGTATTGGAGGTAGCCAGCTTGGGGGAGTAAGGGGTATTGGAGGTAGCCAGCTTGGGGGAGTAAGGGGGTTGGGAGGTGGCCAGCTTGGGGGAGTAAGGGGGATGGGAGGTGGCCAGCTTGGGGGAGTAAGGGGGTTGGGAGGTAGCCAGCTTGGGGGAGTAAGGGGGTTGGGAGGGAGCCAGCCAGCTTGGGGGAATAAGGGGAATCGGAGGTAGCCAGCTTGGGGGAGTAAGGGTGATGGGAGGTAGCCAGTTTGGGGGCGTAAGGGCGGTGGGAGGTAGCCAGCTTGGGGGAGTCAGGGACAGGTGGAGCTGACAATCCCACGATGCCATTGCTGCCACGAGGAGCAGCACCAAAACTCACCGCCTTCCTAACCGATCTCGGACCTGGACCACCGAGGATGCCGCTGTCATGCCGTTCTAACCCTTATTCTGAAACTGTGGCCCCTGGTTCTGGAGTCCCACAACATCGGGAACATGTTTCCTGCCTCTTGCGTGTACAAACCCTTAATAATCTTATGTGTTTCAATAGGATCTCTTCTCATCCTTCTCTTTATTTTTTTATAATATTTATATTAGAGGTAGACATACTATAAAGTATTTTTTATTAGAAGTGGACATACTATACAGCATAAAGTAAGTTATATGGCTATTTGTAAAAAGAGAGAAAGGGAGAATAAAGAGTTACAAATATCAAAAAAGGTGGAATGGATTAAATAATACGTCATTGGAGATAGGTTCGTAGATTATAAAGTATGACTTTTCATCTAATCCTGAGTTCAAGTTTCAGTTGGGTTTTCGTGCTGGGCCAATCTATCCCGGCAGATAATTAATGAATGGAGCCCATATTTTATCAAAAAGTTCTTGTTTGTCCATTAAGACAAGTCTAATTCTTTCTAGATATGGGGTCTCCGACATTTCCACAATCCACATTTTAATTGTGGGGGTTGTAGGGCCTTTCCAAAATTTTAATATTTTTCCCGGTTATTATACTGTAGTCGAGGAAATTTATTTGGCTTTTTGGGAGTGTTAAACTTTGCTCTGATATTCTAAGTATTATTAATTTTGAATTTGGATCCAGTTTTGTATTAATAACTTCTGAAATTATTTCAATAATATCAGTGCAGAAATGTTTAATTTTTATACAATTTGCAATCGTATGTGTTAAATTAGCCTCTCGATGTACACATTTATCACAAATAGGAGAGATTTGTGGGAAGATTCTATTTAGTTTTATTTTAGAGTTGTGTAATCTATGTAAGACTGTAAATTGTATTAAAGCATGTCTGGCATTTAACGAACATTGATGTATATGTTGTAAACTTTCGTCCCGCACATCTTTCGTTATAGGAGGACCTAATTCAGTTTCCCATGTGTGTCTATATGGTTCCGTCGGTGGTACCTCGTTGTTTAGGAGGGTGTTATAAACAGAAGCTATTCATTTTTCAGTGTTTGGATGCTTGTTCAAACATTCATCAAGGATTTCTGGTTCCCTAGTCCTGTAGACGTGTGTATTAGATTTAACATAATCTCTAATTTGTAGATATCTGAAGAAATTATTTGAGTGCAGTCCATGATTCAGTTGTAACTCTTGAAATGAAAGAAACATGCCTTTCCCATAAAGATGTCCAATCTTTTTAATTCCATAATTTTTCCATTGTGTGAAACCCTTATCCAAAATGGATGGCTTGAATAAAGGATTATTTACAATGGGAAGGCATAGTGTTATATTATTCAATGTTAAAACGTTTTTTAAATTGTTTCCAAATTCGTATTCCACTACATATTATGGGGTTTTCCTTATAGTTTTTTTGTACAGTTTTGTGGGAGCAAATATGATCGGACCAATTTCAAAAGGTAAGCAGTCTTCCTTTCCCATCCTTAACCAATCTGGTTGTTGATCCATTTCTTCCAGCCAGAAATTCATGTTTTTAATATGGACTGCCCAGAAATAAAACAAGAAATTTGGCAAAGCCAAACCTCCATTTATCTTTGACTTACAAACCCTTAACAATCCTATATGTTTCAATAAGATCCTCTCTCATCCTTATAAATTCCATGGTGTACAAGCCCAGCCGTTCCATTCGCACAGCATATGACAGTCTCGCTATCCCGGGAATTAACCATGTGAACCGATGCTGTGCTCCCGCAATAACAAGAATGACTTTCCTCAAATTAGGGGACCAAAAACGGCACACAATACCCCATGTGTGGTCTCACAAGGGCCCTGTACAACTGCAGAAGGACTTCTTTGCTTCTCTACTTAGCTCCTCTTGTTATGAAGGCCAACATGCCATTTGATTTCTTCACTGCCTGCTGCACCTGCATGCTTACTTTCATTCACTGATGAACAAGGACCCCCAGATCCTGTTGTACTTCCCCTTTTCCTTTGACACCATCAGACAATAATCTGCCTTCCTGTTTTTGTAATTAAAGTGGATAGCCTCATATTTATACCCATTAAACCATCTGCCATGCATCTATCCACTCACCCAACCTGTGCAAGTCACCCTGCATTCTCATAGCATCCTCCTCACAGTTCACACAGTCACCCAGCTTTATGTCATCTGCAAATTTGCTAATGTTCCTTGTTATCCCTTCATCTAAATCATGAATGAAAATTGTAAATAGCTGCGATCCCAGGTTCAAGCCTTGCGGTACCCCACTAGTCACTGCCTGTCATTCTGAAAGGGAACCATTCTGAAAGGGACATCTCTGGCTCTTCACACTGACCTGACTCGCCTGGAAAGACTGGGCACGTATGTGAGGATGCTTTTCAGAGAACACAGCTCTGCCTTCAACACGGTCATCCCCACCAAGCTCACCACCAAACTCCACCAGCTAGGCCTCAGCTCGTCGATATGCGATTGGATCCTGAATTTCTTGACGGAGCGACCGCAGGCAGAAGGCCCGCACCTGTCCTCCACTATCACCCTGAGTACCGGCACATAGTATACTGAGCCTCATGCTCTACTCCCTCATCACACATGACTGTGCTGCTGCACTCGATATGCATTGTCAAGTTTGCAGACGACACAACAGTGATTGGGCTGATCACCAACGGTGATGAAACACACTACAGAGCGGAAGTTCAGAACCTGGCGGACTGGTGTGCACATAACAACTTGTCACTAAACACCTCCAAGAACAAGGAGCTGATTATCAACTTCAGGAGGTCCCATAATGGACAATACGATCCAATCTTTATCAACGGGGACAGCGTGGAGAACGTGTCCAGCTTTAGGTTTCTGGGCACTCACATTTCAGAGGACCTCACATGGTCCACCAACACCGCTGCGCTGGTCAAGAATGCACAGCAACGACTGTTCTTCCTGAGAACATTAAAAAGACTGGTCTGCCCCAACAGCTGCTGACAACGTTCTACCGCTGCACCACAGAGAGCATATTAACGTATGACATCTCTGTGAGGATTATTGGGACACAGCTACCACCCTTGGAGGGCATCTACCACGAACGGTGCCTCAGGAAGGCCGTCAGCATCCATAAAGGCTCCTCACTCCCGTGTAACGGACTGTTCGAACAACTTCCTTCCGCAAGATGTTACAAGGCCTTCTACATCCGATCGTCCAGATTCAGAAACTGCTTCATTCCCAGAGCTATAGCGGCTCTGAACCGGCCCTGCTGAGTGCCCCCCATCCTCCCTGGATTGTCTCCCTCAGATGGTCACGTCGCAGTTTATTTATTTATTTATTTATTTTTGACATCGGTTGGAAGCTGCATACTAAATCTCGTTGCACTGATGTGCAATGACAATAATAATAATAATAATAATAATAATAATAATAATAATAATAATAATAATAATAATAATTATAATAATAATAATAGTAATAATAATAATAATAATAATAATAATAATAATAATAATAATAATAACTTTATTTGTTAAGCACCTTAAAAACAACCAAAGCTGACCAAAGTGCTGTACAGAAAAAAGAAAACAAGCAAGACATCATAAAACAGGCAGAACTACAGAACATACAACAAACACGAGGCGCATAAATTACATACGAAAATCCAAACAATAAATAAAAAAATAAAAAAACATAAAACACGAGTACGAACAAAGCAGCAAAACCAAGCAAATAAAGTTAATAAACAATTCAACACCTCACTGGTCTACAAAGGCCACGGAGAATAGATATGTCTTCAGGAGTGACTTAAAAACAGCTAGAGAAGGGGCCTGTTTAACGTGCAGAGGCAATTCATTCCACAATCTCGGAGCCAACACAGCAAAGGCACGGTCCCCTCTGAGCTTCCGCTTAGTCTTTGGCTCAATCAGGAGCAGCTGATCATCTGACCTGAGAGAGCGGGAGGGTGAATAAGGGTGAAGAAGCTCAGATAGGTAGGACGGGGCAAGACCACTTAGGGAATTAAAAGTAAATAAAATAATTTTAAAACGAATCCTATACTGAATAGGCAGCCAGTGGAGAGAGGCCAAAAGGTGTGAAACATGAGTGTGAGATTCAAAAATCACAAATGCTCTTGAGACAAATTCAGACAAAGAAGTGTTTTTATTAATTTCATATTCTGCAGAATAGGTGCCTCTCCTCTGATGTCCCCTAGAGGCACACCGAAGATGGAGATGCTTTCTATCTTTATACAGTTCATTTCATTATTATCACATTCTCATCCCTCCCCATTGAGCTTCTTCCAATCATAACATAAAGCCCTGTTTCCCACGAGAACGTCTGGGAACGCCCACCTAACGTCAAAGACACCTCCCATATCATGCATCGCATGTGCATTTAAATTAGGCATCTTGTCATAGTGGGTGTGCGTACATATTCATGTAATCTCATCAAGCATGCGTAGTTGAGCGTGACTTCGTGTCCCTTTCCCCTTCGTTCTAATTTCTTTACTATCTCCTGCTGAAGTCTTTCTACTGCTACTTTTTATCTAGAATTTCTCTCTGTTCTTATATCGTTACTTTCTAATCTACTAGCAGTCTGGTTTCTGCCTTATTTCTTTCTAAGTTATTTTTCTATCCCTAGTCTAAATCAACCATGCCTGTTAACTCTTTCCTCACAATCCATCCTTTTCTTTTTGCTACGCACCCTTGATTTACACTATCTCCTCCTTTTCTAATGCTAGCAGAAGGTTCTTCACCTCCCTATCCTCCTCTCGTAGGTCATACTGTGTTCTGAGGGCCATTATGGTGGCTGCACTGTTCTTCGTCAGGGCTGTTTCTATCAATCGCTGAGCCAATCCCCGTACGCAGGGAATGATACAACATCCGAACAAACACAGTAACCCCACCATGACTATCACTGATGTTAGGGCAGATGTAAAGATGTTCTTCCATTTCCCAAACCAGGAGTCTAGAAACCCGGTCCAGGAGGTGTCAACTCCAGAGTTCTCAGCCAATTCGATAGACAGAGAGGTGAGCCCTGCTAGGGCTCTTGACACTGACCCATCCGGAGCAGTGTTGTTGGGGATGAATGTGCAACATTGTTCGCCAAACATTACACACACCCCCCCCTTCTCAGCCAGTAGCATGTCCAAGGCCATGCGATTTTGCCAGGCCATTTGGCTGGTAGCTGTCAGTTGTTCCGCTAATCCTTCAAGTATAATTTATAAAGCATTGTTGATTGTAGTATAAGTAGTTGATCCAGTCCACATTTTTATTAATTGTGGACCACCAGAAGAGCATGGACTCAAAGCCCGCAGCTATCTGATTTCTGGCTTTAAATTTATCGGGTACCCCTCTTGGCACCCCTATCGCATCTATATAGATGTGTGTGTCGAATGATCCTCTCACCTTTCTCTTTTGTCGCCGGCTTCCTTTATTGAGTTCTACAGCATGTTCTACTGCTATGGTGAAGGGCATCATCAGTTGTATGAGGGTACAGGTTCCCGTCCATGACCCTGGTAACCGGGGCCACAGGTATTCTCCCCGCACCACCACCAGACATCGGCTCTACTGACTATCTGCTTTTTCAGCCAGGAGCTATTGAACAGTGGCCCCTGTTCCTCAGCCGTTATGTTATACGTCTGATTGCAGTTGAGCACCTCCTCCATGTCCTGTCCCTCTGGGTTATTTCTTGTATAGCACTCAAACCCCTCCTCCCCAAAAGGAATGGTAAATGGAGGAGGTCGAGGATCTTCCCTTCGGCCCTTCGTATTGTTGTTGCTGGCCGGAAATAGGTAATGATAACTCTGGCATATCTCATTTTTTTTTGGTAAGAGGGGATTCGTGAATAGCTGTAGTATACATGTCATAGCCCTAGGTGTTCTATCCCAATTCAGGGGAAATGGTTCTGGGACCAGCTGAGGCCTAGCTCCAGCGCAGGCGTAACAATTGGTTTGTTGCACACTTCTGGCTGTGTACATCATCCAGGCAAGCCAGGTGTTGGCTCCTTTTCCCCTTGTTGGTATTCCCTTCTCATATAACTGCCCTAATCCTGTTTCTCCTGCTACTATCATTATCTTCAGCTTCTTAGACTCATTTTCCCTGGTGACATTGCTGACTACTGGTGGTGCAGGTGTTGCCCCGGGATCCCTATTCTGACTGTCATCTATCTTGAACACCTCTCCCCTATCCTCGTATATTACCATCTTCCCATCTCGCTTTACTTCTATCTCAAATTTCAGACATGCGTCCTTCCCTGTTTTATCTGCACATATCCAATACCTACCACTTTCCTGTATCTGAACACTCTGTATGCTCACATATACGCGTCCTGGCAATTTCTCGTTTGGGTTTAGATATACTCTCCACCTATCAGTTTGATAGGTGGTCCGATGCCACACATATTTTGATGAAGTAAACACCGCTTGCCAATCTTTACAGGGATGGGTGCATACATACATTCTATAGCCGCACCACCTTTTTCCTTTACATACATTAAATGGGATGGTGGTGGACCTTCTATTTTGTGGTATTGTGATTTTTATGCATGTTACATTACTTACAAGTTGGGTAACTACCCAACACACGACCCACCAACACGAAATCTTCATTTTTCCTGCGGGTTCTTGGTAAATATTAAATTCAATGGTTCTTCTCCTTTGCGCACTGTCCACGGGCTGATATCGTCTGGTGGGGCCTCCACAGGACCCTTAACTCGACTTGCGTGTGTTCACCTTTCTCTTTTCTTCGTACTGCTGTCTCCGTGATTAGTAATACCAAGTAGGGTCCAGTCCACTTAGGTTGCAGCTTTTCTTCTTTCCACGTTTTTATTAATACCCAGTCTCCAGCCTTGACTGAGTGAATTGGAAAGTCCAGTGGTGGGCTCTGGGCCAGCAACCCTTTAATTTTTAGTTCTGCAAGAGATTGAGACACTGCCAGTAAATAGTTCCTCAGGAACACATCGTTCCCTTGTAATGTTGGGACTCCTTCTATCTTCCCTAAGTATGGGACCCCGAATAACATTTCATATGGTGATATCCCTATGTCTTTTCGAGGTGCCGTTCGGATTCTCAACAGGGCTATCGGGAGGCACTTAGTCCAGGGGAGTCTCGTTTCCTCTATCAACTTGGTAATTTGTGTCTTTAAGGTGCCATTCATTCTTTCCACCTTTCCTGAGCTCTGGGGATGCCATGGTGTATGCAATTTCCATTCTATTCCCAGTGCTTCACATATCATTTCATGTGTTTTTGAGGCAAAATGGGTCCCTCTATCCGAGTCTATTGTTTCCACAATCCCATATCTGGGTATAATTTGTTCTAATAATATCTTGGCTACCGCCTGTGCGGTGGCAGTTGCCTCTACCCATCTGGTGAAATGGTCCACTACCACTAACAGGTACTTCCATGTTCGTACCCGGGGCAGCTCGGTAAAATCTATCTGTATTCTTTGGAAGGGCCTAACTGCTAATGGTTGTCCTCCTCCTGGGACTGCTCTCATGATTTTCTTATTAATTCGCTGACATATCACACAGCCACTTATGACCTGTTTGGCCATGGTAAACATCCCACAGCAAGCGTAGGTTCTGAGGAGGGTGTCACAGAGGGCTTGTGTTCCCCAATGGCCTTGTCCATGTAATCTCCCTAATAACTCCCTCATTATTTCTTTGTTCAATAGCTGCTTTCCATTTGGTGTCCACCATTTCCCATTTGAAGTACGCTGAGCCCCCATTACTTTCATGTTTTCCTGTTCTTTCTCACTAGGTATCTTTTCCTCTGGTTCCCTTAACGGTATTAGTGACTTCATTTCTACCATCTGTTCTGTGGCTGCTCTTTTTGCAACCTCATCCACTTCCCTATTTCCTCTGGCCTCCAGGGTGTTACCCTTCTGATGCCCTGCCACATGTGCTATGGCTATTCGTTCTGGTTTTTGCAATGCTTCCAGTGTCTGTCCTATCAATTGCTCATGTGCTAGTTCTTTACCTCTAGTTGTTATCATTCCTCGCTCTTTCCAGATCTTCCCAAAGGTGTGTACTACTCCAAAAGCGTATTTTGAATCGGCATATACTGTTCCTTCCTTCCCCTCCAATAATTCCAAAGCTCTCATTAATGCATATAATTCACAAGATTGGGCTGACCAACTACCAGGCAGCCTGCCACTTTCAATTTCCTCCATAGTTTCCCCGTTCACTATACCGTACCGACTATGTCTTTTTCCATCTATGCACCTGGAGGATCCATCTATGAACCACCGGCTGCCCTCAGCCAGAGGTTGCTCTTCTAAGTCTTCTCTACTTTTTGTCTGTAAATCTATTATTTCACTACAGCAGTGTACTGGGCCCTCTTCCTTGTCACCCTATTTCTCTGCTGGATACAGGAATTGGGATGGGTTAAGGTTCTTATCCGTAATTATCATCAAATCGTCTTTTTCCATCAGGATGGCCTCATACTTTAAAAGTCTGGAGTCTGTTAACCATCTGTTGGATTTCTGAGTGTGTATGGTTCTTACTGTGTGTGGTGTAGAAACAACCAGAGTGCCTCCAAAGGTTAATTTCCTACTCTCTTCCACCAATATTGCGGTAGCTGCTACCGCTTGTATGCATCCCGGCCATCCCCTGGAGACTGGATCTAATATTTTCGAGAGGAAGGCCACTGGCTGTCGATTTCCCCCTCTTCCCCCTAGTGCCACCCCCTTGTCTGAATTTACAAACAGGTGGAAAGGTTGTTCTACTGAGGGCAGAGCCAACACGGGAGCAATAATCAAACTGTTCTTTAATTTCCCAAATTTCACCTCCTGTTCTGGAGTCTACTGAACTTTGTCTTTTTCTTCTCCCAATTTATCATACAGGAATTTTACTTGTCTGGAGTAATCATCTATCCACAGTCGACAGTATCCTATCAATCCCAGGAATTTTCGGATCTCTTTCTTATTCTTTGGTAGTGGTACTCTCGTGATCCCAGCTATCCTTTCAGGGTTTATTCGTCTCTTTCCTCCACTGATGTCAAACAAGTTCTTGTTAAAACTCTACTCTTCTTTGTCCTCCTGTTCACTTACCTCAGGGCTATTATCTATTCGTACCTGCGGGACAGCCCTCATGTAATTATTGAAATCGTACTAGGTATCTCAACCTTCTAAACGAACATCGGTCGGTGATTTAGAAAACTCATACATACAGCTTGTCTTCAGGTTTAAAGGGTCCTTCCTCCTGGTCCATCTCCGACAGCTTTTACTTTACCTGTTCATAAATAGACTTGTACATCATTATTAACTGTTTCATATACTTTTTAAATTCTATCTGTAACTGTTCCAAACTCGGTCCCTTGCAGGAACTTTTCCATTGTGTCACCTGCTGGTTAGTTTGCATGCAACATTTCTTCAGTGCCAATGGCAGAGCATTACGCAAATCTTATTTATTTTAACCTTCAAAGTTCCATTTATTCTTTTCATCAAATGAAAACAATCCGTTGTCAAAGCTGATTTCTGTAGGTTTACCAAACCTCTTAATTACCTTATTCAGCATAAACGACACTACAGTGCTCATACCTAAATCGATTCAGACTTACCCTGGACATCTCTTCCAGATGCTGTTTCAGCTGCTTTGTCTGCATTTTAATTTAACTTCTTTGACATGTACTTTTTCCATTTCCCCATACAATTTCAAAATTTCCAATCTAATCTGAACTATATCCTGCCTTTCCCAAGGTCATCATCTGCTGTCTTATATTCTGAAGTATTTCTCTCTCTTCACTTGTGGAACAAACCAACAAATTGTCCACATCAGCAAATACTTTCTAAGGGTATACCATATAACCATACATTGAACCTGCCTCCACCACCTTCACTGGAAGCTCATTCCACACAGCTACCACTCTCTGAATAAAGCTGTCTGGCTCTCTCTCTCTGTCTGTATCTCTGTGTCTGGCTCTCTCTCTCTCTGTCTGTATCTCTGTGTCTGTATCTCTCTGTGTTTCGGTGTCTGTATCTCTCTCTCTCTCTCTCTCTCTGTTTCTCAACTTGAATGTCTACCATAAAACAACAAACCATAAAAGCTGGTCATGTTTCATCAATTAACTTATTTCCAATTATTTCAATCCATATTCACCATTATTTTAAATGTCCAATTCCTAGCACTAGTAACAATTTTCCAAATTAACTTTACTGACAAGAAATCTAAAACAACATCAAGAAACGATTAAAAGAAAATCAAAAGCTGATTTTTACAACTTCCCTTTTTCAGGTTACGAGGATACAAAGAGTTAATTTTACAGCTTGTTCGCAATCCAATTTGAACTACAGTGGAAATACTCGCTCCCGCCACTGTGTTCAATTTTACAACTTGCTCATTCCAACCTTTCATCTTACAACCATTCGTTCCAAACCGGTTTTTACATACAAATCACATTCGTTCCGTTCTTGCTTTAAATAGATTAAATCTTTACTACTTGTTTTTCACTTCTGTGAAAAGGAATTGATCTAACTGTTCTTGTCAGACCTAAAGGATCTTCAAGGAGGCTATTTAACAAACCCCATTCCTCCTCAGGGTCCTCCCTCGGGGGTCTAATTTCAACCGAACTTATCTTCCCCTTCTGCCCTTTGACTCCCCGTCCTGTTGGCCGGGTGATCTTCGCCCACCCCGGCCCCTGTCTTCTCTTTCCTTTGGGTATTTTGGCCCCCTCCGGCTCTGCATTTGTCCCAACGGACTATACCTTATCATTGTTGGCTTCTCCAACCCCTGGGTATTTCCTGCCCTCCAGGGTCCAGCATTTGCCCCAACGGGCTATTGGGCAGAATGCGGGGATTTGGCCCACAGCCTTTTCCCCTCCCTTTTTCTTAACACCATGTTAAATTACCTTATTTATCATAATCATATTCTTAATACCATGTTCATCATATTCTCAATACCGTGTTCATCATACCTGCCTTGCCCGTACAAGGTCTTATATATTCTTAATACGTGTTCATCATACCGTGTTCATCATTCTCAAGTGCCCAGGAAGTACTTAATAGTCATTTTCCTACCTGGGTGCCATGCACAGAAATTGCTCGATTGATTTTTCGCGATTTCCAACTACTTCCACTTCTTTGCCGAGTCTCTGTGTGGTCCGGATACTACTGCTTAAACAGCTGACGGCAAGCAAGGAGTCTGAGACCGCTGAACTCAGCAGGGTGCACCTTCCCTTCGTCCGTCTACTCCCGTCAGCTGTCCAGAGTAATGGATCACGGACGAGCCCCCAAGTTGTGAGATTCAAAAATCACAAATGCTCTTGAGACAAATTCAGACAAAGAAGTGATTTTATTAATTTCATATTCTGCAGAATAGGTGCCTCTCCTCTGATGTCCCCTAGAGGCACACCGAAGATGGAGATGCTTTCTATCTTTATACAGTTCATTTCATTATTATCACATTCTCATCCCTCCCCATTGAGCTTCTTCTAATCATAACATAAAGCCCTGTTTCCCACGAGAACGTCTGGGAACGCCCACCTAACGTCAAAGACACCTCCCCTATCATGCATCGCATGTGCATTCAAATTAGGCATCTTGTCATAGTGGGTGTGCGTACATATTCATGTAATCTCATCAAGCATGCGTAGTTGAGCGTGACTTCGTGTCCCTTTCCCCTTCGTTCTAATTTCTTTACTATCTCCTGCTGAAGTCTTTCTACTGCTACTTTTTATCTAGAATTTCTCTCTGTTCTTATATCGTTACTTTCTAATCTACTAGCAGTCTGGTTTCTGCCTTATTTCTTTCTAAGTTATTTTTCTATCCCTAGTCTAAATCAACCATGCCTGTTAACTCTTTCCTCACAATGATCATGCTAATAATATATTATTATTATTATTATTATTATTATATATGTGTGTGATGTTTGGCTGTAATATTTTATCGAAAAAACGACGTGCTAACGGTAAAAATGTTACATATTCCAGTGGAGATTTTCCTCCTGGTCCAAAACAGCCTTATCTGAACAATTTCGTGCTTTATTTCTCGAGTTATTTATGAAAATGTTCACAAATCCGAGAAAACTTTGAAAATAAACGAGATGGTCTCGCTGATGACGTCACAATGGATCTGCTGCGCACGGCCTGTGCTGTGTTCCACCCACTGCGAGTGACGTCACACACACACACCCCCGCCCAACTCGCAGTCGTTTGGTTGAAACCCACTTCACCCGATGCCCGCTGCCCCCGCTCTTCCCCGTTACTCCCCGCTGCCCCCGCTCTTCCCCGTTTTCCCGCTCTTCCCCGTTGCCCCCTCTCTTCCCCGCTGCCCCCTGTTCCTCCCCGCTGCCCCATGTTCCTCCCCACTGCCCCCGCTCTACCCTGCTGCCCCCGCTCTTCCCCGTTGACCTCGCTCCCCGCTGCCCCCTGTTCCTCCCCGTTGCTCCCGCTCTTCCCCGGTGCCCCCGCTCTTCCCCGCAGCCCCCGCTGCCCCCGCTCTTCCCTGCCACTTCCCCCCGCCGCCCCCCTCCTCCTCGCCCACCCTTCTCTCCCTACTCTCTCCCCCTCCTCTCTCTCCCCTCTCTCCCCCTTTCTTTTCTCTCCCCTCCTCTCTCCTTCTTCTCTCACCTTCCCCGCTACCTCTCCTCTCTCCCCCCTTGTCTCTCCCCCCTTGCCTCTCACCCCCATGTCTCTGTGTGTGTGACGCCACAACCACGTGTTGAGAGGATGGGGCACAACTGTCCTACTTTTAATATAGTAATATAGACTAAAAGCCTGATCTTGACCGCTTTGGGCTCACTGTGCTATGATTTCCGAGAGAACGCCGCCACCTACGGCCGTCATTTTGGCCGCCTAGCTCAGAGCCCTCCTCCGCCTTCCGGGACCAGAGGATTTTTTCCATCGATGAAAAGTCAGAGAGATATTAGTGTTTATTTTGCCATTCTCTCTGACGGAGGGAGGGGGAAGGACTATAAAACCAGGAAGTGGTGTGCCTCACTCAGTCTCTGCAAGATGGAGGAAGCCAGAGGGTCACATCTCTCTGAGCTCTGAATAACACTGAACATATGTCTACTCAACCGTGAGTGCCCTTAATGTGGTTTGAAAATGAAAATATTTGTTTGAAGTAAAATGGCCCTGCCTGCAAATGGTTGTTTGGGGGTTTGGGTTGAAGTGAAAAGGCACTGCCTGTAAATAGTTGTTTGTCTAAACTTGACAATTTCCTGTTTGCATTATATTGATTTTGGATAAAATGCTACCACTTACTGCTGTGATTTTTGGCCATCTTACTCAGTCCCCCTTCGTTCATCAGGTGCAGTGGATTCTTCCCATCAATGAAAAATAAAAGTGTTATTGGTGTTTAAAAAAAAGTGAGAAACTCTCCTGTCAATCACGCCATGAAGCCACACCTTTTCCGGTGGGAGGGGGGGAGGGATTACAAAATCCGGAAGTGTGGGTGTGGCTCATTCTCTGCATGATGGAGGAGGGAGAGGTCACGACTCTGTCTGAGCTGTGAATCAACTAAACACACTGAATGTCTACTGAACTGTGAGTGTGGTGTTTCGTGTGGTTTTATGGTGGTTTTTATGGTGGTTTCTCCCTAAAAATGGATTTGAATATGGTGGCCGTTCCTTCTGCGTGAAATGGAATTTCAAGGAATAGCCGTGAGTCAATTGCCAGCCCACCAGCTGTGATTGCCAGCACATCAGGCTTGAGGGACTGAGCTGCCACCCCAAGGATCCATTTGGCCCACAATGTCCATACTAGCCGTCTGGAGACCAGTAGTCCCTGCAGCCAACAACACCCATACCAGCGCTCCAGAAGCCCCCCCCCCTCCCCACTGGCCACCAATATTGGAATTGGTGGAGAGGTGGAATATTGCGTCGAGGGACCAGCCCTCCCATGTGAACATAAGACCCAACGGGTCCCACTTAGTCTAGTATATAATAAAAAAAAGGATAATGCTGACCGATCTTGCACAATTGTGACGGCTTGATTTCAAAAACAGGACAGGGGCATTCCCTGAGGGATTCGGAGGGTTGGAAGAGGTTTTGTCTGTGTGTTTCCCCTCGGTTGTTGGCCGGGGAGGAAGGCGGCAGCACTCGGTCCGTCGGGGCTAGGATGCGCGGGAGGAAGGCTGAGCTTGGATTGAGGCTTGGAAGGCTGAGCTCGTCTCCCCTGCCCCGACCCGCATCCGGTCCACCACGGAGGGGGAAGCGAGCAAACTCCACACGGACAGCGTCGGTGGTCGCTCTGCCCGGAGAAGGGCACTTCGGCCCCTCTCGTCCGTGCTACCTCGGGTTTCCTGCAACACAATTTAGCACAGTTCTGCATGGATATTGCATGTATTGCGTTTGTGATCACTGTATGTACACTGTTTGTTCTGGCGGCTTCGTGTGAACGGGTGATGTCATCACGTCCCGGTCGATGCGCAGAACAACAAACTTACTCCCTCCAGCTGGCTACCTCAAATTCTCCTTACTCCCCCAAGCTGCCTACCTCCCATTCCCCTTACTCCCCAAGCTGCCTACCTCCCATTCCTTACTCCCCCAAGCTGGCGACCTCCCAACTCTCATTTCCCCCAGACTGGCCACCCCCATACCTTATCCCCCCAAGCTGGCTACATCCCATCCGGTACCCACCTAGGTGAGTAATCCCCCCCTCCATTCGTTAATCCTCCTAGATGGCTACCTCCCATTCCCCGTACTACTACAAGCTGACCACGTCCCATCCCTCCCCTGTCCCACTTAGGAAACCTGACCGGAAACCGCTGGTGGCCTTGTGCCCCACCCAAGGTTTCCATGAGTCACCAGAGGTTTTGGTCACTAGCCTGGAATGCCTCGACCGAAGCGCGAGCTGTATCTACTGAACAAAGATCCTCCAGGATCATTGCTACGTACAGCACACACACACACACACACACACACACACACACACACACACACGCACGCACACACAGACACACACACACCACACACACAGACACACACACACACACACCATACACACACACACACGCACAACGACAATAAAGGCTATATAATCTAATCTATCTAATCGTGAAGGTGGGGGCCAGGGACAGCAGAGGAGCGCTGTCTGCGCGATGAAGAGGAAGGTAAACGGCAGCCACAGAGCACCGTGTCTTTTAGAGAGCGCGGGCGGGAGGGAGAGAAGGGGAAAGAAGGGAGAGAAGGACAGAGAAGGTGGGAGAGGGAAGGGGGAGATCCAATAGGAATCCCATAGATCCTATGTGATTTTTGATGAACACTCCAATGAGCCAATCAAAATGGCTGGTCAGCGAAGGAGATTGCCTTCGACTGCCTGTCAGTAAATAGTGACCCCACTCCACGGGATTCGACCAAACAGCAACCTATTTTTAGTCGAGGCCGGTTTTGAATTTGCTGAAATAATCGCAGGAACACAGAAGAGGCCTCGACTACGCGGAAATCACTTTCGACCATTAGGGAGAGTGACCAAAACCTCCAGGAACCTCAACGAAACCTTGGGTGGTGCGCAAGGTCACTAGAGGATTCCGTTCAGGTTTCCTAAGTGGGACAGGGGCTCCCATCCCTCACTCCCCCAAGCTGGCTCCCACCACACTGTCATGGGCTATGGGTCGGCAGCGCGCACACACACACACGCACACACACACACACACACACACACACACACACACACACACACACACACGCACAAACACACACACGCACAAACACAAGCACACACACGCACGCACAAACACACACACACACGCACACACACGCACGCACAAACACACACACACACGCACACACACAAACACACACACACACGCACACACACGCACAAACACACACACACGCACTCACACACACACACGCACACACACGCACACACACGCACAAACACACACACGCACAAACACACGCACACACACGCACAAACACACACACACACGCACGCACACAAACGCACACACGCACAAACACACACACACACACGCACAAACACACACACACACGCACACGCGCACACACACACGCACAAACACACACACACACACGCACACACACGCGCACGCACGCACACACACAAACGCACACACACACACACACACACATACACGGAGCGGGGCCGCGGCTCCGGGCAGCGGACACACGGGGTCATAAACCCGACAACATCCCCGTCAGTTGCAGCAGAGTTACAAACATAGAAACATAGAAATTAGGTGCAGGAGTAGGCCATTCGGCCCTTCGAGCCTGCACCGCCATTTAATATGATCATGGCTGATCATCCAACTCAGTATCCCGTACCTGCCTTTTCTCCATACCCTCTGATCCCCTTGGCCACAAGGGCCACATCTAACTCCCTCTTAAATATAGCCAATGAACTGGCCTCAACTACCCTCTGTGGCAGAGAGTTCCAGAGATTCACCACTCTCTGTGTGAAAAAAGTTCTCCTCATCTCTGTTTTAAAGGATTTCCCCCTTATCCTTAAGCTGTGACCCCTTGTCCTGGACTTCCCCAACATCGGAAACGATCTTCCTGCATCTAGCCTGTCCAACCCCTTAAGAATTTTGTAAGTTTCTATAAGATCCCCTCTCAATCTCCTAACCACTAGAGAGTATAAACCAAGTCTATCCAGTCTTTCTTCATAAGACAGTCCTGACATCCCAGGAATCAGTCTGGTGAACCTTCTCTGCACTCCCTCTATGGCAATAATGTCCTTCCTCAGATTTGGAGACTAAAACTGCACGCAATACTCCAGGTGTGGTCTCACCAAGACCCTATACAACTGCAGTAGAACCTCCCTGCTCCTATACTCAAATCCTCTTGCTATGAAAGCCAACATGCCATTCGCTTTCTTTACTGCCTGCTGCACCTGCATGCCTACCTTCAATGACTGGTGTACCATGACACCCAGGTCTCGCTGCATCTCCCCCTTTCCCAATCGGCCACCGTTTAGATAATAATCTGCTTTCCCGTTTTTGCCACCAAAATGGATAACCTCACATTTATCCACATTAAACTGCATCTGCCAAACATTTGCCCACTCACCCAGCCTATCCAAGTCACCTTGCAGTCTCCTAGCATCCTCCTCACACCTAACACTGCCCCCCAGCTTAGTGTCATCCGCAAACTTGGAGATATTGCCTTCAATTCCCTCATCCAGATCATTAATATATATTGTAAATAGCTGGGGTCCCAGTACTGAGCCTTGCGGTACCCCACTAGTCACTGCCTGCCATTGTGAAAAGGACCCGTTTACTCCTACTCTTTGCTTCCTGTTTGCCAGCCAGTTCTCTATCCACATCAATACTGAACCCCCAATGCCATGTGCTTTAAGTTTGTATACTAATCTCTTATGTGGGACCTTGTCGAAAGCCTCCTGGAAGTCCAGATACACCACATCCACTGGTTCTCCCCTATCCACGCTACTAGTTACATCCTCGAAAAATTCTATAAGATTCGTCAGACATGATTTACCTTTCGTAAATCCATGCTGACTTTGTCCAATGATTTCACCACTTTCTAAATGTGCTGCTATCCCATCTTTAATAACTGACTCTAGCAGTTTCCCCACTTCCGATGTTAGGCTAACTGGTCTGTAATTCCTCGTTTTCTCTCTCCCTCCCTTCTTAAAAAGTGGGGTTACGTTTGCTACCCGCCAATCCTCTGGAACTACTCCAGAATCTAAGGAGTTTTGAAAGATTATTACTAATGCATCCACTATTTCTGGAGCTACTTCCTTAAGTACTCTGGGATGCAGCCTATCTGGCCCTGGGGATTTATCGGCCTTTAATCCATTCAATTTACCCAACACCACTTCCCGACTAACCTGGATTTCACTCAATTCCTCCACCTCCTTTGACCCGCGGGCCCCTGCTATTTCCGGCAGATCATTTATGTCTTCCTTAGTGAAGACGGAACCAAAGTAGTTATTCAATTGGTCCGCCATATCCTGGTTCCCCATGATCAACTCACCTGTTTCTGACTGCAAGGGACCTACATTTGTTTTAACTAATCTCTTTCTTTTCACATATCTATAAAAACTTTTGCAGTCAGATTTTATGTTCACTGCCAGTTTTCTTTCATAATCCATTTTTCCTTTTCTAATTAAGCCCTTCGTCCTCCTCTGCTGGTCTCTGAATTTCTCCCAGTCCTCCGGTATGCTGCTTTTTCTGGCTAGTTTGTACGCATCGTCCTTTGCTTTGATACTCTCCCTGATTTCCCTTGTTATCCATGGATGCACTACCTTCCCTGATTTATTCTTTTGCCAAACTGGGATGAACAATTTTTGTAGTTCATCCATGCAGTCTTTAAATGCCTTCCATTGCATATCCACCGTCAACCCTTTTAGAATTAATTGCCAGTCAATCTTGGCCAATTCACGTCTCATCCCCTCAAAGTTACCTTTCTTTAAGTTCAAAACCATTGTTTCTGAATTAACAATGTCACTCTCCATCCTAATGAAGAACTCAACCATATTATGGTCACTCTTGCCCAAGGGGCCACGCACAACAAGACTACTAACTAACCCTTCCTCATTACTCAATACCCAGTCTAAAATAGCCAGCTCTCTCGTTGGTTCCTCTACATGTTGGTTTAGATAACTATCCCGTATACATTCCAAGAAATCCTCTTCCTCAGCACCCCTGCCAGTTTGATTCACCCAATCTATATGTAGATTGAAGTCACCCATTATAACTGCTTTGCCTTTGTCGCAAGCATTTCTAATTTCCTGTTTGATGCCATCCCCAACTTCACTACTACTGTTAGGTGGCCTGTACACAACACCCACCAGCCTTTTCTGCCCCTTATTGTTTCGCAGCTCTACCCATACCGATTCCACATCCTCCAAACTAATGTCCTTCCTTTCCATTGCGTTAATCTCCTCTCTAACCAGCAACACTACCCCACCTCCTTTTCCTTTCTCTCTATCCCTCCTGAATATTGAATATCCCGGGATGTTCAGCTCCCAGCCTTGGTCACCCTGGAGCCATGTCTCCGTGATCCCAACTATATCATAATCATTAATGGCTATCTGCACGTTCAACTCATCCACTTATTACGAATACTCCTTGCATTGAGACACAAAGCCTTCAGGCTTGTTTTTACAACGCTCTTACCCCTTATACAATTATGTTGAAAAGTGGCCCTTTTTGATTTTTTGCCCTGGTTTTGTCTGCCTGCCACTTTTACTTTTCACCTTGCTACCTATTGCTTCTACCTTCATTTTACACCCCCCTGCCCTCTGCTCTTGTACCCATCCCCCTGCCACATTAGTTTAAATCCTCCCCGACAGCAGTAGCAAACACCCCCCCAAGGACATTGGTTCCATTCCAGTCCAGGTGCAGACCGTCCTGTTTGTACTCGTCCCACCTCTCCCAGAACTGGTTCCAATGCCCTAAAAATTTGAATCCCTCCCCCTTGCACCATTTTTCAAGCCACGTATTCATCTGCAATATCCTCCTATTTCTGCTCTGACTGGCCCGTGGTACTGGTAGTAATCCAGAGATTATTACCTTTGAGGTCCTACTTTTAAGCTTATCTCCTAGCTCCCTAAATTCATCCTTTAGGACCTCATCCCTTTTTTTACCTATATCGTTTGTGCCAATATGCACCACGACAACTGGCTGTTCACCCTCTCCCTCCAGAATGTTCTGCAGCCATTCAGTGACATCCCTGACCCTTGCACCAGGGAGGCAACATACCATCCTGGAGTCTCTTTTGCGGCCGCAGAAACGCCTATCTATTCCCCTGACAATTGAATCCCCTATTACTATTGCCCTTCCACCTTCCTCCCCCCCCCCCCCCCCTCATGTGCCGCAGAGCCACCCATGGTGCCATGAACTTGGCTGCTGCTGCATTCCCTGATGAGCAATCTCCCTCAACAGTTTCCAAAATGGTATACCTGTTTAGGAGGGAGATGACCGCAGGGGACTCCTGCACTACCTGCCTACTGCTTTGCTGACTATTGGCCACCCGTTCCCCTTCCGTCCTCTTACCTTTTACCTGCGGTGTGACCAACTCACTGTACGTGCTGTCCACGACTTTCTCAGCGTCGTGGATGCTCCAGTATGAATCCAACCGCAGCTCCAATCGTTCAATGCGGTCTGCCAGGAGCTGCAGCTGTACACACTTCCTGCAAACGTAGTCACCAGGGACACCGACCATATCCCTGATCTCCCACATGTTGCAGGCTGAGCAAACCACGGGGCCAATCTCCTCTGACATATCCTACTCCAATTTAACTATATTAAATATTAAAAAACACAAACTTTATCTGTTAAACTTTACTAATAAATACTGTACCCTTAACTCCCAGAATCCTTACCTCCCAGAATCCTTAGCCTAAAGGCAAAAATGTAAAATGTAAACCAATCAGAGGCTTCCTCTGAACCAACAGAGGCTTCCCCCAGACTCCTTCTCTGGAACGTTGGCGATTTGGTCGCAGGTTCCAGCGCAGGTACTCCTCCCCTCTCACCAACGGCTCCCTGGGCCTCCCTGGGTCTCTACCTCTCAAGCGTATTGCGTGGTCTCCTCTCCTCATCTCCGAAGACTCTCGAGCCAAAGACTCACACTTTTCTCACAGGGCACTTCCCTCACTAGGCCGCTCACTCACTGCCGCTCGCAAAGAGCTGTCCTGCTTAAATTGACTGATAAATTGCCTGATTTACCAATTTACACAGCCAATTCCTCAGTTTTCAACTGGTTTCACCCCTCTCCTCACACTTGGGCTAGAGCCAATCAGTGGTATCTCTTGCTAATCTGTTGCTGCTGTTGTTCCTCCCAAATCTACAGCAGTACTGAACAAAGACGGTGCGTCCTTGGCCTTTTAACTGTTTTCAACTGGTTTCACCCCTCTCCTCACACTTGGGCTAGAGCCAATCAGTGGTATCTTTTGCGTTACTCCAGCACTCTCTCTCTGTCTCTCTCTGTATCTCTCTCTGTATGTTTCTCTCTCTCTTTCTCTTTGTCTCTGTCTCTCCCTCTCTCCCTGTCCCTCTGTTGTCTTCCTCTCTGTAACTATCTCGCTTTCTCCCTCTCTCGATCTCACTCTCTCTCTGTCTCTGCCTCTCTCTCTGTCTCTCTCTATCTGTCTCTCTCACTCTCTCTCTCTGTCTCCGGAGTGGGTGAAGCCCTTGCCGCACTGGACGCAGGTGTAGGGGCGCTCGCCGGTGTGGGTGCGCTGGTGCACCAGCAGGCTGGCGGACTGTGTGAAGCCCTTGCCGCACTGAGCGCAGGTGTAGGGGCGCTCGCCGGTGTGGGTGCGCTGGTGCACCAGTAGGCTGGCGGACTGGGTGAAGCCCTTGCCGCACTGGGTGCAGGTGTAGGGGCGCTCGCCGGTGTGGGTGCGCTGGTGATCCAGCAGGGTGCGGGAGAGGGTGAAGCCCTTGCCGCACTGGGCACAGGTGTAGGACCGCTCCCTGGTGTGCACGTGCCTGTGCACCTTCAGGTGGTTGGACGACTTGAAGCCTTTGCCGCAGTTGGAGCAGGTGAAGGGCCGCTCACTGCTGTGCACCCACCGGTGCTCCCACAACGCCGACGACTGGACAAAGCTCTTGCCGCAGGTGGAGCAGCAATAGGGCTTCTCGCCCGTGTGCACCTGCCAGTGCTTCTTCAGTTGATTCGCCGTCTTGAAGCTCTTGCCACAGTCGGAGCAGGTGAAGGGCCTCTTGCTGGAGTGTACGAGGTTGTGCTGCAACAGGATATTGGAGCTGGTGAAGCTCTTGCCGCACTCCAAGCAGTCGAAGGGGCGTTCTCCCGTGTGCACCCGCCGGTGGATCTCCAGCAGACACGGCTTCTGCCAGGCCTTGCCACACACGTCACACTCATAACGCTTCTCCTTGTTGTGCCCCGTCATGTGGTCCTCCATCGCAGCTCAGCAGCTCGAAGCTCAGCCCGCTCACCGGCACCCTGGCCGCTACCAATGGCCGCTCACGTCCTCGTCACTCCGTCCACAGCAACGGTTCCTAAACCCTGCAGGAGGGGAACACAGAGGGTCAACAAGCTGGCAAACAGGACATTACTAGCACATATTGGGTGCGTTTATGGTGGAGGAAACCATTATAGAATTCTGCGCGGCACAGTGGCGCAGCGGTACAGTTGCTGCCTCACCGCCAGAGACCCGGGCTCGATCCCGACTACGGGTGCTGTCTGTGTGGAGTTTGTACGTTCCCCACTTGACCTGCGTGGGCTTTTACTCCGGGTGCTCCGGATTCCTCCAACATTTGGGGGAAAGGGGGAGATGCAGCGAGACCTAGGTTTCATGGTACACCAGTCATTGAAGGTAGGCATGCAGGTGCAGCAGGCAGTAAAGAAAGCGAATGGTATGTTAGCTTTCATTGCAAAAGGATTTGAGTATAAGAGCAGGGAGGTTCTACTGCAGTTGTACAGGGTCTTGGTGAGACCACACCTGGAGTATTGAGTACAGGTTTGGTCTCCAAATCTGAGGAAGGACATTATTGCCATAGAGGGAGTGCAGAGACGGTTCACCAGACTGATGCCTGGGATGTCAGGACTGTCTTATGAAGAAAGACTGGATAGACTTGGTTTATACTCTCTAGAATTTAGAAGATTGAGGGGAGATCTTATAGAAACTTACAAAATTCTTAAGGGGTTGGACAGGCTAGATGCAGGAAGATTGTTCCCGATGTTAGGGAAGTCCAGGACAAGGGGTCACAGCTTAAGGATAAGGGGGAAATCCTTTAAAACCGAGATGAGAAGAACTTTTTTCACACAGAGAGTGGTGAATCTCTGGAACTCTCTGCCACAGAGGGTAGTTGAGGCCAGTTTATTGGCTATATTTAAGAGGGAGTTAGATGTGGCCCTTGTGGCTAAGGGGATCAGGGGGTATGGAGAGAAGGCAGGTACGGGATACTGAGTTGGATGATCAGCCATGATGATATTGAATGGCGGTGCAGGCTCGAAGGGCCGAATGGCCTACTCCTGCACCTAATTTCTATGTTTCTACGTTTCAAATACGTTCAGGGTTGTAGATTAATCTGCCTCCGCTATATTGTTAAATTGTCCCGAATGTGCGTAGGATAGTTCTAGTGTACGGGGTGATCGCTGGTCAGCGCGGACTCCGTGGGCCAAAATACCTGTTTCCGCGCTTCATCTCTAAACTAAACTAAACCAAAGAAGGGTCTCGACCCAAAATGTCACCCATTCATTCTCTCCACAGATGCTGCCTGTCCCTCTGAGTTACTCCAGCACTTTGTGTTTATCTTCTCCGCAGATGCCGCCTGACATGCTGAGTTACTCCAGCACTCTCTCTCTGTCTCTCTCTGTATCTCTCTCTGTATGTTTCTCTCTCTCTTTCTCTCTGTCTCTGTCTCTCCCTCTCTCCCTGTCCCTCTGTTGTCTTCCTCTCTGTAACTATCTCGCTTTCTCCCACTCTAGATCTCACTCTCTCTCTCTCTCTGTCTCTCTCTCTGTCTCTCTCTCTGTCTCTCCGTCAGTCTCTCTCTGTCTCTCTCTATCTGTCTCTCTCACTCTCTCTCTCCTCTGTCTCTCTCTCTCTCTGTCTCTCTCTGTATCTCTCTCTGTATGTTTCTCTCTCTCTGTCTCTCCCTCTCTCCCTGTCCCTCTGTTCTTCCTCTCTGTAACTATCTCGCTTTCTCCCTCTCTCGATCTCACTCTCTCTCTGTCTCTGCCTGTCTCTCCCTCAGTCTCTTTCTGTCTCTCTCTCTATCTGTCTCTCTCACTCTCTCTCTCTGTCTCCTTCTCTCTCTCACCGTCTCTCCTCTATCTGTCTCTCTCACTCCTCTCTCTCTCTCTCTCTCTCTCTCTCTCTCTATCTCCCTCTCTCTGCATCTCTCTCTCACTCTCTGTCTCTCTATTTCTGTCTCTCTCTTGGTCTCCCTCTCTCTCTCCCTCTGTCCCTCGGTCTCTTGCTGTCTTTCTCCCTCTGCCTCTCTCTCTCTCTCTCTCTCTCTCTCTCTCTCTCTCTCTCTCTCTCTCTCTCTCTCTCTCTCTCTCTCTGTCTCTGTCTCTGTCTCTGTCTCTGTCTCTGTCTCTGTCTCTGTCTCTGTCTCTGTCTCTGTCTCTGTCTCTGTCTCTGTCTCTGTCTCTGTCTCTGTCTCTGTCTCTGTCTCTGTCTCTCTCTCTCTCTCTCTGTCTCTGTCTCTGTCTCTGTCTCTGTCTCTGTCTCTGTCTCTGTCTCTGTCTCTGTCTCTCTCTCTGTCTCTCTCTCTCTCTCTGTCTCTCTCCGTCTCTCTCATTATGTATGTTTCCCACTATGTCTCTCTCTCTGTCTCTCTGTGTCTCTCCGTCTGTCTCATTCTCTGTATCTCTCTCCGTGTTGGTCTCTCTCTCTGTCGCTCTGTATTGAGTCTAGAAGTTGGGAAATCACGTTGGTTGTACAAGACGTTGGTGAGACTGCATTTAGAGTATTGCATTCAGTTCCGGGCACCGTGTTACAGGAAAGATGTCGTTGAGCTTGGAAAGGGTGCGGAGAAGATTTACGAGGATGTTGCCGGGACGTGAGGGGTCTGTGCTACAGGGAGAGGTTGGGGAAGACTGGGACTCTATTCCTTGGAGCACAGGAGGATGCGGGGTGATCTTATAGAGGTGTACAATTAAGATCTATCTCACCAGAGGAATAGATCGGGTAGACGCACAGAGTCTCTTGCCCTGAGTAGGGGAATCAAGGACCCGAGGAAATGTGTTTAAGGTGAGTGAGGCCGGGGTGGGAAAAATTGAGCAGGAATCTGAGGGGCAACTTTTCCACACAGTGGTTGTGTGGAACGAGCTGCCGGAAGAACGTAGTTGAGGCTGGGACTATCGCAACATTGTGACAAGTGCATGCATAGGACACGTTTGGAGGGATAAGGGCCAAATGCTGGCAGGTGGTTCTTGTGTAGACGGGGCATGTTGGTCAGGGTGGGACTAGTGTAGATGGGTCATGTTGGTCGGGGTGGGACTAGTGCAGTTGGGGCATGTTGGTCGGGGTGGGACAAGTGTAGAGGGGGCATGTTGGTCGGGGTGAGACAAGTGTAGAGGGGGCATGTTGGGCGTGGTGGGACAAGTGTAGATGGGGCATGTTGGTCGGGGTGGGACTAGTGTAGATGGGTCATGTTGCTCGGGGTGGGACTAGTGTAGATGAGGCATGTTGTTCGGGGTTAGCCTAGTGTAGATGGGACATGTTGGTCGGGGTGAGACTAGTGTAGATGGGGCATGTTGGTCGGGGTGTGACTAGTGTAGATGGGGCATGTTGGTCGGGGAGGGACTAGTGTAGATGGGTCGTGTTGGTTGGGGTGGCACTAGTGTAGATGGGGCATGTTCTTCGGGGTGGGACTAGTGTACATGGGGCTTGTTGTTCGGGGTGGGAGTAGTGTAAATGGGGCATATTTGTCAGGTGGTACGTAGTGTAGATGTGGCATGGTCGTGGAGGGACGTGTAGATGGGGCATGTTGGTCGGGGTTAGCCTAGTGTAGATGGGGCATGTTGGTCGGGGTGGAACTAGTGTAGATGGGGCATGTTGTTCGGGGTGTGACTAGTGTAGATGGGGCATGTTGGTTTGAGTGGGACTAGTGTAGACGAGGCATGTTGGTCGGGGTGGGACGAGTAGATGGGGCATGTTGGTCGGGGTGGGACTAGTGTAGATGGGGCATGTTGGTCGGGGTGGGACTAGTGTAGATGGGGCATGTTGGTCGGGTGGGACGAGTGTAGATGGGGCATGTTGGTCGGGGTGGGACTAGTGTAGATGGGTCGTGTTGGTCGGTGTGGCACTAGTGTAGATGGGGCATGTTGTTCGGGGTGGGACTAGTGTAGATGGGGCATGTTGGTCGGGTGGGAAGTAGTGTAGTTGGGGCATGTTGGTCGGGGTGCGACTAGTGTAGATGGGGCATGTTGGTCGGGGTGGGACTAGTGTAGATGGGGCATGTTGTTCGGGGTGGGACTAGTGTAGATGGGCATGTTGGTCGGGGTGGTAGTAGTGTGGATGGGGCATGTTGGTCGGGTAGGACTAGTGTAGATGGGCATGTTGGTCTGGGAGGGACTAGTGTAGATGGGTCGTGTTGGTCGGGGTGGCACTAGTGTAGATGGGGCATGTTGTTCGGGGTGGGACTAGTGTAGATGGGGCTTGTTGTTCGGGGTGGGAGTAGTGTAAATGGGGCATATTGGTCAAGTGGTACGTAGTGTAGATGTGGCATGGTCGTGGAGGGACTAGTGTAGATGGGGCATGTTGGTCGGGGTGGGACTAGTGTAGATGAGGCATGTTGGTCGGGGTGGGACGTGTAGATGTGGCATGTTGGTCGGGGTGGGACGTGTAGATGGGGCATGTTGGTCGGGGTGGGACTAGTGTAGATGAGGCATGTTGGTCGGGGTGGGACGTGTAGATGGGGCATGTTGGTCGGGGTGGGACTAGTGTAAATGGGGCATGTTGGTCGGGGTGGGACTAGTGTAGATGGGGCATGTTGGTCGGGTGGGACGAGTGTAGATGGGTCATGTTTGTCGGGGTGGGACTAGTGTAGATGAGGCATGTTGGTCAGGTGGTACGTAGTGTAGATGTGGCATGGTCGTGCAGGGACTAGTGTAGATGGGACATGTTGGTCGGGGTTAGCCTAGTGTAGATGGGGCATGTTGGTCGGGGTGGGACTAGTGTAGATGGGGCATGTTGTTTGGGGTGGGACTAGTGTAGATGGGGCATGTTGGTTTGAGTGGGACTAGTGTAGATGGGGCATGTTGGTCGGGTGGGACGAGTGTAGATGGGGCATGTTGGTCGGGGTGGGACTAGTGTAGATGGGTCGTGTTGGTCGGTGTGGCACTAGTGTAGATGGGGCATGTTGGTCGGGGTGGGACTAGTGTAGATGGGACATGTTGGTCGGGTGGGAAGTAGTGTAGATGGGGCATGTTGGTCGGGGTGCGACTAGTGTAGATGGGGCATGTTGGTCGTTGTAGGACTAGTGTAGATGGGGCATGTTGATCGGGTGGGACTAGTGTAGATGGGCATGTTGGTCGGGGTGGGAGTAGTGTGGATGGGGCATGTTGGTCGGGGTAGGACTAGTGTAGATGGGCATGTTGGTCGGGGAGGGACTAGTGTAGATGGGTCGTGTTGGTCGGGGTGGCACTAGTGTAGATGGGGCATGTTGTTCGGGGTGGGACTAGTGTAGATGGGGCTTGTTGTTCGGGGTGGGAGTAGTGTAAATGGGGCATATTGGTCAAGTGGTATGTAGTGTAGATGTGGCATGGTCGTGGAGGGACTAGTGTAGATGGGGCATGTTGGTCGGGGTTAGCCTAGTGTAGATGGGGCATGTTGGTCGGGGTGGGACTAGTGTAGATGAGGCATGTTGGTCGGGGTGGGACGTCTAGATGGGGCATGTTGGTCTGGGTGGGACTAGTGTAAATGGGGCATGTTGGTCGGTGTGGGACTAGTGTAGATGGGGCATGTTAGTCGGGTGAGATTAGTTTAGATGTGGCATGGTGGTCGGGGTGGGACAAGTGTTGATGGGGCATGTTGGTCAGTGTTAGCCTAGTGTAGATGGGGCATGTTTTTCGGGGTGGGGCTAGTGTAGATGGGGCATATTGGTCGGGTGGGAAGTAGTGTAGATGGGGCATGTTGGTCGGGGTGCGACTAGTGTAGATGGGGCATGTTGGTCGGGGTGGGACTAGTGTAGATGGGGCATGTTGGTCGGGGTGGGACTAGTGTAGATGGGCATGTTGGTCGGGGTGGGAGTAGTGTGGATGGGGAATGTTGGTCAGGGTAGGACTAGTGTAGATGGGCATGTTGGTCGGGGTGGGAGTAGTGTGGATGGGGCATGTTGGTCGGGGTGGGTCTAGTGTAGATGGGTCATGTTGGTCGGGTGGCACTAGTGTAGATGGGGCATGTTGGTCAGGGTGGGACTAGTGTAGATGGGGCATGTTGGTCGGGGTGGGACTAGTGTAGATGAGGCATGTTGGACGGGTGGGATTAGTGTAGATTGGGCATGTTGGTCTGGGTGGGTCTAGTGTAGATGGGGCTTGTTGGTCAGGGTAGGACTAGTGCAGATGGGGTATGTTGGTCGGGGTGGGACTACTGTAGATGGGTCATGTTGGTCGGTGTGGGAGTAGTGTAGATGGGGCATGTTGGTCGCGGTGGGACTAGTGTTGATGGGACATGTTGGTCGGGGTGGGACTAGTGTAGATGGGGCATGTTGGTCGGGGTGGGACTAGTGTAGATGGGGAATGTTAGTCGGGTGAGACTAGTTTAGATGTGGCATGATGGTCGGAGTTGGACAAGTGTTGATGGGGCATGATGGTCGGGGTGGGACTAGTGTACATGGGGCATGTTGGTCGGGGTGGGACTAATGTAGATGGGGCATGTTGGTCGCGGTGGGACTAGTGTTGATGGGACATGTTGGTCGGAGTGGGACTAATGTAGATTGGGCACGTTGGACGGGGTGGGACTAGAGTAGATGGGGCATGTTGGTTGAGGTGGGACTAGTGTAGATGGGGCATGTTGGTCGGGTGGGACTAGTGTAGATGGGGCATGTTGGTCGGGGTGGGACTAGTGTAGATGGGGCATGTTGGTCGGGGTGGGACTAGTGTAGATGAGGCATGTTGGTCGGGGTGGGACTAGTGTAGATGGGGCATGTTGGTCGGGGAGGGCTAGTGTAGATGGGGCGTGTTGCTCGGAGTGGAACTAATGTAGATGGGGCATGTTGGTTGGGGTGGGACTAGTGAAGGTGGGGCATGTTGGTCGGGGTGGGACTAGTGAAGATGGGGCATGTTGGTCGGGGTGGGCCAGGTGTATATGGGGCATGCTGGTCGGGGTGTGTCTAGTGTAGATGGGTCATGTTGGTTGAGGTGGGACTAGTGTAGATGGGGCATGGTAGGCGGGGTGGGGCCTGTGTAGATGGGGCCTGTTGGTCAGGGTGGGACTAGTGTAGTGGGGCCTGTAGGTCGGGGTGGGACTAGTGTAGATGGGGCATGTTGGTCGGGGTGGGACTAGTGTAGATGGGTCGTGTTGGTCGCGGTGGCACTAGTGTAGATGGGGCGTGTTCGGGGTGGGACTAGTGTAGATGGGGCATGTTGGTGGGAAGTAGTGTAGATGGGGCATGTTGGTCGGGGAGGGACTAGTGTAGATGGGGTGTTGGTCGGGGTGTGACTAGTGTAGATGGGGCATGTTGGGCGGGGAGGGACTAGTGTAGATGAGGCATGTTGGTCGGTGTGGGACTAGTGTAGATGGGGCATGTTGGTCGTGTGGGAAGTAGTGTAGATGGGACCTGTTGGTCGGGGTGAGACTAGTGTAGATGGGGCATGTTGGTTGGGGTGGGACTGGTGGAGATGGGGCGTGTTGGTCGGGTTGGCACTTGTGTGGATGGGGCATGTTGTTCGGGGTGGGAGTAGTGTAAATAGGGCATGTTGGTCGGGGTGGGACTAATGTAGATGGGGCTTGTTGGGCCGGGTGAGAATAGTGTAGATGGGGCATGTTGGTCGGGGTGGGATTAGTGTAGATCGGGCTTGTTGGGCCGGGTGTGAATAGTGTAGATGGGGCATGTTGGTCAGAGTAGGACTAGTGTAGATGGGGCATGTTGGTCAGGGTGGCACTAATGGAGATGGGGCATCTTGTTCGGGGTGAGACTAGTGTAGATGGGGCATGTTGGGCGGGGAGGGACTAGTGTAGATGGGGCGTGTTGCTCGGAGTGGGACTAGTGTAGATGGGGCATGTTGGTCGGGGTGAGACTAGTGTAGATGGGGCATGTTGGTCGGGGTGGGACTAGTGTAGATGGGGCATGTTGGTCGGGGTGGGACTAGTGTAGATGGGGCATGTTGGTCGTGGTGGGACTAGTGTAGATGGGGCATGTTGGTCGGGGTGGGACTAGTGTAGATGCGGCATGATGGTTGGGGTGGGACTGGTGTAGATGGGCATGGTGTTCAGGGTGAGACTAGTGTAGATGGGGTGTTGGTTGGGGTGGGACTAGTGTAGATGGGGCGTGTTGGTTGGGGTGGCACTAGTGTAGATGGGACATGTTGGTCGGGGTGGGACTAGTGTAGATGGGGCATGTGTGTCGGGTGGGACTAGTGTAGATGCGGCTTGTTGGTCGGGATGGGACTAGTGTAGATGGGGCATGTTGGTCGGGGTGGGTCTTATGTAGTTGGGATTTTGGCCAGGGTGGGTCTAATGTAGATGAGGCATGTTGGGCGGGGTGAAACTAGTGTAGAAGGGGCATGTTGGTCGGGTGAGGCTAGTTTAGATGTGGCATGATGGTCTGGTTGGGACAAGTGTTAATGGGGCATGTTGGTCGGGTGGGACTAGTGTAGATGGGGAGTGTTGGGCGGATGGGACTAGTTTAGATGTGGCATGATGGTCAGGGTGGGACTAGTGTAGATGGGGCATGTTGGTCGGGGTGAGAATAGTGTAGATGGGGCATGTTGGTCGGGTGGGACTGGTGTAGATGGGCATGTTGGTCGGGGTGAGACTAGTGTAGGTGGGACATGTTGGTCGTTGGTCGGGGGGTGGGACTAGTGTAGATGCGGCATGTTGGTCGGGATGGGACTAATGTAGATGCGACATGTTGGTCGGGGTGGGACTAGTGTAGATGGGGCATGTTGGTCGGTGTGGGTCTAATGTAGTTGGGGTTTTGGCCGGGGTGGGTCTAGTGTAGATGAGGAATGTTGGCCAGGGTGGGATTAGTGTAGATGGGGCTTGTTGGGCGGGGTGAAACTAGTGTAGAAGGGGCCATGTTGGTCGGGTGAGACTAGTTTAGATGTGGCATGATGGTCGGGGTAGTACAAGTGTTGATGGGGAATGTTGGTCGGGGTTAGCCTAGTGTAGATGGGGCATGTTGGTTGGGGTGGGACTGGTGGAGATGGGGAGTGTTGTTCGGGGTGGGAGTAGTGTAGATGAGGCATGTTGGTCGGGTGGGACTAATGTAGATGGGGCTTGTTGGGCGGGGTAAGAATAGTGTAGATGGGGCATGTTGGGCGGGGTGGGACTAGTGTAGATGGGGCATGTTGGTCGGGGTGCGACTAGTGTAGATGGGACATTTTGGTCGGGGTGGGACTAGTGTAGATGACGCATGTTGGTCGGGGTGGCATTAGTGTAGATGGGGCTTGTTGGGCGGGGTGAGACTAGTGTAGATGGGGCATGTTGGTTGGGGTGGGACTGGTGTAGATGGGGCATGTTGGGGTGGAGGGACTAGTGAAGATGGGGCATGTTGGTCGGGGTGGGACTAGTGTAGATGGGGCATGGTCGCGGTGGGACTAGTGTAGATGGGGCATGTTGGTCGGGGTTGGACTAGTGTAGATGGGGCATGTTAGTCGGGGTGGGGCTTGTGTATATTGGGGCATGTTGGTCGGGGTGGGCCTTGTGTAGATGGGGCATGTTGGTCGGTGGGACTAGTGTAGATGGGGCATAGTGGTCGGGGTGAGTCTAATATAGATGGGTCATGTTTTCTTGGGGTGGGACTAGTGTAGATGGGGCATGTTGGTCGGGGTGCGACTAGTATAGATGGGGCATGTTGGTCGGGGTGGGCCTTGTGTAGATGGGGCATGTTGGTCGGTGGGACTAGTGTAGATGGGGCATGTTGGTCAGGTTGGGACTAGTGTAGATGTGGAATGTTGGTCGGGGTGGGACTAATGTAGATGGGGCATGTTGGTCGGGGTGGGGCTAGTGTAGCTGGGACATGTTGGTCGGGGTGGGCCTTGTGTAGATGGGGCATGTGGTCGGGGTGGGACTAGTGTAGATGGGGCATGTTGGTCGGTGTGAGACTAGTGTAGATGGGGATTGTTGGTCGGGTGGGACTAGTTTAGATGTGGCATGATGGTCAGGGTGGGACTAGTGTTGATGGGGCATGTTGGTCGGGGTTAGCCTAGTGTAGATGGGGCATGTTGGTTGGGGTGGGACTGGTGGAGATGGGGCGTGTTGTTCGGGGTGGGAGTAGTGTAGATAGGGCATGTTGGTCGGGTGGGAAGTAGTGTAGATGGAGCATGTTGGTCGGGGTGGGACTAATGTAGATGGGGCTTGTTGGGCGGGGTAAGAATAGTGTAGATGGGGCATGTTGGGCGGGGTGGGACTAGTGTTGATGGGGCATGTTGGTCGGGGTTAGACTAGTGTAGATGGGACATGTTGGTTGGGGTGGGACTGGTGGAGATGGGGTGTGTTGTTCGGGGTGGGAGTGGTGGAGATGGGGCATGTTGGTCGGGGTGGGAGTAGTGTAGATGAGGCATGTTGGTCGGGGTGGGACTAATGTAGATGGGGCTTGTTGGGCGGGGTAAGAATAGTGTAGATGGGGCATGTTGGGCGGGGTGGGACTAGTGTAGATGGGGCATGTTGGTCGGGGTGCGACTAGTGTAGATGGGACATGTTGGTCGGGGTGGGACTAGTGTAGATGAGGCATGTTGGTCGGGGTGGGAATAGTGTAGATGGGGCTTGTTGGGCGGGGTGAGACTAGTGTAGATGGGGCATGTTGGTTGAGGTGGGACTAGTGTAGATGGGGCATGTTGGTCGGGGTGGGACTAGTGTAGATGGGGCATGGTCGTGGTGGGACTAGTGTAGATGGGGCATGTTGGTCGGGGTTGGACTAGTGTAGATGGGGCATGTGGTCGGGGTGGGACAAGTGTAGATGGGGCATGTTAGTCGGGGTGGGGCTTATGTATATTGGGGCATGTTGGTCGGGGTGGGATTATTGTAGATGGGGCATGTTAATCGGGCGGGACTAGTGTAGATGGGGCATGTTGGTCGGGGTGGGACGTGTAGTTGGGGCATGTTGGTCGGGGTGGGACTAGTGTAGATGGGGCATACTGGTCGGGGTGAGTCTAATATAGATGGGTCATGTTTTCTTGGGGTGGGACTAGTGTAGATGGGGCATGTTGGTCGGGGTGCGACTAGTGTAGATGGGACATGTTGGTCGGGGTGGGCCTTGTGTAGATGGGGCATGTTGGTCGGTGGGACTAGTGTAGATGGGGCATGTTGGTCAGGTTGGGACTAGTGTAAATGGGGAATGTTGGTCGGGGTGGGACTAATGTAGATGGGGCATGTTGGTCGGGGTGGGACTAGTGTAGCTGGGACATGTTGCTTGGGGTAGGCCTTGTGTAGATGGGGCATGTGGTCGGGGTGGGACTAGTGTAGATGGGGCATGTTGGTCGGGGCGAGACTAGTGTAGATGGGGCATGTTGGTCGGGGTGCGACTAGTGTAGATGGGACATGTTGGTCGGGGTGGGCCTTGTGTAGATGGGGCATGTTGGTCGGGTGGGACTAGTTTAGATGTGGCATGATGGTCGGGGTGGGACGTGTTGATGGGGCATGTTGGTCGGGGTTAGCCTAGTGTAGATGGGGCATGTTGGTTGGGGTGGGACTGGTGGAGATGGGGCATGTTGGTTGGGGTGGGACTAGTGTAGATGGGGCATGTTGGTCGGGTGGGAAGTAGTGTAGATGGAGCATGTTGGTCGGGGTGAGACTAGTGTAGATGGGGCATGTTGGTTGGGCTGGGACTGGTGGAGATGGGGCGTGTTGTTCGGGGTGGGAGTAGTGTAGATGGGGCATGTAGGTCGGGGTGGGACTAATGTAGATGGGGCTTGTTGGGCGGGGTAAGATTAGTGTAGATGGGGCATGTAGGACGGGGTGGGACTAGTGTAGATGGGGAATGTTGGTCGGGGTGGGACTAGTGTTGATGGGACATGTTGGTCGGGGTGGGACTAGTGTAGATGAGGCATATTGGTCGGGGTGGGATTAGTGTAGATGGGGCTTGTTGGGCGGGGTGAGACTAGTGTAGATGGGGCATGTTGGTTGGGGTGGGACTAGTGTAGATGGGGCATGTTGGGGTGGAGGGACTAATGAAGATGGGGCATGTTGGTCGGGGTGGGTCTAGTGTAGATGGGGCATGGTCGCGGTGGGACTAGTGTAGATGGGGCATGTTGGTCGGAGTTGGACTAGTGTACATGGGGCATGTGGTCGGGGTAGGACTAGTGTAGATGGGGCATGTTGGTCGGGGTGGGACTAGTGTAGATGGGGCATGATGGTTGGGTGGGACTAGTGTAGATGGGGCATGTTGGTCGGGGTGGGACTAGTGTAGATGGGGCATGTTGGTCGGGGCGGGGCTAGGATAGATGGCGCATGTTGGTCGGGGTGGGACTAGTGAAGATGGGGCATGTTGGTCGGCATGGGACTAGTGTAGATGGGGCATGTTGGGCGGGGAGGGACTAGTGAAGATGGGGCATGTTGGTCTGGGTGGGACTAGTGTAGATGGGGCATGATAGTCGGGGTGTGGCTTGTGTATATTGGGGCATGTTGGTCGGGGTGGGATTATTGTAGATGGGGCATGTTGATCGGGCGGGACTAGTGTAGATGGGGCATGTTGCTCGGGGTGGGACGTGTAGTTGGGGCATGTTGGTCGGGGTGGGCCTTGTGTAGATGGGGAATGTTGGTCGGGATGGGACTAGTGTAGATGGGGCATATTGGTCGGGGTGAGTCTAATATAGATGGGTCATGTTTTCTCGGGGTGGGACTAGTGTAGATGGGGCATGTTGGTCGGGGTGCGACTAGTGTAGATGGGGCATGTTGGTCGGGGTGGGCCTTGTGTAGATGGGGCATGTTGGTCGGTGGGACTAGTGTAGATGGGGCATGTTGGTCAGGTTGGGACTAGTGCAGATGGGGCATATTGGTCGGGGTGGGATTAGTGTAGATGGGGCTTGTTGGGCGGGGTGAGACTAGTGTAGATGGGGCATGTTGGTTGGGGTGGGACTAGTGTAGATGGCGCATGTTGGTCGGGGTGGGACTAGTGAAGATGGGGCATGTTGGTCGACATGGGACTAGTGTAGATGGGGCATGTTGGGCGGGGAGGGACTAGTGAAGATGGGGCATGTTGGTCTGGGTGGGACGTGTAGATGGGGCATGATAGTCGGGGTGGGGCTTGTGTATATTGGGGCATGTTGGTCGGGGTGGGATTATTGTAGATGGGGCATGTTGATCGGGCGGGACTAGTGTAGATGGGGCATGTTGTTCGGGGTGGGACATGTAGTTGGGGCATGTTGGTCGGGATGGGACTAGTGTAGATGGGGCATATTGGTCGGGTGAGTCTAATATAGATGGGTCATGTTTTCTCAGGGTGGGACTAGTGTAGATGGGGCATGTTGGTCGGGGTGCGACTAGTGTAGATGGGGCATGTTGGTCGGGGTGGGCCTTGTGTAGATGGGGCATGTTGGTCGGTGGGACTAGTGTAGATGGGGCATGTTGGTCAGGTTGGGACTAGTGTAGATGGGGAATGTTGGTCGGGATGTGACTAATGTAGATGGGGCATGTTGGTCGGGGTAGGACTAGTGTAGATGGGACATGTTGGTCGGGGTGGGCATTGTGTAGATGGGGCATGTGGTCGGGGTGGGACTAGTATAGATGGGGCATGTTGGTCGGGGTGGGACTACTGTAGATGGGGCATGTTGGTCAGGGTGGCACTAGTGTAGATGGGGCATGTTGGGGTGGGACTAGTGTAGATGGGGCATGTTGGTCGGGGTGAGACTAGTGTAGATGGGGCAGGTTGGTCGGGGGGGACTAGTGTAGATGGGGCATGTTAGTCGGGGTGGACCTTTTGTATATTGGGGCATGTTGGTCGGGGTGGGACTAGTGTAGATGGGACATGTTGGTCGGGGTGGGACTAGTGTAGATGGAGCATGTTGGTCGGGGTGGGACTAGTGTAGATGGGGCATGTTGGTTGGGGTGAGTCTAATATAGATGGGTCATGTTGGTCGGGGTGGGACTAGTGTAGATGGGGCATGTTGGTCGGGGTGGGACTAGTGTAGATGGGGCATGTTGGTCGGGGTGGGATTAGTGTAGATGGGGCATGTTGGTCGGGGTGGGATTAGTGTGGATGGGGTTTGTTGGTCGGTGTGGGACTAGTGAAGATGGGGCATGTTGGTTGGGATGGGACTAGTGTAGATGGGACATGTTGGTCGGGGTGGGACTAATGTAGATGCAGCACGTTGGTCGGAGTGGGACTAGTGTAGATGGGGCATGTTGGTCGGGGTGGGACTAGTGTAGATGGAGCATGTTGGTCGGTGGGACTAGTTTAGATGGGGCATGTTGGTCAGGTTGGGACAAGTGTAGATGGGGAATGTTGGTCGGGTTGGGCCTTGTGTAGATGGGGCACGTGGTCGGGGTGGGACTAGTGTAGATGGGGCATTTTGGTCGGGGTGGGACTAGTGTAGATGCGGCATGTTGGTCGGGGTGGGACTAGTGTAGATGGGTCATGTTGGTCGGGTGGGACTAGTGTAGATGGGGCATGTTGGTCAGGGTGGGACAAGTGTAGATGGGGAATGTTGGTCGGGGTGGGACTAGTGTAGATGGGGCAAGTAGGTCGGGGTGGACCTCCTAGTGTAGAAGGGGCATGTTGGGCGGGGAGGGACTAGTGTAGATGGGACATTTTGGTCGAGGTGGGACTAATGTAGATGGGACATGTTGGTCGGGGTGGTACTGGTGTAGATGGGGCATGTTGGTCGGGGTGGGACTAGTGTAGACGGGGCATGTTGGTCGGGTGGGACTAGTGTAGATGGGGCATGTTGGGCAGGGTGGGACTAGTGTAGATGGGGCATGTTGGTCAGGGTAGGATGTGTAGATGGGGCATGTTGGGCGGGGAGGGACTAGTGCAGATGGGGCATGTTGGTCTGGGTGGTACTAGTGTGGATGGGGTTTGTTGTTCGGGTTGGACTAGTGAAGATGGGGCATGTTGGTCGGGATGGGACTAGTGTAGATGGGGCATGTTGGTCGGGGTTAGCATTTTGTAGATGGGGCATGTTGGTCGGGGTTAGACTAGTGTAGATGGGGCATGGTGGTCGGGGTGAGACTTGTGTAGATGGGGCATGTTGGTCGGGGTGGGACAAGTGTAGACGGGGCATGTTGGTCAGGGTGGGACTAGTGTAGTTGGGGCTTGTTGGTGGGGGTGGGACTAGTGTAGATGGGGCATGTTGGTCGGGGTGGGATTAGTGGAGATGGGGCATGTTGGGCAGGGAGGGACTAGTGAAGATGGGGCATGTTGGTCGCGGTGGGACTAGTGTAGATGGGGCATGTTGGTCGGGTTGGGACTAGTGTAGACGAGGCATGTTGGTCGGGGTGGGATTAGTGTAGATGGGGCTTGTTGGGCGGGGTGAGACTAGGGTGGATGGGGCATGTTGGTCGGGCGGGACTAGTGTAGATGGTGCAAGTAGGTCGGGGTGGGCCTCCTAGTGTAGAAGGGGCATGTTGGCGGGGAGGGACTAGTGTAGATGGGACATTTTGGTCGAGGTGGGACTAATGTAGATGGGACATGTTGGTCGGGGTGGGACTAGTGTAGATGGGGCATGTTGGTCGGGGTGGGACTAGTGTAGACAGGGCATGTTGGTCGGGTGCGACTAGTGTAGATGGGGCATGTTGGTCAGGGTGGGACTAGTGTAGATGGGGCATGTTGGTCAAGGTGGGACGTGTAGATGGGGCATGTTGGTCTGGGTGGTACTAGTGTGGATGGGGTTTGTTGGTCGGGGTGGGACTAGTGAAGATAGGGCATGTTGGTCGGGATGGGACTAGTGTAGATGGGGCATGTTGGTCGGGGTGGGCCTTGTGTAGATGGGGCATGTTGGTCGGGGTGGGACTAGTGTAGATGGGGCATGTTGGTCAGGTTGGGACGTGTAGATGGGGAATGATGGTCGGGGTGGGACTAATGTAGATGGGGCATGTTGGTCGGGGTGGGACTAGTGTAGATGGGACATGTTGGTCGGAGTGGGCCTTGTGTAGATGGGGCATGTGGTCGGGGTGGGACTAGTGTAGATGGGGCATGTTGGTCGGGCTGGGACTAGTGTAGATGGGGCATGTTGGGCGGGGTGGGACTAGTGTAGATGGTGCATGTTGGTCGGGGTGGGACTAGTGTAGATGGGGTTTGTTGGTCGGTGTGGGACTAGTGAAGATGGGGCATGTTGGTTGGGATGGGACTAGTGTAGATGGAGCATGTTGGTCGGTGGGACTAGTTTAGATGGGGCATGTTGGTCAGGTTGGGACAAGTGTAGATGGGGAATGTTGGTCGGGTTGGGCCTTGTGTAGATGGGGCATGTGGTCGGGGTGGGACTAGTGTAGATGGGGCATGTTGGTCAGGGTGGGACTAGTGTAGATGGGGCATGTTGGTCGGGGTGGGACTAGTGTCGATGGGGCATGTTGGTCGGGTGGGACTAGTGTAGATGGGGCATGTTGGTCAGGGTGGGACAAGTGTAGATGGGGAATGTTGGTCGGGGTGGGACTAGTGTAGATGAGGCATGTTGGTCGGGGTGGGACTAGTGTAGATGGGGCAAGTAGGTCGGGGTGGGCCTCCTAGTGTAGAAGGGGCATGTTGGGCGGGGAGGGACTAGTGTAGATGGGACATGTTGGTCAGGGTGGGACTAGTGTAGATGGGGCATGTTGGTCAGGGTGGGACGTGTAGATGGGGCATGTTGGGCGGGGAGGGACTGGTGCACATGGGGCATGTTGGTCGGGATGGGACTAGTGCAGATGGGGCATGTTGGTCAGGGTGGGACAAGTGTAGATGGGGAATGTTGGTCGGGGTGGGACTAGTGTAGATGAGGCATGTTGGTCGGGGTGGGACTAGTGTAGATGGGGCAAGTAGGTCGGGGTGGGCCTCCTAGTGTAGAAGGGGCATGTTGGGCGGGGAGGGACTAGTGTAGATGGGACATTTTGGTCGAGGTGGGACTAATGTAGATGGGACATGTTGGTCGGGGTGGGACTAGTGTAGATGGGGCATGTTGGTCGGGGTGGGACTAGTGTAGACGGGGCATGTTGGTCGGGTGGGGCTAGTGTAGATGGGGCATGTTGGTCAGGGTGGGACTAGTGTAGATGGGGCATGTTGGTCAGGGTGGGACGTGTAGATGGGGCATGTTGGGCGGGGCGGGACTAGTGCAGATGGGGCATGTTGGTCGGGATGGGACTAGTGTAGATGGGGCATGTTGGTCGGGGTTAGCATTGTGTAGATGGGGCATGTAGGTCGGGGTTAGACTAGTGTAGATGGGGCATGGTGGTCGGGGTGAGGCTTGTGTAGATGGGGCATGTTGGTCGGGGTGGGACTAGTGTAGTTGGGGTTTGTTGGGGGGGGGTGGGACTAGTGTAGATGGGGCATGTTGGTCGGGGTGGGATTAGTGGAGATGGGGCATGTTGGGCGGGGAGGGACTAGTGACGATGGAGCATGTTGGTCGCAGTGGGACTAGTGTAGATTGGGCATGTTGGTCGGTGTGGGACTAGTGTAGATGGGACATGTTGGTCGAGGTGGGACTAGTGTAGATGAGGCATGTTGGTCGGGGTGGGATTAGTGTAGATGGGGCTTGTTGGGCGGGGTGAGACTAGTGTAGATGGGGCATGTTGGTCGGGGTGGGATTAGTGTAGATGGGGCATGTTGGTCGGGGTGGGATTAGTGTGGATGGGGTTTGTTGGTCGGTGTGGGACTAGTGAAGATGGGGCATGTTGGTTGGGATGGGACTAGTGTAGATGGGACATGTTGGTCGGGGTGGGACTAATGTAGATGCAGCACGTTGGTCGGAGTGGGACTAGTGTAGATGGGGCATGTTGGTCGGGGTGGGACTAGTGTAGATGGAGCATGTTGGTCGGTGGGACTAGTTTAGATGGGGCATGTTGGTCAGGTTGGGACAAGTGTAGATGGGGAATGTTGGTCGGGTTGGGCCTTGTGTAGATGGGGCACGTGGTCGGGGTGGGACTAGTGTAGATGGGGCATTTTGGTCGGGGTGGGACTAGTGTAGATGCGGCATGTTGGTCGGGGTGGGACTAGTGTAGATGGGTCATGTTGGTCGGGTGGGACTAGTGTAGATGGGGCATGTTGGTCAGGGTGGGACAAGTGTAGATGGGGAATGTTGGTCGGGGTGGGACTAGTGTAGATGGGGCAAGTAGGTCGGGGTGGACCTCCTAGTGTAGAAGGGGCATGTTGGGCGGGGAGGGACTAGTGTAGATGGGACATTTTGGTCGAGGTGGGACTAATGTAGATGGGACATGTTGGTCGGGGTGGGACTGGTGTAGATGGGGCATGTTGGTCGGGGTGGGACTAGTGTAGACGGGGCATGTTGGTCGGGTGGGACTAGTGTAGATGGGGCATGTTGGGCAGGGTGGGACTAGTGTAGATGGGGCATGTTGGTCAGGGTAGGACGTGTAGATGGGGCATGTTGGGCGGGGAGGGACTAGTGCAGATGGGGCATGTTGGTCTGGGTGGTACTAGTGTGGATGGGGTTTGTTGTTCGGGTTGGACTAGTGAAGATGGGGCATGTTGGTCGGGATGGGACTAGTGTAGATGGGGCATGTTGGTCGGGGTTAGCATTTTGTAGATGGGGCATGTTGGTCGGGGTTAGACTAGTGTAGATGGGGCATGGTGGTCGGGGTGAGACTTGTGTAGATGGGGCATGTTGGTCGGGGTGGGACAAGTGTAGACGGGGCATGTTGGTCAGGGTGGGACTAGTGTAGTTGGGGCTTGTTGGTGGGGGTGGGACTAGTGTAGATGGGGCATGTTGGTCGGGGTGGGATTAGTGGAGATGGGGCATGTTGGGCAGGGAGGGACTAGTGAAGATGGGGCATGTTGGTCGCGGTGGGACTAGTGTAGATGGGGCATGTTGGTCGGGTTGGGACTAGTGTAGACGAGGCATGTTGGTCGGGGTGGGATTAGTGTAGATGGGGCTTGTTGGGCGGGGTGAGACTAGTGTGGATGGGGCATGTTGGTCGGGCGGGACTAGTGTAGATGGTGCAAGTAGGTCGGGGTGGGCCTCCTAGTGTAGAAGGGGCATGTTGGCGGGGAGGGACTAGTGTAGATGGGACATTTTGGTCGAGGTGGGACTAATGTAGATGGGACATGTTGGTCGGGGTGGGACTAGTGTAGATGGGGCATGTTGGTCGGGGTGGGACTAGTGTAGACAGGGCATGTTGGTCGGGTGCGACTAGTGTAGATGGGGCATGTTGGTCAGGGTGGGACTAGTGTAGATGGGGCATGTTGGTCAAGGTGGGACGTGTAGATGGGGCATGTTGGTCTGGGTGGTACTAGTGTGGATGGGGTTTGTTGGTCGGGGTGGGACTAGTGAAGATAGGGCATGTTGGTCGGGATGGGACTAGTGTAGATGGGGCATGTTGGTCGGGGTGGGCCTTGTGTAGATGGGGCATGTTGGTCGGGGTGGGACTAGTGTAGATGGGGCATGTTGGTCAGGTTGGGACGTGTAGATGGGGAATGATGGTCGGGGTGGGACTAATGTAGATGGGGCATGTTGGTCGGGGTGGGACTAGTGTAGATGGGACATGTTGGTCGGAGTGGGCCTTGTGTAGATGGGGCATGTGGTCGGGGTGGGACTAGTGTAGATGGGGCATGTTGGTCGGGCTGGGACTAGTGTAGATGGGGCATGTTGGGCGGGGTGGGACTAGTGTAGATGGTGCATGTTGGTCGGGGTGGGACTAGTGTAGATGGGGTTTGTTGGTCGGTGTGGGACTAGTGAAGATGGGGCATGTTGGTTGGGATGGGACTAGTGTAGATGGAGCATGTTGGTCGGTGGGACTAGTTTAGATGGGGCATGTTGGTCAGGTTGGGACAAGTGTAGATGGGGAATGTTGGTCGGGTTGGGCCTTGTGTAGATGGGGCATGTGGTCGGGGTGGGACTAGTGTAGATGGGGCATGTTGGTCAGGGTGGGACTAGTGTAGATGGGGCATGTTGGTCGGGGTGGGACTAGTGTCGATGGGGCATGTTGGTCGGGTGGGACTACTGTAGATGGGGCATGTTGGTCAGGGTGGGACAAGTGTAGATGGGGAATGTTGGTCGGGGTGGGACTAGTGTAGATGAGGCATGTTGGTCGGGGTGGGACTAGTGTAGATGGGGCAAGTAGGTCGGGGTGGGCCTCCTAGTGTAGAAGGGGCATGTTGGGCGGGGAGGGACTAGTGTAGATGGGACATGTTGGTCAGGGTGGGACTAGTGTAGATGGGGCATGTTGGTCAGGGTGGGACGTGTAGATGGGGCATGTTGGGCGGGGAGGGACTGGTGCACATGGGGCATGTTGGTCGGGATGGGACTAGTGCAGATGGGGCATGTTGGTCAGGGTGGGACAAGTGTAGATGGGGAATGTTGGTCGGGGTGGGACTAGTGTAGATGAGGCATGTTGGTCGGGGTGGGACTAGTGTAGATGGGGCAAGTAGGTCGGGGTGGGCCTCCTAGTGTAGAAGGGGCATGTTGGGCGGGGAGGGACTAGTGTAGATGGGACATTTTGGTCGAGGTGGGACTAATGTGGATGGGACATGTTGGTCGGGGTGGGACTAGTGTAGATGGGGCATGTTGGTCGGGGTGGGACTAGTGTAGACGGGGCATGTTGGTCGGGTGGGGCTAGTGTAGATGGGGCATGTTGGTCAGGGTGGGACTAGTGTAGATGGGGCATGTTGGTCAGGGTGGGACGTGTAGATGGGGCATGTTGGGCGGGGCGGGACTAGTGCAGATGGGGCATGTTGGTCGGGATGGGACTAGTGTAGATGGGGCATGTTGGTCGGGGTTAGCATTGTGTAGATGGGGCATGTAGGTCGGGGTTAGACTAGTGTAGATGGGGCATGGTGGTCGGGGTGAGGCTTGTGTAGATGGGGCATGTTGGTCGGGGTGGGACTAGTGTAGTTGGGGTTTGTTGGGGGGGGGGTGGGACTAGTGTAGATGGGGCATGTTGGTCGGGGTGGGATTAGTGGAGATGGGGCATGTTGGGCGGGGAGGGACTAGTGAAGATGGAGCATGTTGGTCGCAGTGGGACTAGTGTAGATTGGGCATGTTGGTCGGTGTGGGACTAGTGTAGATGGGACATGTTGGTCGAGGTGGGACTAGTGTAGATGAGGCATGTTGGTCGGGGTGGGATTAGTGTAGATGGGGCTTGTTGGGCGGGGTGAGACTAGTGTAGATGGGGCATGTTGGTCGGGGCGGGACTAGTGTAGATGGGGCAAGTAGGTCGGGGTGGGCCTCCTAGTGTAGAAGGGGCATGTTGGGCGGGGAGGGACTAGTGTAGATGGGACATTTTGATCGAGGTGGGACTAATGTAGATGGGACATGTTGGTCGGGGTGGGACTAGTGTTGATGGGGCATGTTGGTCGGGGTGGAACTAGTGTAGACGGGGCATGTTGGTCGGGCGGGACTAGTGTAGATGGGGCATGTTGGTCAGGGTGGGACTAGTGTAGATGGCGCATGTTGGCCAAGGTGGGACGTGTAGATGGGGCATGTTGGGCGGGGAGGGACTAGTGCAGATGGGGCATGTTGGTCTGGGTGGTACTAGTGTGGATGGGGTTTGTTGGTCGGGGTGGGACTAGTGAAGATAGGGCATGTTGGTCGGGATGGGACTAGTGTAGATGGGTCATGTTGGTTGGGGTTAGCATTGTGCAGATGGGGCATGTTGGTCGGGGTTAGCCTAGTGTAGATGGGGCATGGTGGTCGGGGTGAGACTAGTGTAGATGGGGCATGTTGGTCGGGGTAGGACAAGTGTAGACGGGCATGTTGGTCATGGTGGGACTAGTGTAGTTGGGGCTTGTTGGTGGGGGTGGGACTAGTGTAGATGGGGCATGTTGGTCGGGTGGGACTAGTGTAGATGGGGAATGTTGGTCGAGGTGGGACTAGTGTAGATGGGGAATGTTGGTCGGGGTGGGACTAGTGTAGATTGGGTATGTTGGTTGGGGTGGGTCTAGTGTAGTTGGGTCCTTTTGGTCGGGGTGGGACTAGTGTAGATGGGGCATGTTAGTCGTAGTGGGGCTTGTGCATATTGGGGCATGTTGGTCGGGGTGGGCCTTGTGTAGATGGGGCATGTGGTCGGGGTGGGACTAGTGTAGATGGGGCATGTTGGTCGGGGTGGGACTAGTGTAGATGGGGCATGATGGTCGGGTGGGACTAGTGTAGATGGGGCATGTTGGTCGGGGTGGGACTAGTGTAGATGGGGCATGTTGGTCGGGGCGGGGCTAGGATAGATGGGGCATGTTGGTCGGGGTGGGACTAGTGTAGATGGGGCATGTTGGTCGGCATGGGACTAGTGTAGATGGTGCATGTTGGGCGGGGAGGGACTAGTGAAGATGGGGCATGTTGGTCGGGGTGGGTCTAGTGTAGATGGGGCATGTTGGTCGGGGTGGGACTAGTGTAGATGGGGCATGTTGGTCGGGGTGGGATTATTGTAGATGGGGCATGTTGGTCGGGCGGGACTAGTGTAGTTGGGGCATGTTGGTCGGGGTGGGAGTAGTGTAGATGGGGCATGTTGGTCGGGGTGGGACGTGTAGTTGGGGCATGTTGGTCGGGGTGGGACTAGTGTAGATGGGGCATGTTGGTCGGGGTGGGATTAGTGTAGATGGGGCATGTTGGTCGGGCGGGACTAGTGTAGATGGGGCATGTTGGTCGGGGTGGGACTAGTGTAGATGGGGCAAGTTGGTCGGGGTGGGACTAGTGTAGATGGGGCATGTTGGTCGGGGTGAGTCTAATACAGATGGGTCATGTTGGTCGGGGTGGGCCTTGTGTAGATGGGGCATGTGGTCGGGGTGGGACTAGTGTAGATGGGGCATGTTGTTCGGGGTGGGACTAGTGTAGATAGGGCATGTTAGTCGGGGTGGAGCTTGTGTATATTGGGGCATGTTGGTCGGGGTGGGGCTAGTGTAGATGGGACATGTTGGTCGGGGTGGGACTAGTGTAGATGGGGCATGTTGATCGGGGTGAGTCTAATGTAGATGGGGCATGTTAGTCGGGGTGGTACTATTGTAGATGGGGCATGTTGGTCGGGGTGGGACTTGTGTAGATGGGGCATGTTGGTCGGGGTGGGATTAGTGTAGATGGGGCATGTTGGTCGGGGTGGGACTAGTGTAGATGGGTCATGTTGGTCGGTGGGACTAGTTTAGATGGGGCATGTTGGTCAGGTTGGGGCTAGTGTAGATGGGGAATGTTGGTCGGGGTGGGAATAATGTAGGTCGGGGTGGGACAAGTGTAGATGGGACATGGTGGTCGGGGTGGGCCTTGTGTAGATGGGGCATGTTGGTCGGGGTGGGACTAGTGTAGATGGGGCATGTTAGTCGAGGTGGGGCTTGTGTACATTGGGGCATGTTGGTCATGGTGGAACTAGTGTAGATGGGGCATGTTGGTCGGGGTAGGACTAGTGTAGATGGGGCATGTTGGTCGGGGTGGGATTAGTGTAGATGGGGCATGTTGGTCGGGGTGGGATTAGTGTAGATGGGGCATGTTGGGCGGGGTGAGTCTAATATAGATGGGTCATGTTGGTCGAGGTGGGACTAGTGTAGATGGGGCATGTTGGTCGGGGTAGGACTAGTGTAGATGGGGCATGTTGGTCGGGGTGGGATTAGTGTAGATGGGGCATGTTGGTCGGGGTGGGACTCGTGTGGATGGGGCATGTTGGTCAGGGTGGGACGTGTAGATGGGGCATGTTGGGCGGGGAGGGATTAGTGCAGATGGGGCATGTTGGTCTGGGTGGTACTAGTGTGGATGGGGTTTGTTGGTCGGGGTGGCACTAGTGAAGATAGGGTATGTTGGTCGGGATGGGACTAGTGTAGATGGGGCATGTTGGTCGGGGTTAGCATTGTGTAGATGGGGCATGTTGGTCGGGGAAGCCTAGTGTAGATGGGGCATGGTGGTCGGGGTGAGACTAGTGTAGATGGGGCATGTTGGTCGGTGTGGGACAAGTGTAGATGGAGCATGTTGGTCGGGGTGGGACTAGTGTAGATGGGGCATGGTGGTCGGGGTGAGACTAGTGTAGATGGGGCATGTTGGTCGGTGTGGGACAAGTGTAGATGGAGCATGTTGGTCGGGGTGGGATTAGTGTAGATGGGGCATGTTGGTCGGGGTGGGATTAGTGTAGATGGGGCATGTTGGTCGGGGTGGGACTAGTGTGGATGGGGTTTGTTGGTCGGGGTGGGACTAGTGAATATGAGGAATGTTGGTTGGGATGGGACTAGTGTAGATGGGACATGTTGGTCGGGGTGGGACTAATGTAGATGCGGCACGTTGGTCGGGGTGGGACTAGTGTAGATGGGGCATGTTGGTCGGTGGGACTAGTTTAGATGGGGCATGTTGGTCAGGTTGGGACTAGTGTAGATGGGGAATGTTGGTCGGGGTGGGACTAATGTAGGTCGGGGTGGGACTAGTGTAGATGGGACATGTTGGTCGTGGTGGGCCTTGTGTAGATTGGGCATGTGGTCGGGTTGGGACTAGTGAAGACGGGGCATGTTGGTCGGGGTGGGACTAGTGAAGACGGGGCATGTTGGCCGGGGTGGGACATGTAGATGGGGAATGTTGGTCGAGGTGGGACTAGTGTAGATGGGGCATGTTGGTCGGGGTATGACTAGTGTAGATGGAGCATAGTAGTCGGGGTGAGACTAGTGTAGATGGGGCATGTTGGTCGGGGTGGGACAAGTGTAGACGGGGCATGTTGGTCAGGGTGGGACTAGTGTAGTTGGGGCTTGTTGGTGGGGGTGGGACTAGTGTAGATGAGGCATGTTGGTCGGTGTGGGACTAGTGTAGATGGGACATGTTGGTCGGGGTGGGCCTTGTGTAGATGGGGCATGTTGGGCGGGGAGGGACTAGTGAAGATGGGCATGTTGGTCGCGGTGGGACTAGTGTAGATGGGACATGTTGGTCGGGGTGGGACTAGTGTAGATGAGGCATGTTGGTCGGGGCGGGATTAGTGTAGATGGGGCATGTTGGTCGGGCTGGGACTAGTGTTGATTTTGGCCAGTGTGGGCAAGTTGGGCTGAAGAGCATGTTTCCGCACTATATCTCTCTCCCTCTCTGTGTATCTGTGTCCCTCTCTGTCTCTTTCTCTCTCTTTCTGTCTGTCTGTCCGTCTCTCTCTCCGCACACTGAAGTCACACCAGCTTCTATTATTCAGCTGGTTTCCTTTACTGTGTGTCTCTCTCTATCTCTCTCTCTTTCTCTGTCTCTCTCCTCCTTCTGCCCTCTCTCTCTCTCTCTCTCTCTCTCTCTCTCTCTCTCTCTTCTCTCTCTCTCTTCTCTCTCCCCTCCCTCCCTCCCTCCCTCTCTCCCTCCCTCTCTCACTCAGTCTCTCTCGCTCTCTGTGTCTCCGTCCCTCTCTGGGACAGGGGATTTGTGTGAACATAGACCCATTCCTGCCAACCGTGGGCCTAACTGCAGACAGATACATAACGTACTCAACACATAGGACAGGAAAGATAAATGATCTGCAAATAGAAACGCCATTGGCCGGGACAGATATTTATAAGGACTCGTTCTTTGTAAGAGCCGCAATGGAATGGAATAAACAAGACAACTGCAGATGCTGGAAAATGGAAGGTAGACACAAAATGCTGGAGTAACTCAGCGGGTGAGGCAGCATCTATGGAGCGAAGGAATAGGTGACGATTCAGGTCGAGACCCTTCTTCAGACTCAAGAACCATTTCCTTCACTCTATTGATGCTGCCCCACACGCTGCGTTTCTCCAGCATTTTTGTCTAACAAATCACCTTCCCTGGACAATAGACAACAGGTGCAGGAGGAGGCCATTCGGCCCTTCGAGCCAGCACCGCCATTCAATGTGATCATGGCCAATCAGTACCCAGTTCCTGTCTTCTCCCCATATCCCCTGACTCCGCTATCTTTAAGAGCCCTATCTAGCTCTCTCTTGAAAGAAAACATCCAGAGAACCGGCCACCACTGCCTTCTGAGGTAAAAAAAATCCCACACTCACAACTCTCTGGGTGGAAAAGTTTCTACTCATCTCAGTCCTAAATGGCCACAGATTCACAACTCTCTGGGTGGAAAAGTTTCTCCTCATCTCAGTCCTAAATGGCCACAGATTCACAACTCTCTGGGTGGAAACGTTTCTCCTCATCTCCGTTCTAAATGACCGGCGCCTTATTCTTAAACTGTGGCTCCTGGTTCTGGACTCCCCCAACATCGGGAACATGTTTCCTGCCTCTAGCGTGTCCAAACCCTTAACAATCTTATATATTTAAATAAGATCGCCTCTCATCCTTCTAAACTCCAGAGTGTACAAGCCCAGCCGCTCCATTCTCTCAGCATATGACAGTCCCGCCATCACGGGAACTAACCTGGTGAACCTACGCTGCACTCCCTCAATATGTCCTTGTTCAAATTAGGAACCGGGAGCAGCAGCTTGATGACTTCTGCCTGGTCAGGGAGAGTGAGGAGGTCATAGAGAGGAGTTATAGGGAGGTGGTCACTCCAAAACCACGGGAGACAGACATGCGGGACACGCTTAGGAAGGGCAAGGGGCAGAGGCATGGACGAGTGAGTACCCCAGTGTGTGTACACCTTGAAAATAAGTACAGGTACTCCTGTTTGAGTACGGTTGGGGGGGGACAGCCTGCCATGGGGGAAAGGTAGGGGGAAGGAGGGGAAAAAAAGAGGAGGCAATAATGATTGGGGACTATAGTTAGGGGGTCGGATATGCGATTCTGTGGACGCAGTCGGGAGACCCGGATGGTGGTCTGCCTCCCTGGTTCTCGGATGTGTCTCAACGCGAGATACTATATAGAAGCATCTGGATAAATAGGGTCTGATTAGGGACAGTCAACATGGATTTGTGCCTGGAAGGTCATGTTTGACTAATCTTCTTGATTTTTTGAAGAGGTTACTAGGGAAATTGATGAGGGTAAAGCAGTGGATCTTGTCTGTATGGAAATTAGTAAGGCCTTTGACAAGGTTCCTCATGGAAGGTTGGTTAAGAAGGTTCAATTGTTGGGTATAAATGCAGGAATAGCAAGATGGATTCAACAGTGGCTGAATGGGAGATGCCAGAGAGTAATGGTGGATGGCTGTTTGTCAGGTTGGTGGCCGGTGACTAGTGGGGTGCCTCAGGGATCGGTGTTGGGTCCACTGTTGTTTGTCAAGTACATCAATGATCTGGATGATGGTGTGGTAAATTGGATTAGTAAGTATGCAGATGATGTTGTGGATAATTAAGTAGATTTCCAAAGTCTACAGAGAGATTTAGGCCATTTGGAAGAATGGACTGAAAGATGGCAGATGGAGGTTAATGCTGATAAGTGTGAGGTGCTACACCTTGGCAGGACAAATCAAAATAGGACATACATGGTAAATGGTAGGGAATTGAAGAATACAGTTGAACAGAGGGATCTAGGAATAACTGTGCATAGTTCCCTGAAGGTGGAATCTCATGTAGATAGTGTGGTAAATAATGCTTTTGGTGTGCTAGCCTTTATAAATCAGAGCATTGAGTATAGAAGTTGGGATGTTATGTTAAAATTGTACAAGGCATAGGTGAGACCAAATCTGGAGTATGGTGTACAATTTTGGTCGCCCGATTATAGGAATGATGTCAACAAAATGGAGAGAGTACAGAGGAGATTTACTAGAATGTTGCCTGGGTTTCAGCAACTAAGTTACAGAGAGAGGTTAAATAAGTTAGGTCTTTATTCTCTGGAGCGCAGAAGGTTAAGGGGGGACTTGATAGAGGTCTTTAAAATGATGAGAGGGATAGACAGAGTTGATGTGGACAAGCTTTTCCCATTGAGAGTAGGGAAGATTCAAACAAGAGGACATGACTTGAGAATTAAGGGACAGAAGTTTAGGGGTAACATGAGGGGGAACTTCTTTACTCAGAGAGTGGTAGCGGTGTGGAATGAGCTTCCAGTGGAAGCGGTGGATGCAGGTTCGATTTTATCATTTAAAAATAAATTGGATAGGTATATGGACGGGAAAGGAATGGAGGGTTATGGTCTGCGTGCAGGTAGATGGGACTAGGGGAGAATAATTGTTTGGCACGGACTTGTAGGGCCGAGATGGCCTGTTTCCGTGCTGTAATTGTTATATAGTTATAAATTGGGAGACCAAAACTGCACACAATACTCCAGGTGTGGTCTCACCAGGGATGGAGGGAGAGGGAGGGACAGAGGGGGCAGAGAGGGGGCAGAGAAGGGGGAGAGGGAGGGGAGAGGGAGGGAGGGGGAACGGCCTGCCAGCGCATGTGCATGCTCCCCCTGCTGCATTAAAGGGAATGCATGCATCACTGGCTGCATTGCTGCCTCTCCCGCTGCATGGCCGGCGCTTTTACCCTCACCTGATCTTCACAACTGCATTCCCGCACCGTTGAGTGACGAACCTCTCGTCCACAAAGGCGCTTCCGGCGGTAGGGGGGACGCTTTAAGGCGGCGCTGGCAAAGCGAGACGGCGGGTCTAATGTGTCCGGGTGGAGGGAGAAACGCCGAATGTTGGTTCCGGGGCGGGTTTTTTTGGTTATTTGGTGCATTGACGGTGGGATGGAGAGAAAAAGGAGGGAGGGAGAGAGGGAATGAGTGGGAGAGAGGAGGGAGGGAGGGAATGAGTGTGGGGAGACAGTTTAGGAGAGTTTTGAAAAGTTTTCAGAAACTTTTGAGAACGTTTTTAGGAAGTTTTGGAGAAATTGAGAGAGAGAGAGAGAGAGAGAGGGGGAGAGAAAGGGAGAAGCATGAGAGAGGGAGAGTGTGTGTGAGAGAGAGAGAGAGAGAGACAGAGAGAGGGGGGGGGAGAGAGTGAGGGGTGAGGGAAGAGAAGTGTTCCCCTCTCCCTCCCTCTGACACGATGACACGACTGTGGTGGGGCTGATAAATAACAACAACGAGTCTGCTTACAGAGATGAAGTCCAAAAACTGACTGTTTGGTGCACTAAAAATAACCTGGTGCTCAACCCAACTAAAACTAAAGAACTGGTTGTTGACTTCAGGAGGAGTAGGAGAGAGGAACCTGCTCCTCTCTACATCAAAGGAGACATGGTGGAGAGAGTCACTAAGTTGCTGGGAATTTACATCGCCCAGGACCTCAAATGGCAAATGAACACCATCACTCACGTGAAGGAGTCACAGCAGCGGCTGTATTTCCTGAGGTCTCTGCGGAGAGCAAATGTTTCACAGCGGCACGGTGGCCCAGCGGTAGAGTTGCCGCCTGACGGCGCAAGAGACCCGGGTTCAATCCCGATCACGGGTGCTGTCTGTGCGGAGTTTGCATGTTCTCTCCCCGTGACCTGCGTAGGTTTTCTCCGGGCGTTCCGGTTTCCTTCCACACTCCAAAGATTTGCGGGTTTGTAGATTAATTGGCTTCTGGTAAAGATTGTAAATTGTCCCCGTGTGTGTGTGTGTGTGTAGGATAGTGTTAGTGTGCGGGGATCGCTGGTCGGCACGGACTCGGTGGGCCGAAAGGCCTGTTTCAGCCCTGTATCTCTAAACTAAACTGGACTAAACTGTTTGAAGAACATATTTCAAACATTCAGTTGTCCACATAGTGTAAAACATGTTTTCATTTTATTTGAAAAGTACACTAAAGAAAACAGAGAAAGAGTTGAGTCTAGGAGGAAAGAGGTCCCTCTGCAGTTGTACAGGGCCCTGGTGAGACCACACCTGGAGTAATGTGTGCCTGCACACACGCACACCCTCACGCACGATCGCCACCACTCTGAAGTTAACTAATGATTGATAGGTGGTAGACACAAATGCTGGAGAAACTCAACGGGTTAGGCAGCATCTATGGAGCAAAGGAAATAGGCAACGTTTCGGGGCGGGACCCTTCTTCAGACGCTGGGGTCAAACTTGCAAATCTGCTCCGAAAGTGAAAACTGCAATTCCTTTAAAATGTATCCCCTCCCTCCCCTCTCCATCTTTCCCCTCCCTTCCCTCTCCTCTCTATCTTTCCCTCTCCCTCCTCTCTCTCCCCTTCTCTCTCTCTCTCTCTCTCTCTCTCTCTCTCTCTCTCTCTCTCTCTCTCTCTCTCTCTCTCTCTCTCTCTCTCTCTCTCTCTCTCTCTCTCTCTCTCTCTCTCTCTCTCTCTCTCTATCTTTCCATCTCCCTCTCTCTCCTCTCTCTCTCTCTCTCTCTGCCCTCTCCCCCCTCTCCTCTCCTCTATCTTTCCCCCTCCCTCTCTCCCTCCATCTCTCCTTCCCTCCCTCCCACATTCCCCCTCTCTTTCACTTAATTCTTCATTTCTACCTCCATCTCTCCTTTCCGCCCTGTTCCACCTTCCCTCCTCCCTGCAGCAGCCCACGCTGTAGATCAGTGCATGTTCCCTTAACCATAGTGACCTCCCCACTACTAACCACTCCCCATTGTCTCCAGTATAATTGTAGTGTCCCCACCTCTAGCTCGCTCTCTAGCTCCAGTGATGACCACGGACAGCTACAGCCCAGTGTTAACTCTCAGTTTAATAAACAGTTACAGTAAAAAGACTTGTGTGTGCAGTAAGACATTTTACATGGTGTCACAGCGGTAGACCTGCGTCTCCTGTTTATCGGTTTTTATTTTATTATTTCTTTCTCCCAGTCCTTCCCTCCATTCGTTTTGTCATGTCCCACTCCTGTCGTCGACCAGACACGTTGGTTTTCGACACGGACATTGTCCATCGCTGGACCGTGTTCCAGCGCGATTTCGAACACTACATCGCTATTGCCCATCCTGATGCCACTCCTGCTGTACAGGCTCACCTGCTGCTCAACCTCGCGGGACCTGCAGCTATGGATCAATATGCATCGTTCCATTTCGCCGCCGGAGAGGACCGTCATGACCCGGTATGTCTCATGGCTAAGTTCACTGCCCTCTGTGATATCCCTACCAATAACATTATAGAACGCTTTAAATTCTTCCAGAGGCAACAGTTGCCAGGCGAGCATATCGACGCTTATATTGCCGCTTTGCATCACGTGGCTCGGCGCTGCCGCCTTGAAACAATCACCACAGAAGAATTAATTAGGGACGTCCTCGTTCATGGTCTCCGCAACGAAAGACTGCGTGAGCAGCTCCTCGTGAAGCCCGATCTGACACTGCGGGATGCAATGTATGCCGCCCGCATGTCCTCAGCCGTTGGTTTTGTGTCCCGCCCGGCTTCCCAGGACATTAACTTTACCGGTGCAGCCGGTCGCCTGACTACACGACGAAACCCCGCGGCTTTCCCCATAAAGGTCGCCACCTCGACTGTCCCGCGCCGCTGCCCTAACTGTCATTTTACAGCACATCCCTCAAACGTTTGCCCCGCACAGGGCAAGACCTGTCTTTCCTGTGGCAAACTCAACCACTTTTCTGCCGCCTGCCGTTCCCGTGGGAAGCCCGTCCCTGCTCCGAGAAGGAGTCTAAACAACCTCGCAGATCTAAACAACCTTGCAGTCCCTGATAGCGCTTTTCTTTCCCAGTACGAGCTGGAAGAGCTCCCAGACTCTGATGCAGCCTCCTCCCATGAAGATCCAACGGTGTTTTCGCTTTTGGGTGCACCTGCTCTGATTACAGATCCCTCTGTGCATGTTACTGTGAACGGCCATTCCTTTTCAGCCAAGGTCGATACTGGCGCTTTCGCCAATGTTATGTCAATAAGCCTTTTCCAGCAGATCAGATCTGGTGAGAAAGTTCTACCTGGTGACACCTGCCTCCATGCCTATGGGGGGGGGGGGGGGGGGGGCGTCCTGGTTCCCGTGGGAAAGGCAACTCTTATCTGTACAGTTCTAGAGACCTCTCGGCCCCTCACTTTCCACCTGCTGGACTCTGACAACGTCAGCCTGCTGGGCGCCCGTGCGTGTCAGGACCTGGGGCTAGTCTCATTCCACCACAGCATTCACCTGGTGCAGGCCCCCATGGACCCACTGACCGAGTACCCCGACCGCTTTGATGACGTTCTGGGCAAGCTGCCCTGCGACTATAAGATTGTTGTCGACCCGAGCGTCGACCCGGTGATTCGGCCGGCACACCGCGTCTCCTTTGCCATGAAGGGCCGCGTGGAATCTGCTCTGCGTGATATGTTGACCATGGGCATCCTCAAGGAGGTGAGCGCTCCCACCAGGTGGGTCTCCACCATGGTCGTCGCAGCCAAAAAGGACAAATGCGAGATCCGGATCTGCATCAACCCCAAGGACCTAAACCTTGCCATCAAGCGCCCCCACTACCCCATGCGGACGGTGGAGGACGTTGCTGCACAGGTCGGCCCTGCCACTGTCTTTTCTGTCCTAGATGCCAAGAGCTCCTTCTGGCAGATCCCTCTGGATGAACGCTCCTCATTTCTCACTACCTTCAGCACTCCCTTCGGCCGGTTCCATTTCCTCCGCATCCGTTCAGGATCAACTCAGCTAGTGAGGTTTTGCAGCGCACCATGGAACAGCTGTTTGCCGGATTACCGTGCGCCATCATCGTGGATGACATTCTGGTGTACGGGAGGGACGTTGCTGAGCACGACCTGAACCTCCGCAAAGTCCTGGACAGGGCGCGGGTGATAAACCTCAAGCTGAACCCAAAGAAATGCCGATTCCGGGTTCCAGAAGTCACTTACGTTGGCCATGTCTTCACGGCTGGGGGTCTCAAACCCGACCCCCAGAAAACGTCAGCGGTCACTGACATGCCCGCTCCTACCGACGTCCCTGGCCTGCAGCGCTTCCTGGGCATGGTCAATTACCTGGGTAAGTTCATACCCGACCTCAGTGAACTGAGTGCCCCCCTGCGGGAACTAATCAAAAAGGACTCCGCGTGGGTCTGGCTCCCACACCACCAGTCAGCTTTCGTGACTCTGAAGCTAAAGCTTGCCGCTACCCCGACTTTGAAATTTTTCGACCTGCACCGACCCATTATCCTCACTTGCGATGCCTCCAAGTTTGGTCTCGGTGCCGCTTGTCTGCAGCTCTATGACGGCCTTCAGCTGCCCGTCTCCTACGCTTCTCGCACCATGACCCCTGCCGAGCAGCGCTACGCCCAGATTGAAAAAGAACTGTTGCCGTGGTCTTCGCTTGCTCCAAGTTTAAAGACTACATCCTCGGCAACTCTTTCACCATCGAGACTGACCACCAGCCGTTGGTGACAATCCTGAATAAACCTATCCATGTTGCTTCTTCCCGGTTGCAGCGCATGATGCTGCAACTGCAGCGTTTCACGTTCCAGATCGTCTACCGTAAGGGCAAAGACATGTTTGTAGCTGACACCCTTTCTCGTGCTCCGCTGCCTTCCGTTGTCCACCACCCCTACGAATCGTCGGATCTTCTGGTACTGAACGTTAACATTGTTCCTTCACAGCAGATGCAGTCCCTGGTCTAACACACTGCTGATGATCCTGCCCTGCAACAACTTGCGGACGTTATCCGCCGTGGTTGGCCTGACCGACGCTCCGAACTGCCTGCTGGCGCTGTACCTTATTTCCTGGTTCGAGATGAACTGGTGCTGCACGCCGGCGTGGTGGTGAAGGGTCACAAAGTCGTGGTGCCTGCCGCTCTGCGGGATCATTACTTCCAGTCTGCTCACAGCGGCCACCCCGGGGTGGAAGCTACTTTGTCCCAGGCCCAGAGCCAATTCTACTGGCCAGGTATGGCTCAAGACATCCGTGACAGGGTCTCCGCCTGCGCTGCCTGCAACACCCTGCACCCCCATCAGCAGCGCCAGCCTCTCCTGCAGCCGCCGGCTCCTGAGCTCCCATGGATGGCCGTTGCCACCGACCTCTTCGAGTGGCGCGGAAAGCACTTCCTGGTCCTGGTGGACTCCTATTCCAGCTGGTTCGAGGTCGATCAGCTGACCTCCATCACCTCTGCCGCTGTCATCGGGAAGCTTCGCCGCCACTTCTCCACCTTCGGCTCCCCGGTGACCCTCCGGTCCGACAACGGCAGCCAGTTCTCCAGCGACGAGTTTAAAACCTTTGCTGCCCGTTGGAACTTTCACCGCATTACCAGCAGCCCCGAGTTTCCTCAGAGCAACGGACTTGCTGAACGGGCCGTACGTAGCGCCAAGGAGCTGCTGGAACACTGCCGCTTGTTCCGTGCTGATTTCCACCTTGCCCTGCTCAACCTCCGCAACATTTCCCGCGACCCCGCGCTCGGTTCCCCTGCCCAGCGCCTTATGTCACGCACCACCAGACCTCCCCTGCCGGTCTCCCAGCAGTCCCTCAAGCCTCTGTACAGAATCCTGCCACTGTCACTGAGCGCATTGTCAAGAAACAAGTGATCCAGAAGCGCTCCTTCGACAAATCCGCCCGGCCCCTTCCACGTCTGTTCCCGGGGCAGGTTGTCCTGATGCGGTCCCCCTCTGGCCACTACCGCCTGGCCGTCGTAGTCGGCGACGCCGGTTCTCCGCGCTCCAACTTCGTCGACTATGAGGGGGCTATCTATCGTCGCTCCCGCCAGCACCTGCTCCTTGTGAATGAGCCCACTCCGCCTCCCGCGGATCCTTCCCACCCCCCCATTTCTTCTCGACCTCCCGCTGCCCCTCACGCCCCGACAACACCTCGCATGCCACGCACCCTACCCTCACAACTGTCCACCCGTTCCCTGCCTCGCCTGTCAAGCCAGCATCGCCCACAAAACCTACCTCGCCTGTCAAGCCTGTTTCTCCACCCGGAGCCCCGCATTCTCCTCCGCCCGCCCCTCCTGCCCATCCCCCGGCTGCTGTCCCTTCTGTTCCCGACGATGAGGAGGAGGGCGGTTTACGCACCCGCTCTGGCCGGCTGGTCAGGCCGCCTGTCGCTACGGGGAGCTCGCATAGTGTTGTACTGCTGCCGGTGCGGTTGGTGTTCGTAGCGTATGAGCCGTGGTCACTCTGTATAGTACATGCATGCTTTTGTTTCTAAGAGGAAGGATGTAGATCAGTGCATGTTCCTTTAACCATAGTGACCTCCCGTATTACTAACCACTCCCCATTGTCTCCAGTATAATTGTAGTGTCCCCACCTCTAGCTCGCTCTCTAGCTCCAGTGATGACCACGGACAGCTACAGCATAGTGCAAAGAGTTGCTTCAATAAACAGTTACAGTAAAAGACTTGTGTGTGCAGTAGGTCATTTTACAATCAGTAAAGCTTGTGTTGGTTGATCTAACTTATTGTGAGTTGTCTGTTTCAAGAAATGCACCTTAACAGTTCTGGACTCCCCCAACATGGGGAACATGTTTCCTGCATCTACCCTGTCCAATGCCTCACTAATTTTATACAATTCTATAAGATACCCGCTCATCCTTCTAAATTCCAGTGAATACAAACCCAGTCGCCCCATTCTTTCAACAAATGTCAGTCCCGCCATCATCTCAGGAATTAACCTTGTGAACCTACTCTGGGCTCCCTCAATAGCAAGAATATCCTTCCTCAAATTTTGGGACCAGAACTGCACACAATTCTCCAGTTGTGGAGTCACTGGGGCCCTGTACAACTGCAGTAGGTCCTCCTTGCACCTAAACTCAACTCCTCACCCTATGAAGGCCAACATGCCATTGGCTTTCTTCACTGCCTGCTGTACCTGCATGCTTACTTTCAGTGACTGATGTACCAGGACACACAGATCGCGTTGTACTTCCCATTTTCCTAACCTGACACTATTCATATAATACAGAGTGCTGGAGTAACACCTTACACTTCCTTATCTCTGTGTCTCACTCTCCTGTGACTCTCAGTCTGAAGAAGGTTCCTTCACTCCAGAGATGCTGCCTGTCCCACTGAGTTACTCCAGCATTTTGTGTATGTCTGTGGATAACATGGATAGGGGCCGTTTTCTTTTGGTCATGACCCCTCTTCAGACCTGAAACATCATCTATTCACATTGACCAGTGATGCTGCCTGACCCGAATTACACCAGCACTCTGTGAAACGTCACCTATCCATGTTCTCCACAGATGCTGCCTGACCCGCTGAGTTACTCCAACACTCTGTGAAACACCACCTATCCATGTTCTCCACAGATGATGCCTGACCCGCTAGTTACTCCAGCACTCTGTGAAACACCACCTATCCATGTTCTCCACAGATGATGCCTGACCCGCTGAGTTACTCCAGCACTCTGTGAAACGCCACCTATCCATGTTCTCCACAGATGATGCCTGACCCGCTGAGTTACACCTGCACTCTGAAACGCCACCTATCCATGTTCTCCACAGATGATGCCTGACCCGCTGAGTTACTCCAGCACTTTTTAATGTAAAAATAAACAGCGTACCTTGCCTTGTCCCCTACGTGAGGTCCATCCTGTTGTCGGCGTTCACGGCTTTAGAAGATTATTTTTAATTACTCTAACACTTAAATTATCCAACTTAGTTTAAAAATAAGTGCAGAGAACGGCAGTCGGAGCGATTTTTCTTGAGCAATTAAACAGGCTGATGAACATCAAATTAAACAGCCTGGAGGAAACGACATTTTAAACCCGCCACCCTCTCGAAGGCACCAAAGTGAATTCTTGTGTGAAAGTTATTTTGACAATTAGGCTATTTAAAAATGTTGATCTTTTCTTAAGAAATGGATAGATGTTTTGATCTAGTAATTGAATTATGTAATTAGCTACAATTGGGTAACTAACTAATTATATGCTTTAATTACAGGTCATCCAAGTAAGATTGTTTCATATTTGTTTCAGAATGTTTCAATCAATAATAACTGAACATTTATTTTAGTTCTCTTAATTTTTAAGAAAGTTATGGGCTTTTGACTGTCCTCGATCACAGCTTTGGTGTTAAGCCAATGGAAAAGCAATAGGGTACAAGATGCTAATTTCCGAGTATGAAAATTGCCATAACTTTTTTAATACTTAAATATATGAAAGTAAATTAGGTGACAAATTAAACTTCTTTTTACGTTTTATCTGATGGGATAAATTACAGACTTGATTTTTTAAATCCCCAAATGTTGTAACATTGCTACATTGAGGTGGGGACGGAGGGGGACAAAGGTAAGACCTCTGCTGAGGACAGACCGTTCGGTGTGGGGGAGGTCGGGGGGATGGTGAACACCCGGCAGGGATGGGGATTGGGGCCGGCGGAAGGCAGGTGGGTGGACTGGGGGCGAGGCGATGTGTGGGTGGTGGGTGGTCAGGGGGTGAGAGGGCTGCAGTGTGGGGGGGTAAATGCAGGGGTGACATAGTTAGAGGGGGATGGGGAAGACTCAGTGGACCAGCCACTGGGGTTAACAAGGCTGGACAGACTAACACTAGGAACCAGCGCAGTGAAACCCAGGAGAGTGGGAGTGAGCAGCGTGGAGGCTTCAGGCCCAGTGCAGAGTCCAGGCTCCAGGTGAGGCGACGGCTGTGGCTGCTGGAGGGAGGTGATCGTTGTGGAGAAGCGAAGTCCGAATGAACGGCCGTTGGGGAAGAACGTTCTGGAAACGCGAGCGGGAGGGCGGGAAATAACGGGCGTCAACGGCTGAGGGAGCGCGGGAGCGTTGACAGTTGGTGGGGGGGGGCGGTGACGTCACGTGGCCTCGCGTCGTTGCCCGCGGCCGTTTCAAGCGGCGCCGCCCCCACGCTCTGGCCCCGCCCACACACGCGCTCTGGCCCCGCCCCCACACACGCTCTGGCCCCGCCCACACACGCGCTCTGGTCCCGCCCACACACACGCGCTCTGGCCCGCCACACACGCGCGCTCGGATCCCGGGTGGAGGCGGGAGAACGGGTCGACCACACGGTGTCAATCAAATGCAGCTGCTTTAAATTCATGCTTTTTACCCCTTTACCGTCGCTAACAGGTGTCCCAGCTCCGGAGCGGTTAACGGCGGGCGATCAACGGCTGGTGGGGAGGGGAGGGTGGGGTGTGGTGGAAGGAGAGAGGGGGAGAGAGATGAGGAGGAAGGTAGAGAGAAGGAGGGGGTAGAGATGAGAGAGGGGGGTATGAGAGAGGAGGGGGAAGAGAGCGGGAGGGAAGAGGAGGCGGAGCGAGTGTATTACAGTTGTGGGGCCCGGGGGCGAGTGTATTGCAGTTGTGGGGCCCGGGAGCGAGTGTAATACAGTTTGTGGGGCCCGGGGGCGAGTGTATTGCAGTTGTGGGGCCCGGGAGCGAGTGTATTACAGTTGTGGGGCCCGGGAGCGAGTATATTACAGTTGGTGGGCCCGGGAGCGAGTGTATACAGTTGTGGGGCCCGGGAGCGAGTGTATTACAGTTGTGGGGCCCGGGAGCGAGTATATTACAGTTGTGGGGCCCGGGAGCGAGTGTATACAGTTGTGTGGGCCCGGGAGCGAGTGTATAACAGTTGTGGGGCCCGGGAGCGAGTGTAATACAGTTGTGGGGCCCGGGAGCGAGTGTATTACAGTTGTGGGGCCCGGGAGCGAGTATATTACAGTTGTGGGGCCCGGGAGCGAGTGTATACAGTTGTGTGGGGCCCGGGAGCGAGTGTATAACAGTTGTGGGGCCCGGGAGCGAGTGTAATACAGTTGTTGGGCCCGGGAGCGAGTGTATTACAGTAGTGGGGCCCGGGAGCGAGTGTAATACAGTTGTGGGGCCCGGGAGCGAGTGTAATACAGTTGTGGGGCCCGTGAGCCAGTGTATTACAGTTGTGGGGCCGGGAGCGAGTGTATTACAGTTGTGGGGCCCGGGAGCGAGTGTAATACAGTTGTGGGGCCCGGGAGCGAGTGTAATACAGTTGTGGGGCCCTGGAGCGAGTGTAATACAGTCCTCCTCCCACCCCATCCCTCTCTCCCTCCCCCCGTTCCTCTTCCACCACTCCCCCTGTCCCTCTCCATCCCTCCCCACTCCTCTACCCCCTCCCTCTCCACCCTTTACACTCCCCCCTCCCTCCACACTCTTCCCCCTCCTCCTTCTTCCACTCATCTCCCCCCACCCCTCTCTCCCGCTACCTTCCTTCTCCCTCCCCACTCTACCCCCTCTCCGCTCTCCCCCTCCCTCCACACTCGCCCCTCCATCCTCCCCTCCCTCTCACCTTCTCTCATCCCCCTCCTCCTCCCTTTCCCCCTCTCTCCCGTTCCACCCCAACCATCACCCCTCTCCCCCACCTCCCTCCTACCCCTATCTTTGCCTCTTCCACACTCTCCCTACCCCTGTTCCGCACTCTTATCCTCCCCTGTCCCTCCCCATTTCCCCTCTCTCCCCCCTACCCCTCTCTGCCTCCCATTCCACTCTTCCCCGCCCCCTACCACTCTCCCCTCCCTCCACTCTTCTCCCTTTCCCCACCCCACCCTCATCCTCCCCTTCCCCCTCTCTCCCCATCTCCCTCTCTCCTCTCCCTCCCACTCCTCTCCCTCCTCCCCTCCCCACACCCTTTCTCCCCCTGCCACCGGTCTTCACCCCATCTCCTCCTACCCCTTCCCCTCTCTCTTGCACCACTCCCCGCTACCCCCTCTCCCACCCCTCCCCTTCCTGCCCTCCCCACTCTCCTCCCCCTTCCCACTCTCCTCCCCTTCCCATCCCCTTCTCACTCCCCCTACTCCGCTTTGCTCTCCCTCCCAAATCTCTCCCATTTCCTCCTCCCCTCCCCTCCCCTCCCTCCCCACCCCGTCTCCCCCTCCATCCACCTGTGTGTTTGGGGGGTGGTTAGTGTGAGTGTGATGCTGCAGCCCCCCCCCCCCTTGTGTGAATGTTATTTGGACACTTAGGCTAATTAAATGTTAGATCTTTTCTAAAGAAATGGATAACAGTTCTGTATGCCTCCAACATGGGGAACATGTTTCCTGCATCTACCCTGTCCAATCTCTCACTCATTTTATACAATTCTATAAGATACCCGCTCATCCTTCTGAATTCCAGTGAATACAAACCCAGTCGACCCATTCTTTCAACATATGTCAGTCCCACCATCATCATCATTTCCTGAGATGGCTGGCATTTTCTTTCATTATTGATAACACAACATGAATTCTGAAGAATTCTGAAGAACAGTCAGGCCAGGAAAAACGTGCTTTGTTTGTTAGGCAAGGCACAAATGCGGCAAGACTTTATTAAAAAAAAAAAAAAAACTTTAAAATGCTTTTAAGGTTTGGGCCAGTGGCAGCCAGCTGGTACTGTGAGCCGTCGGGTGTGTGCAGCTTGGCTCACTTTTGCATTTTCACTTGGGTACAGTATGAATGGGTCAGGACCCTTCTTCAGACTGACATTATGTTGACAGATGATCGGGTGATCGGCAGATGAGTGAAGTGACAGAGGCGAGGAAAATAAGGAGATAAAAGGATGTGAGATAAGGAGAGAGGAATATATATGTGCAGCTTTAAGGGACATTGGTCAGGTAGCATTTGGAGTATTGCATACAGTTCTGGTCACTCCATTACAGGACTGATGTGGAGGCTTTGGGGAAGGTGCAGCGATGGTTAACCAGAATGGTTTAAAACAAGGAACTGCAGATGCTAGTTTACAAAAAAGGTCACAAATGCTGGAGTAACTCAGCGGGACAGGCAGCATCTCCGGGCAGAAGGACTGAGTGACATTTCGGGTCGAGACTGAGGAGGGTCTCGACCAGAAACGTTACCCATTCCTTCAAGCATTTTGTGTCTACATAAACAGCACCACGTGGCTGTGTGCCAGCAGGCTGAAGGAGCGGGAAAAGGCCTTGCCACACAGCGGGCAGGTGAAGGGGCGCTCACCATTGTGGGTACGCCAGTGCTGCCACAGGCTGGATATGCGGGTGAAACCCTTGCCACACTCAGCGCACACAAAGGGTCTCTCACAGGTGTGTATCCGCTGGTGCTCCCGCAGCCCCCGTGCTCTCTTGTCACAGTGGGAGCAGCTGCTCGCCAACGTGGGTCCGCCGGTGCTGCCGCAACCCCCGCGAGCTGTCAAACGACTCACCACAGTAACGGGCAGTCGTAGGGCGGGCCACTGATGTGCAGTTGCTGGTGAGACAGGGCATGGGAGGCCGTGGCAAAGTGCTCTCCACACACCGGGCTGGGGACGGGACGGTCGCTGGCGTGCACCCGCTGATGGGACAGCAGCCGGGTGGAGTTGGTGAAGCCCTTGCCGCACTGGGCACAGGTGTAGGGGCGCTCGCCGGTGTGGGTGCGCTGGTGCGTCAGCAGGTTGCCCGACTGGGTGAAGCCCTTGCCGCACTGGGCGCAGGTGTAGGGGCGCTCGCCGGTGTGGGTGCGCTGGTGCACCAGCAGCTGACTAGACTGGGTAAAGCCCTTGCCGCACTGGGCACAGGTGTAGGGACGCTCGCCGGTGTGGGTGCGCTGGTGCCTCAGCAAGTTGCTGGAGTAGGTGAAGCCCTTGCCGCACTGGGCGCAGGTGTAGGGGCGCTCGCCGGTGTGGGTGCGCTGGTGCATCAGCAGGCCCCTGGACTGGGTGAAGCCCCTGCCGCAGTCGCTGCATGTGTAGGGACGTTCCCCGGTGTGCACGCGCCTGTGCACCTTTAGTTCCTTGGACGACTTGAAGCCTTTGCCGCAGTCGGAGCAGGTGAAGGGCCGCTCACTGCTGTGCACCCGCTGGTGCTCCCGTAGCCCCGACAACTGGGTAAAGCTCTCGTCACATGTGGAGAGCCATAGGGCTTCTCGTTCGTGTGCACCCGCCGGTGGGCCTTCAGCACATCCGCCCTCTTGAAGCTCTTGCCGCAGTCTGTGCAGTTGAAGCGGCGTTCTATCATGTGCTCCCGACGGTGGGTCTCCAGCCGGCTCGGGCTCTGCCAGGCCTTGCCACATACGTCGCACTCATAACGCTTCTCCTTGTTGTGCCCCGTCATGTGGTCCTCTATCGAAGATCAGCCCTTGAAGCCCGGCCCGCACACCGAGCAGATGGGGGGCTCACCAGCACCTGGCCGCCCTCAATGGCCGCTCACGTTCCCGTCTCTCCGTCCACAACAACGGCTCCTAAACCCTGCAGGAGGGGAACACAGAGGATCAACAAGCTGGCAAACAGGACATTACTAGCACATATTGGGGGCGTTTATGGCGGAGGAAACCGTTATATAATTCTGCGCTGCACACTGGCGCAGCGGTAAAGTTGTAAATTAATCGGCCTCCACAAAATAGCTAAATAGTCCCCAATGTGCGTGGGATAGTGCTAGTTTACGGGGTGATCGCTGGTCGGCGCAGACCCCATGGGCCGAAAGGCCTGTTGTTTCAGCGCTGCATCTCTAAACTGAACTAAGCCAAAGAAGGGCGTCGACCCAAAATTTCACCCATTCCTCTCTCCACAGATGCTGCCTGACCTGCTGAGTTACTCCAGCACTTTGTGTCTATCTTCTCCACAGATGCTGTCTGACCCGCTGAGTTACTCAAGCACTTTGTCATAGAGTCATGGAGTGATACAGTGTTGGAAAGAGGCCCTTCGGCCCAAATCCTACCCGCACTCCTAGATCCCTCGGCTCTACACATTCCGCAAGGCTCAGAGTTCACAGTCCTAATGAGACCACACCTGGAGTATTGTGTGCAGTGTTGGTCCCCTAATTTGAGGAAGGACATTCTTGCTATTGAGGGAGAGCAGCGTAGGTTCACCAGGTTAATTCCGGGACGTGGGGGACTGCCATATGCTGAGAGAATGGAGCGGCTGGGCTTGTACACTCTGGAGTTTAAAAGGATGAGATGGGATCTTATTGAACCATATAAGATTGTTAAGGGTTTGGACACGCTAGAGGCAGGAAACATGTTCCCGATGTTGGGGGAGTCCAGAACCGGGGGCCACACAGTTTAAGAATAAGGGGTAAGCCATTCAGAACAGAGACGTGGAAACACTTTTTCTCACAGAGAGTTGTGAGTGTGGAATTCTCTGCCTCGGAGGGCGGTGGAGGCCGGTTCAGTGGATACATTTAAGATAGAGCTAGATAGGGCTCTTAAAGATCGTGGAGTCAAGTGATATGGGGGGAAGGCAGGAATGCGGTACTGATTTGGGATGATTAGCCAAGGTCACATTGAATGGCGGTGCTGGCTCAAAGGGCCAAATGGCCTATTCCTGCACATATTGTCTCTTGTCTATTGCCCCAGCGCCCCGCCATTCACAGTGAAGATCCTATAACCATATAACAATTACAGCATGGAAACAGGCCATCTCGGCCCTACAAGTCCGTGCCGAACAACTTTTTGCCCACAGTCCCACCTGCCTGCACTCATACCATACCCTCCATTCCCTTCTCATCCATATGCCTATCCAATTTATTTTTAAATGATACCAACGAACCTGCCTCCACCACTTCCACTGGAAGCTCATTCCACTCCGCTACCACTCTCTGAGTAAAGAAGTTCCCCCTCATGTTACCCCTAAACTTCTGTCCCTTAATTCTGAAGTCATATCCTCTTGTTTGAATCTTCCCTATTCTCAAAGGGAAAAGCTGATCCACATCAACTCTGTCTATCCCTCTCATCATTTTAAAGACCTCTATCAAGTCCCCCTTAACCTTCTGCGCTCCAGAGAATAAAGCCCTAACTTATTCAACCTTTCTCTGTAACTTAGTTGTTGAAACCCAGGCAACATTCTAGTAAATCTCCTCTGTACTCTCTCTATATTGTTGACATCCTTCCTATAATTGGACGATCAAAATTGTACACCATACTCCAGATTTGGTCTCACCAATGCCTTGTACAATTTAACTTACAACCCCCAAACAATGTGAACCCCCACCAGGCTCCCTACCCCCTTCTATGACTCACTTGACCCCTCTTCCCCCCCCCACCCAGTTCCCAGCCCCCCATTCATCCCCCTCGGCACCAAACCCACTCCCTCTTGAATCCCTCCCCCTCCCTTTGCTCCCTGCTTGCCCCGCTACTCACTTCACCCCCTTTCCACTCCAGCCTCTCACCCCTCTCCTCCCTCCCTACACACACTCTCTAGCTCTCTCTCTCTCTCTCTCCCTCTCTCTGGACAGAAGCAATTCTGTTCCTCAGACGTTATTAATAAATTTTAGGTATGTACTTTTGTAGCAAACTTAACTACCTATGCATTTACTTTTAATTTCTATTGCATATGAGATTTTTTTGGTCATAATTTAGCCATTTAGCTCATACCTGTGGTCTTAGTTTAATAAATTTTGGAATAATGCTTTTATAATTTTACTTTATTCAATGGAATTGTAATTTTGTCACGGTCCTTTCTGTCATTTTGTTTTCTTTTAGCATAATGAATTATGGTTTTTATTTCAGGAATAAACATTAACAAAAAGCCACAATAGCACAGCTACAACCGTTAGACTCAAACCTTTATGGACATGGGTTGAAAAGGCAGCTTGGTGATTCATGTGGCTCTTATGAAATGGCAACTTGTGTAATGTCATCACAGCAGATTTAGAATTATTTTACCGAGGGATCGGGGTTGGATGTTTTGGGAACGAATTCACAGCCCAGTTTATTCCGCTGCCCTGTGTGTTTATATCATTATTTACCCCAGTTTTACCCCCAGACCGGGTTTATTCCGCTGTCCTGTGTGTTTATAGCATTATTTACACCAGTTTTACACCAGACCGGGTTTATTCCGCTGTCCTGGCGTGTTTATAACATTATTTACCCCAGTTTACCCCAGACCGGGTTTATTCCGCTGTCCTGTGTGTTTATAACATTATTTACCCCAGTTTTACACCAGATTTACCGGGTTTATTCCCCAGACGTGTAGTTTATAACATTATTTACACTAGATTTACAGGGTTTATTCCCCAGACGTGTAGTTTATAACATTATTTACACCAGATTTACCGGGTTCATCCCCCAGACGTGTAGTTTATACATTATTTACACCAGATTTACCGGGTTTATTCCCCAGACGTGTAGTTTATAACATTATTTACACCAGATTTACCGGGTTTATTCCCCAGACGTGTAGTTTATAACATTATTTACACCAGATTTACCGGGTTTATTCCCAGACGTGTAGTTTATAACATTATTTACACCAGATTTACCGGGTTTATTCCCCAGACGTGTAGTTTATAACATTATTTACACCAGATTTACCGGGTTTATTCCCAGACGTGTAGTTTATAACATTATTTACACCAGATTTACCGGGTTTATTCCCCAGACGTGTAGTTTATGACATTATTTACACCAGATTTACCAGGTTTATTCCCCAGACGTGTAGTTTATAACATTATTTACACCAGATTAACTGGGTTTATCCCCCAGACGTGTAGTTTATAACATTATTTACACCAGATTTACCGGGTTTATTCCCCAGACATGTAGTTTATAACATTATTTACACCAGATTTACCAGGTTTATTCCCCAGACGTGTAGTTTATAACATTATTTACACCAGATTTACCGGGTTTATTCCCCAGACGTGTAGTTTATAACATTATTTACACCAGATTTACCGGGTTTATCCCCAGACGTGTAGTTTATAACATTATTTACACCAGATTTACCGGGTTTATCCCCGAGACGTGTAGTTTATAACATTATTTACACCAGATTTACCGGGTTTATCCCCAGACGTGTAGTTTATAACATTATTTACACCAGATTTACCGGGTTTATTCCCCAGACGTGTAGTTTATAACATTATTTACACCAGATTTACCGGGTTTATCCCCCAGACGTGTAGTTTATAACATTATTTACACCAGATTTACCGGGTTTATTCCCAGACGTGTAGTTTATAACATTATTTACACCAGATTTACCGGGTTTATCCCCCAGACGTGTAGTTTATAACATTATTTACACCAGATTTACCGGTTTATTCCCAGACGTGTAGTTTATAACATTATTTACACCAGATTTACCGGGTTTATTCCCCAGACGTGTAGTTTATACATTATTTACACCAGATTTACCGGGTTTATCCCCCAACGTGTAGTTTATAACATTATTTACACAGATTTACCGGGTTTATCCCCCAGACTGTAGTTTATAACATTATTTACACCAGTTTACCGGGTTATCCCCCAGAAGTGTAGTTTATAACATATTTACACAGATTTACCGGGTTTATCGGGTTTATCCCCCAGACGTGTAGTTTATAACATTATTTACACCAGATTTACCGGGTTTATTCCCCAGACGTGTAGTTTATAACATTATTTACACCAGATTTACCGGGTTTATCCCCCAGACGTGTAGTTTATAACATTATTTACACCAGATTTACCGGGTTTATTCCCCAGACGTGTAGTTTATAACATTATTTACACAGATTTACCGGGTTTATCCCCCAGACGTGTAGTTTATAACATTATTTACACCAGATTTACCGGGTTTATCCCCCAGACGTGTAGTTTATAACATTATTTACACCAGATTTACCGGGTTTATTCCCCAGACGTGTAGTTTATAACATTATTTACACCAGATTTACCGGGTTTATTCCCCAGACGTGTAGTTTATAACATTATTTACACCAGATTTACCGGGTTTATTCCCCAGACGTGTAGTTTATAACATTATTTACACCAGATTTACCGGGTTTATTCCCCAGACGTGTAGTTTATAACATTATTTACACCAGATTTACCGGGTTTATCCCCCAGACGTGTAGTTTATAACATTATTTACACCAGATTTACCGGGTTTATTCCCCAGACGTGTAGTTTATAACATTATTTACACCAGATTTACCGGGTTTATTCCCCAGACGTGTAGTTTATAACATTATTTACACCAGATTTACCGGGTTTATCCCCCAGACGTGTAGTTTATAACATTATTTACACCAGATTTACCGGGTTTATCCCCCAGACGTGTAGTTTATAACATTATTTACACCAGATTTACCGGGTTTATTCCCCAGACGTGTAGTTTATAACATTATTTACACCAGATTTACCGGGTTTATACCCCAGACGTGTAGTTTATTTGGTGATTTATTGATTATTTACAGAGTGCCAGAGAGAGGGAGATAGATGTTTATAATCCTGGTGTTTTATATCAGGACGCTGCTCCAGACGGTGAGTTTCTATTATTGACCCCAGTTTTATTCCCCAGACGTGTAGTTTATGTGGAGTTTGACCTCAGCTCCCCCACATTTACCGGGTTTATTTACAACATTATTTACCTCAGCTCCGTCCGCAGCGACGTCACCAACTGCCGCTTCTCCGCCGCCATTTTCATGCGGTCGATGCGGGGACTCGATCCCGGGGCGGGACCGGCGGCCATCTTGGTGAGGTCGGCGCCGCTGATTGGTCGGCAGCCGGCGGCCATCTTTGTGAGGGGTTTGATGGCGGCCATGTTGGTGAGGGGTTTACAGTGGCAGATTATTATATAGTTCAAGAGATTGCTCCCTCCAGCCACTTAGGAGAAAACGTGGAGTTAGGAGAATGTCGTGAGTGAAGGGGGGGGGGGGGGGGGGGGTTGGTGGCGTCATCACCGCCCGCCCGCCCTGCGCCGTGACGTCACCGCCCATTCGAAGCTGCAAGATGGCGGTTTGTTTTTAAACGTGAAGGCGGATACAAAATGTCGGCGGCGCTTGTGACGCAGCGACAGAGACAGAGACAGAGACAGAGACAGACGGGCAGCGACTGTGGAGACAAGAGAAGCTGCAGCAACAACAACAACAACAACTGGGCCGGCCGCGTTTCATGGACAAACCCTGATGCTCACTCAAGGTCAAATCAAAGATCATACAGCAGAGCAAGATGGTCAACTCTCACGCAAGTTTGATGAGAGGATTACATGGATGGTTCATATTCAGAAAGTAGTGGACAAATGTAAGAAGATACTTAATGTAATGAGATGTTTAGTTGGATGTGATTGGGGGGCAGATAGAACAGCTTTGAAGACTATATACACTGGGTTAATTAGATCTGTGTTAGATTATGGTTGTGTGGTGTATGGGTCCGCATCAGGTACTTCTCATAAGAAAATAGACAACATTGAATATCGGGCATTGAGAATATGTACAGGTGCAATAAAAACAACTCCAACAGCAGCATTACAGGTTGAAATGGGGGAGATGCCTCTAGAGATGAGAAGGATACAGCTTTCATTGAATTACTGGATTAACCTACAGGGCCACAGTCAAGAACATCCAGCACAAGTTACTGTCAAACCATGCTGGGAAAAGGAGAGAAGGGAAACAAAAAGTTTTGGATGGACAGTGACCCAGAGAGCATTACAAATCAGCATAGCACAATTAAATGTGGTTCCAACGGTTCCATTACCTTCAATTCCACCTTGGATACTTCCAGATGCAACAGTAGACTTTACAATATTAGAACAGAAAAACAAGGATAAACAACGTATGTATAATTCATTCATCATACAGGAATACATTGACAGATACTACAGCTTTGTCCAAATTTATACAAATGCATCAAAAGATTCAGTAGATAAAGTAGGAGTAGCATTTATTGTACCAGAATTTCACATCAAAGTAGGGAAGAGGATCAATAATGAGGTCTCAGTATACACAGGTGAAATGATTACAATATTGTTAGCGGTACATTGGGTCGAGGATACCAGGCCTTTAAGGACAGTTATTTGTTTAGATTCAAGTTTAGCAATAAAGAGTTTACAGCACAGCCATTCAGACAGTAGACCAGACATTTTGATTGAAATACAACAACCACTATTCAGAATTCAAATGATGGGACTTACAGTCGTATGTTTATGGGTACCAGCACAAATTGGCATTAGAGGAAACAAAATGGCAGATAAGGTAGCAAAAGAGGTAACAAAAAGAAGTAAGATTGATTTGATTGTTTTACAAAATAATTCATATAAGTGCTATCAAATCCTTTTGCTTTTTCTCAGGGTAACCAATTTGTTCAGAAAGATATAGGTTATTAGTATATAAGTTATAATGTTATTTGATACACACCAGGAAAACAAAAGAGCTCATTGTCGACTTCCCGAGGCACAGCACCGACTTAGTCCCCCTACACATCAACGGCGAGTGTGTGGAGAGGGTCAACACCTTCCGGTTTCTCGGCGTCCATATCGCTGTTGATATCTCCTGGACAGACAACACGACAGCGGTCATCAAGAAGGCTCAGCAGCGGCTGCACTTTCTGGCACAACCTGGACTCTAACCTGCTACTGACCTTCTACCGCTCGTCCATCGAGAGCCTGCTGACATACTGCATTACAGCATGGTATGGCAGCTGCACCATGGCAGACAGGGAGAGGCTTCAGAGGGTAACTAGGACAGCACAGAAGATCATTGGTTGCCCTGATGGATATCTACACCTCCCGCTGCCTTAGCAGGGCAAAGAATATCATCAAAGGCAGCTCCCATCCTGCGTTTGGACTGTTCGACCTGCTGCCATCTGGAAGGCGCTATAGGTGCATCAAATCCAGGACAAATAGACTCAGAAATAGTTGCTTTCCGAAAATCATAACTAATAGTTAGATTAAACGAGTACTTACCAGTATGAAGTTTGATCTGTATTTTATGAGGAGTTACGGTGAGGGATTAAGTGAAGAACCCAGCAGGTACTGCGCATGCGGCATACTTCGAAGCAGCGGTGTGAAATCACAGAATAGACACAATATTTGAAGTAAGATAGTAAAGATCACGAGACATCAGTTTATTAGTTTGATCTATATAATGAGGGTGGGAGCGGCGGGCACTTAATCCCTCACCGTAACTCCTCATAAAATACAGATCAAACTTCATACTGGTAAGTACTCGTTTAATCTAACTATTTTACTTCGGAGTCACGTGAGTGATTCCGTGAAGACTTCAAAGGTCTGTGATTTCAAACCGTGTAACAGTTTTTATTTCACTCACTGCCGAAGTTTATGAGGGAGGAAGTGTTATCGTAATCAACCAGTGGATCTGCTTTCAAAAGAAACAGAAAGGTATTTGTTAACAATAACAACATAAAAGAGCTCCTCTGAGCTTAAATTAATATTGCAGTTTGTAATATTCTCCTGCAATTAAATCAGGTTTATCAACGGTTTATAATAAAAAATGTTCTGAACGCCGTTCCCTTGACCATTCTGCTGTATTGAAAATGTGGTCAACGGGATGTCCATTCGTTCAGCCGCTGATACCAATGCTGCCCTAGTGGAATGGGATTAAATGTATTATTATCTATTCCGGCAGCTTTCGGTACCTGTTTGAGCCACCTTGGAGTGGTTTGGCTCGTACCCCGTCTTGGGTTACTGTGGTTGACCCATAGGCTTTCCTCTCCCTCTAAGATTGTGGGTTGTGTCTATATATAGTAGTAGATGGGTCACCACACTCAACCTGGACTCTGGTGGGTAGGCCCGGAATCCCACCAGTGAATTGGGCGTTCCTGGTCCATATAGCCATATAACGACTACAGCACGGAAAACACAGGCGATCTCGACCCTACTAGTTCGTGCCGAACTCATAATCTCGCCTAGTCCCATATACCTGCGAGTTAGATTTTACCAGACCTAAATATGAACGTGATGCGTCTGGGGTAATCACCATGTTATCCAGTCTGGTTTATGGAGTGACCGGACTCTGTGAGCGTGTACGAGAGCCATAAGCATGAGCGTTTTTTTTAAAACATAGATTAAGCAAGCTGAGGGATCTGGCTGGTGCCATCTCTGAGGCATGTCAATGTCACACCAATATCCCATACATGGGTATATACCTGGGTGTTTGGGGCTTATATTATAGTTGCCCTTCATAAGTTTACCTTCAGTGGATGGGATCCCATGCTCTGCTGACATGCTGTTTTAGATAAGCAGATAAGGCGCTCCATGCTGTATTTACGGCACTGTAACTCACCTTTTAGTCATGGTGTAGATGTTCCAGGAACTCCAATACGTCAGTGGTTGAATAGTTCGTTGTCCCTGCGTCGTGGCAGTATTTTACCCATGTTAGCTTTTAGTGACTGTTCGCAGGGATGCCGACATGGTGGTAATGGTTCCTTTAGATAATCCCAGTCCCTGGTAAGGTCTATTCAAAACCTGCACCCAGGAGTTTGATGTTTCCCTGGCATGGGTGGCTTGTGCCTGATACTGGGTTGAGTCAGCAACCATGGTCCACTAGGGAAATCCATAGGTGACTCGCCCACCGTGTCGTGATGAACTGGGAACCATGGCTGTGTAGGCCGGTCGGGCACGTTCAATATCTCGGAGACAGATCCCATCTGTATTGCGAAGTGTCCGTCTGATGAGGCAGAAGGGAGGAAGGCAAAGCAGAAATTCCCCCTTCCAGCGTATAGTCATCTATCGCTGCTGCCTCTAATCTGGTTCCTAAGTCACATACATGGGTTACTGGTGATTCCGTCTTGTGCAACCAAATTGATATCTGGCTTTCAAACTGCTTAATAACTTTAGCAGATATTTTGGGTTTGACATCTATTCAATGTAATCATAGATTTTACCCCGTGACATGGTGTCTCCCACTGTGTTCTAGCTTCCTAGGACATAGGCAGCTGATAGTTAAAATGTCTTTTGACACACCATTGCCAGATTTGTTTGACCAATTTGTTGCACAATAATGATTATTATGCTCCCCATATGGTTGATATAAGCCACCACCATAGTATTATCAATCCGTAACCACATATGTACGTGCTGCATTTGAAATGCATATGCTTTTTAGCCCAATAGGCGATCACCAATCCCAAGTAGTTGATGCCTGGTATGTGTAGTAACGATGTTTGTGAATTGGTCCATCTGTTACCTGTGCTGGATATGGAGTTTAGTTGCTCCCCAGCCTAAAGTACTGGCATCGGTTTTTAATAACCAAGTTGGGATTGGTGATGATAATAGGGCTGAAAACTATGCCAAATATATGTCTGCCCACCACCTTAATTGTGATATAGCTTCAGTGGGTACATTCATGATTTGATTATAGTGACCCAAGTACCTTGGCAAAGTAACAGTCATATGGACGGAATTATTATTGAAGCCCAGATAATCCTTGGTAGTTAACGCTTCAATTCTGGTTTATCTGGGCGTGGGATAAACCTCAGCTTTAGGGAGCTGTTTCGTAGCTAGAACTGCTGCCACAGCTAATTCCTTTGTTTCCCCTAATATGAGGATATCATCCAATATATGCCATGATTATGCTTGTTTTCTTAATATTTTCATGGCCATTTATAATAGTTTAGGGCTGAGGTTAGACCATAGGGAATGCTATATGCTCCCATGGTTGCCCTAACCGGGATATCCATTATCCAGGTAAAAATTTTTTAGGTATCTATAATGATCCTAGTGTATGGGTATAAGATAGTTAGCATCTTCCATATCAATGCTCCCCATAGGTATCCTAGGGAGATCAGATGTCTGGCAGTGACAAAAACCCGTCTCCATCTTAAAGTGCATATACTCAACAGATTTATTTAGTGATATTAGATCAATGATGATGCTACATTCACCATCTTTTGTAGTTTTGGTGAATATATTCGATACAAATTCCAATGGCTCATGTTTACTCCCATGATCCGTTTAGTAATGAGCCTTTCTAGTTCAGCTTGACCTTCTCACTTCTCTTTTCTTAGAGGGAGAAAATGCCCTTTGGGCGCATTGCTGAACTGGCGGTAATATGCCCAATTTGAATTCGTTTTTATCCTCTAAGACTGTTGAGTATATTTTAGTTATTTGTGACAGCATCCCATGCTTTATCCACAAGTGTAAATGCCCCCCCACGCAGTTAGTAGAACACCCTTGTTTAGTGTAAACTGGGAGGAACCAGACTACCTACCTCCATGTTTGTTGTTTTTCCATGAAGGCGTAGTTTGCTGGTATGCTGGTGCTGTCGGTGGGGCGGCGCATCTTCCCACGGCTCCGCTCTGGGCCCCGTCTAAAAAGAACTTTGGGGGTAATGTGAAGCGGTCGCCAGGCTTTCACCAGTCCTTGTTTGATATCACTGGTGGATGCCGAGGGGTGCTGCCAGCTGGGTGTTGGATGCGATGTCCTGCTCGTTCCATGGCCTGCCTTCATGAGGCGCACAGGTTTAGCTGCCTCTCTTCCCGCAGCAGCGGTTTGCATAGCCCCATATATTTGGGGTTGCGGGCAGGTCTATATGCACCATTGTTCAGTCGAGTATCCCAAATTTGGGAACATCTTAGGCGTCAGCACCCTGGTAGTGCAATGGGATAGTCTCATCCTGGGAGAGTATAATCCATGGAAAAGGCGAGCAAAGGCGGTAACATCTTGACCCTTCTGTAGAATTCGCTGCTTGTCTGCGAGTCTGCTGACCCAGCTGCCTGCGGATTTGCCTCTGGAAAGGCCTGCTCCTGCAGGACATTTGTTGGGAAGATGGTCGCGTGGAGGAGCCATGTAGTGGCCCACGACACCCAGTAGCTCTTCCTGATCCTGCTCCCCTGGCATACTGCTGTTCTCGTCCGCCTGCCCAGCGTTTAAGCCAGCCCAGCCCTGGCCTCCTTAGCTAGCCTCAAAAGAGGGAGCAAAAGGGTGTGCTAAATTGGAGGAGGCATAGCTCAAACTCCGCTGTTGCATCAATCCCTCGACAAGGGAGATGGCTAGTGCAATAGCACTGGGGTAGGAGTCAGCTACCTTGGCATTCAGCCAGTGCCCCTTTTTTCCTGGAGGTGAACTCCATGACCTCCTCTGGCTTGGGGAGACAGACATACTTATTTTTGCCTTCTCCAACCTGTTCCAGTTTTGGAGGAAGTTGGCTCCTGTAGAACCTGTAAATTGGGAAGATTTTTCTCTTACCTGCATGTAGAGGCTGCCTGCCGTTTTCCAGGCGGCATTGTGGCGGTTCCCGGGCGGTGATTCTCCTAGTCAGGAGTCTGCAGGGCTGCCGGTCGGGTTTTTAAACTTCCCGCCGGTTCGCTGCTGTTACCAAACAGCTGTTCAGCGGACCGGTATTAGCGCAGCTCCTTGCAGCGGTCCGCAGCGTTTGCGGTCCGGGTAGCGCTTTTTCCCCGTCCACTGTCGGCTCCACGCTGGAGTCGAAACGGGGCCGCTCACCATGCCTCTCTACTTTGCTCCCCCTGGAGCAAAAACCACAAGGCCCGATTAAGGTAAGTACTTACCTCTCGTCCTTGGATGCGGGAGCTAGCCCGACTCCCGCTGGCCGCGTTCTGCACAGCTGTGCGTAATGCCGCATGCGCAGTACCTGCTGGGTTCTTCACGGAATCACTCACGTGACTCCGAAGTAAAATCTTAATTCAAATTCACACATGCACTGACTTCACAGCCCAACTTTCATCTGTATATATGTATATAGCGCCGCAGAATTGTGCACCTATCCCCCCCCCCCCTTCTCCCTTCTGTTTTTTGTTTTTCTGTTTCTTGTTTTTTTGTACTAAATTATATGTATGCACTGAGTACGAGCAGCTTTCAATTTTATTGTACATGTATAGTGACAATAAATGGCATATCTATACCAGTTGGTGGCGGTAATGCACTAAAAAGTTGTTTGCCAACCGCCAAAAAAAACGACATAGAAGTAGAAGAAGAAGAAGTGGAGACAGGCTCTTCACCCAGCAATGTGTGGGGGGAGAGAGAGAGAGGGACAGAGAGTGAGAGAGAGAGGGAGAGACAGAGAGAGACAAAGTGCTGGAGTAACTCAGCGGGTCAGGCAGCATCTGTGGAGAGAATGAATGAATGAAGGTGACTTGGATAGGCTGGGTGAGTGGGCAAATGTTTGGCAGATGCAGTTTAATGTGGATAAATGTGAGGTTATCCATTTTGGTGGCAAAAACGGGAAAGCAGATTATTATCTAAACGGTGGCTGTAGTGGCCATTTGGCCTATTTTGCATGTCATTGTGGATGGCATGTTCCTTTAAATTTTAGCCAGCCCGTTATAATGTGGGTGGGATTTTATGACGTGTCTTGGGGCGTGTTTATGCAGCTTAACTGCTTGGGTGTTAGTTTAGTTGGGGATTCGTTTTGGACAGGAGAGGGAGAAGGTTTATCCTTCGACCATGTCGAGCCACAGGTCAAGCATGTCAAGCCTCATGTGAAGAAGAAGACTCGAGGAGTTTTCTAGTATCTGAAGCAATGCGCTGGAGTTCGAAGAAGATTGCTGGAACAAGTCGGAAAACCTTGGATGTATCTTACTGTTTTATATCTACAATAAAGAAAATATTCATTAAAAGACTGTGTGCTGAAGCTTTATGAAAGTAGAAGCTCTGAAAGTCTCTGAGGCAGCTTGCATGCGTACCGAAGATATTCCCCTTATCCCCTCTCGTCCAATTAGTGGCTAGGGAGTTAATTTCCTGAAAGATCTGAAAAATCTGCCGCTACATTAAGTCGAAGGATACCTCCGGCAGGGGGTAATTGCCAGTCCCAGAGATTGGGACAGAAGAAGATAAGTAAAAGCAAACCTCCGGCGGGGGTAAATACCAGTCCCTGAGATAGGGACAGAAGATCGAAGTGCGAAGGCTAAGACCTAGGAAAGGTGCGGCCAGAGCAGGACGAAGGCTAATACCTAGGAGAGGTGCAGCCAAAGAAGATTGGTTCCAATCGTGGAACTGAAGAAGATCTCGGCGAGGAAGAGCCTTGAGGTCTATCAACAGCATCGGAACGCATCGGAAGACGTATCACTGAATTGTGAGTACGAATTGATTATTACCTTTTGAATTAAAATTACGGTTTTAATTGAAAGAATTCTGCAACAGAGCTCAACAAGCTGTTTTCTCCAGCGTGTCTGGGAAAGGCAGACCGACCTTGGATTGTTTTGAATCAAAGAGATAAAGGAGCATTCCATTGGAATTAGCATCATTTATTTTCCACCTGGAATTTGAGAGAGGTTCTCTACATTATCAGTATGTTTTAGTTTTGGAAGAAATTGTTGATAATAATAAAGTCACTCAGAAGCAGAGACTTTTTTCGACTAATTTAAAGACTTGGCAATCTGCCAAGACCTCTTTTAAATCATGAAGGAAGATGAGGGCAGAGCTATGCCAGAAGAGCCCCATGGTGGTGAAGAAAGACCAGCCAGACAACTTAAACTCACTGAGAAAGGTCTAAGTCATGTTCTCAAGGAGGCTGAATTGGATAGGAACAAGTTGGGGAAGAAGATTAGAAAGCTGTTTGAAAGTGTGAAGACACTCATGGAATCAGAAGAGAACCAGGACAAGGTGGAAGAGAAATTACGCCTGATAAGTAGCCTTAACCATGAGCTGAAAGAGAAGCAGGACATACTGCTGGAGGCAGAGCGTTCTCAAGAGGAGCGTCAAAGACATTTAAAGTGGGATTGTGAAAATACGGAGTATTATGATGAATCCAAAGAAGTTGTAGAAGGATGGTTAGAGCAAGTTAGCAAAAGTAAAGGTAGCAGAAAAGAAGATACTAAGCCAGAAGAAGAAGGTGATGAAATAGAACCGGGAGATAGTATCTCAAATGTATCTTCACAAAGATCAGGCCGTAAATCTGGTAGCTTAGCCAGTTCGGTTTCGAGGGCTTCTGCTCGTTTGGGAGCAAAGGCTGAGTTAGCAGCGCTCTCAATAGAAGCGGATGCTATGAAGAAAAAACATGAGATGGCCCGACAGCAACAAGAGATGATGCAACAGATGGCCCGACAGCAAGATGAGATGGCCCGACAGAAACATGAGATGGCCCGACAGCAAGATGAGACAAAGCGACAGCAAGAGGAGATGATGCAACAGATGGCCCGTCAGCAAGAAGAAATGGCGCGATGTCAGGAACAACTGGAATTAGATACAAAGTTGAAGGTGGCTAAAGCCAGAAGGGACATACTGGAAAGTGAAGGGTCTAGATGCAGCTCTAGATCATCAAAGGCGATAAGCTCTAGACAGAGAGCCAGACCTGCTCAGAGTGAATTGGCAGTTGAATCGATTCCACGGTCAAAGTCCACAGGATACCTTGGATTGGAAAACCTAAATAGGTTGAGTGAACCTTCAGCTCAGCAAATGGGTGCTAGACCGAAACTAGCTACTATAAGAACATCCGTACAAACTCGAGAAGGACCAGTGGACCAAGGAGAAGGGAGCCAGGTTGGTCTATTGGCACTGCTGCATAAGCAATCTGAATTCAACGAGATTATAGCTCGACGAAATAAATCTCTCATTTTGCCACCAGTTGAAATTCCTACATATGCTGGAGATCCTTTAGAATATGAAACTTTCGTGAGGGCATTGGAAGAGGTATTAGAGAAGAAAGTTGAGGATGAAGAAGAGCGCTTACGGTTTCTGGTGAAGTACACACAAGGAAAGGTGAAAGGGCTTGTGGAAAGTTGTCAGATGGAGCCAGACAACCAGGGCTATAAAAAGGCGAGAAGATTATTGAAGGAACGTTTTGGTGATGAACAGAGGATTGCGAATGCATACATTGAAAGGGCCCATGATTGGAGAGAAATCAAGCCAGAAGATGTGGATAAATTGAGTGAATATGCAATATTTCTGAGAAGATGTTGCAGCTCGATGAAAAATCTTGGCTATATGGAGGAAATTAATCTTTCAAGTAATATGAGAATCATCATTAGCAAGTTGCCCAGAAGAATGAGAGAAAAGTGAAGAGATAGGGCTGGTAAATTACGTGATAAGAGCAAACAAGTAGCCAGGCTACCAGACCTGGTGGAATATTTAGAAAGAGAAGTACGGTACATGTCAGATTCATGCAGCGAGATTATTGAAGAAGCCAAGTCACTTGCAATTTATAAGGGTTCTACCTATGTCAAAACTAAACAAAAGACAGAGCCTAAGAAAAGCAATTTTGCTACCAATATAATACCTGAGAAGGTGTTGGGTGGTGCCAAAGAGGATGCACCGACCAGAAAGAATGAATTCTGTCCATTTTGTGATGAAGTAGGTCACACCATAAGATGGTGTCGTAAATTTAAGGAAAAGAAATATGAAAAAAGATGGACTTTTTAAAAAGGAATGGAATCTGCTATGGATGTTTAAAGAAGGGGCACATGGTAAAAGACTGTAAGTGTCCAATAGTTTGTGACAAATGTAAGCAGAATCATCCTGATGTGCTTCATACTGTAAAGAAAGAGCCAGATTATACTGAGCAGAAAAAGGAGTCAGCGGATGTAAATGCTATCACCTCGCCTCAAGTAACTGCACATATTGGGGCCGGAGAGAAAGCATGCATTTTCTCTATTTTACCAGTACAAGTGAGAAATAGGGAAACTAATGTAGTGTTGCAAACATATGCATTTCTGGATCATGGGAGTTCAGCTACTTTTTGCACAGAGAATTTGATGAGAAGGTTGGACATTACTGGAGAGAAAGTTAAAATTCAAATGCGTACCATGAATAAAGAAAAGGATTACCAGAGTTATTATATAACAAATATGGAGATATCCAGTTTGGATGAAGATAATTTTATTCCAATTTCAGAGGTTTTCACACATGAAACAATGCCTGTTGGTCGTCAAAATGTACCCAGATGTGGAGACTTACAGCAATGGCCTTACCTGAAAGAAGTCAAAATAACAAAGATAAATTCTGATATTGACTTACTTATTGGAACGAATGCCCTGAGAGCATTAGAACCTGTACAGATAATTAGGAGCCAAGAGGATGGACCGTATGCTATGAAGACCCTACTAGGATGGGTTATTTATGGCTCCTTGGGTAAGAATAAGGAAAGCACCAGCAAAATGAATTGCCGTGCTGTTGCTGTTAACCAAATATCTACAGGTAAATTGGAAAAGCTGTTAATGAAGCAATATAATCATGACTTCAATGAAAGTACCAGCCAAGAACATGAAGAAATGTCTAGAGAAGAATTGAAATTCTTAGATATTATGAACCATTCAGTTAAGATGAAAAATGGACATTATTGTTTGGATTTACCTTTCAAGAAGGAAAGTGTTAATTTACCAAATAATCGCTATATGGCTGAACAGCGTATTCATGGTTTGAAACGTAAATTTGTTAAGAACACGAAATGCCAAGAGGAATATACATCCTTCTTACAGAATATGATTAATAATGATTATGCTGAAAGGATACCAATGAATCAACTATATCGAGATGATGGAGAGATCTGGTATATTCCACACCATGGGGTGTACCACTCGAAGAAAGGGACATTGAGGGTGGTCTTTGACTGCGCGGCAGTCTTTAAAGGGACATCACTTAACAGTGAATTACTGCAAGGTCCAGACCTTACTAACTCGCTCCTTGGAGTTCTCATCAAATTTAGGCAAGAACCGATAGCTTTGATGGCTGATATCAGAGCAATGTTTTATCAAGTGAAAGTAACTGGTAAACATATTGATTATCTGCGATTCTTATGGTGGCCTGAAGGGGATGTGCAGCAAGACCTTGTTGATTACCGAATGAAAGTACATCTTTTCGGAGCAGTGTCATCTCCAAGTTGTGCGAATTTCGCTTTGAGGAAAACCGCAGAGGATAATACAGGTTATTTCCCAGAGGAGGTAATTTCCACTTTGAAAAATAATTTTTATGTGGACGATTGCCTAAAATCCGTATCTACCGAGTTAGAGGCAATTCAAATAGTGAAGCACCTAACCTCTCTCTGCAATAAGGGAGGATTTGTACTTACCAAGTGGGTCAACAACAGTCGTGCTGTTTTGGAAAGCATTCCACCAGATGAAAGAGCCGAAGAAACCCAGGTGATGGATTTAGACAAAGACAACTTGCCAATGGAAAGGGCACTGGGACTGCACTGCTGTGTGGAAACGGATGTGTTTAAGTTTAAATTGTCAATTCAGGAACGACCATGCACAAGAAGGGGTATCTTATCTGTGATTGGTTCAGTATATGATCCTTTGGGATTTCTGGCACCATTTACACTGCTAGCCAAGTTAATTTTACAGAATCTGTGTCGAGAAAAACTTGGTTGGGATGAGAGTATAACTCAAACATCCTCGCACAGTTGGACAGAATGGTTAAAAGACCTCCAAAAAATGTCAACATTTAAGGTAGATCGGTGTATAAAGCCTAAAACCATTGGTAATATCGGAAATGCGCAACTGCATCACTTTTCGGATGCCAGCGAAAGTGGTTATGGGACTGTTTCATACTTAAGACTACAAGATGTAAACAAAAGAGTGCATGTTGCATTCGTAATGGGAAAAGCCAGAGTAGCACCATTGAAGCAAATGACGATTCCCAGAATGGAACTTACAGCAGCAGTCTTAGCTGTGAAAATTGACATAATGCTGAAAAAGGAACTGCAATTTCAACTGGAAGAATCTACCTTTTGGACCGATAGTACTACGGTTTTGAAATACATTAACAATGAAAGCAAACGTTTTATGACATTTGTTGCAAATAGAGTTTCCTTTGTACTAGGAGCTACTAATGTTTCTCAATGGAGATATGTTAATACAAAGGAAAATCCTGCGGATGAAGCCTCTAGGGGACAAACAGCAAATTGCTTTCTTAATAACAAGAGATGGATCAATGGGCCAAAGTTTCTTAGTAAGCCAAGTAGAGAATGGCCAAAGCTTGAACTCGGATTTGAAATCTCTACAACAGATCCGGAAATTAAACAAAACATTTCGGTGAATGTGATTGAAAAAAACTCATATGACACCGTGAATAGTTTAATTACCCACTTTTCATCATGGAATAAATTGAGAACATCGGTAGCCTGGTTTCTTAAAATAAAAACAAGATTGTTGATGAAAATTCGGGAAAAGAAACAAATAACAGAAAGTATCTTGGAGAAGAATCCTGCGGAAAGGGAAAAGGAAATCAAATTCCAGGCGCAAGTTTTTGAAGCTTCACCTAGCCAACAGTACCTATGTCTTGATGATCTCCTCAAAGCAGAAAATGCGATCATTTCTTTCTGTCAAAGGCAGAAATACAAAGAAGAGATATTAACATTGCAAGCTGGTGGAGAAGGGGTAAAAAGAAGTAGTCAATTGTATAAGCTCAACCCAATTTGGGAAGGAGATCTTCTGCGGATGGGTGGACGCCTAAACAGATTGGCAATGCCTGAAGAAAGGAAACGTCCTATCATTCTCGCTAAGGACTTTTACATAACACCATTATTATTACGGCATATTCATGAACAAATTGGGCATGGAGGAAGAAATTACATGCTATCCCAACTTCGTAAAAAATATTGGGTTACCAAGGCTAATTCAGCGGCAAGAAAGATAATAAAAAATTGCATCATATGCACGCGAGAGCGTGGGAAACTTGGTAGAAGATGGCAGACTTGCCTTTGGAGAGGATCACTCCAGACAAACCTCCATTCACAGATGTGGGGGTGGATTATTTTGGTCCTATGGAAGTTAAGAGAGGACGTAGCCTTGTGAAAAGATATGGTGTGATCTTCACTTGTATGGCGAGTAGAGCGGTACATCTTGAAGTTGCATCTGCACTCGACACAGACTCATGTATTCAGGCATTAAGGAGATTTATTTGTCGACGGGGTCAAGTTACTTCGTTAAGATCGGATAATGGTTCGAATTTCGTTGGAGCGGATTGGGAACTAAAAAAGGCACTCAAAGACTTAAATCAGGATAAAATCCAATATACTATGCTTCAACAAGGCATAAAATGGAACTTTAATCCTCCAATGGGTTCCCATCATGGCGGTATTTGGTGATGATAATAGGGCTGAAAACTATGCCAAATATATGTCTGCCCACCACCTTAATTGTGATATAGCTTCAGTGGGTACATTCATGATTTGATTATAGTGACCCAAGTACCTTGGCAAAGTAACAGTCATATGGACGGAATTATTATTGAAGCCCAGATAATCCTTGGTAGTTAACGCTTCAATTCTGGTTTATCTGGGCGTGGGATAAACCTCAGCTTTAGGGAGCTGTTTCGTAGCTAGAACTGCTGCCACAGCTAATTCCTTTGTTTCCCCTAATATGAGGATATCATCCAATATATGCCATGATTATGCTTGTTTTCTTAATATTTTCATGGCCATTTATAATAGTTTAGGGCTGAGGTTAGATCATAGGGAATGCTATATGCTCCCATGGTTGCCCTAACCGGGATATCCATTATCCAGGTAAAAAATTTTTAGGTATCTATAATGATCCTAGTGTATGGGTATAAGATAGTTAGCATCTTCCATATCAATGCTCCCCATAGGTATCCTAGGGAGATCAGATGTCTGGCAGTGACAAAAACCCGTCTCCATCTTAAAGTGCATATACTCAACAGATTTATTTAGTGATATTAGATCAATGATGATGCTACATTCACCATCTTTTGTAGTTTTGGTGAATATATTCGATACAAATTCCAATGGCTCATGTTTACTCCCATGATCCGTTTAGTAATGAGCCTTTCTAGTTCAGCTTGACCTTCTCACTTCTCTTTTCTTAGAGGGAGAAAATGCCCTTTGGGCGCATTGCTGAACTGGCGGTAATATGCCCAATTTGAATTCGTTTTTATCCTCTAAGACTGTTGAGTATATTTTAGTTATTTGTGACAGCATCCCATGCTTTATCCACAAGTGTAAATGCCCCCCCACGCAGTTAGTAGAACACCCTTGTTTAGTGTAAACGGGAGGAACCAGACTACCTACCTCCATGTTTGTTGTTTTTTCATGAAGGCGTAGTTTGCTGGTATGCTGGTGCTGTCGGTGGGGCGGCGCATCTTCCCACGGCTCCGCTCTGGGCCCCGTCTAAAAAGAACTTTGGGGGTAATGTGAAGCGGTCGCCAGGCTTTCACCAGTCCTTGTTTGATATCACTGGTGGATGCCGAGGGGTGCTGCCAGCTGGGTGTTGGATGCGATGTCCTGCTCGTTCCATGGCCTGCCTTCATGAGGCGCACAGGTTTAGCTGCCTCTCTTCCCGCAGCAGCGGTTTGCATAGCCCCATATATTTGGGGTTGCGGGCAGGTCTATATGCACCATTGTTCAGTCGAGTATCCCAAATTTGGGAACATCTTAGGCGTCAGCACCCTGGTAGTGCAATGGGATAGTCTCATCCTGGGAGAGTATAATCCATGGAAAAGGCGAGCAAAGGCGGTAACATCTTGACCCTTCTGTAGAATTCGCTGCTTGTCTGCGAGTCTGCTGACCCAGCTGCCTGCGGATTTGCCTCTGGAAAGGCCTGCTCCTGCAGGACATTTGTTGGGAAGATGGTCGCGTGGAGGAGCCATGTAGTGGCCCACGACACCCAGTAGCTCTTCCTGATCCTGCTCCCCTGGCATACTGCTGTTCTCGTCCGCCTGCCCAGCGTTTAAGCCAGCCCAGCCCTGGTCTCCTTAGCTAGCCTCAAAAGAGGGAGCAAAAGGGTGTGCTAAATTGGAGGAGGCATAGCTCAAACTCCGCTGTTGCATCAATCCCTCGACAAGGGAGATGGCTAGTGCAATAGCACTGGGGTAGGAGTCAGCTACCTTGGCATTCAGCCAGTGCCCCTTTTTTCCTGGAGGTGAACTCCATGACCTCCTCTGGCTTGGGGAGACAGACATACTTATTTTTGCCTTCTCCAACCTGTTCCAGTTTTGGAGGAAGTTGGCTCCTGTAGAACCTGTAAATTGGGAAGATTTTTCTCTTACCTGCATGTAGAGGCTGCCTGCCGTTTTCCAGGCGGCATTGTGGCGGTTCCCGGGCGGTGATTCTCCTAGTCAGGAGTCTGCAGGGCTGCCGGTCGGGTTTTTAAACTTCCCGCCGGTTCGCTGCTGTTACCAAACAGCTGTTCAGCGGACCGGTATTAGCGCAGCTCCTTGCAGCGGTCCGCAGCGTTTGCGGTCCGGGTAGCGCTTTTTCCCCGTCCACTGTCGGCTCCACGCTGGAGTCGAAACGGGGCCGCTCACCATGCCTCTCTACTTTGCTCCCCCTGGAGCAAAAACCACAAGGCCCGATTAAGGTAAGTACTTACCTCTCGTCCTTGGATGCGGGAGCTAGCCCGACTCCCGCTGGCCGCGTTCTGCACAGCTGTGCGTAATGCCGCATGCGCAGTACCTGCTGGGTTCTTCACGGAATCACTCACGTGACTCCGAAGTAAAATCTTAATTCAAATTCACACATGCACTGACTTCACAGCCCAACTTTCATCTGTATATATGTATATAGCGCCGCAGAATTGTGCACCTATCCCCCCCCCCCCCCTTCTCCCTTCTGTTTTTTGTTTTTCTGTTTCTTGTTTTTTTGTACTAAATTATATGTATGCACTGAGTACGAGCAGCTTTCAATTTTATTGTACATGTATAGTGACAATAAATGGCATATCTATACCAGTTGGTGGCGGTAATGCACTAAAAAGTTGTTTGCCAACCGCCAAAAAAAACGACATAGAAGTAGAAGAAGAAGAAGTGGAGACAGGCTCTTCACCCAGCAATGTGTGGGGGGAGAGAGAGAGAGGGACAGAGAGTGAGAGAGAGAGGGAGAGACAGAGAGAGACAAAGTGCTGGAGTAACTCAGCGGGTCAGGCAGCATCTGTGGAGAGAATGAATGAATGAAGGTGACTTGGATAGGCTGGGTGAGTGGGCAAATGTTTGGCAGATGCAGTTTAATGTGGATAAATGTGAGGTTATCCATTTTGGTGGCAAAAACGGGAAAGCAGATTATTATCTAAACGGTGGCTGTAGTGGCCATTTGGCCTATTTTGCATGTCATTGTGGATGGCATGTTCCTTTAAATTTTAGCCAGCCCGTTATAATGTGGGTGGGATTTTATGACGTGTCTTGGGGCGTGTTTATGCAGCTTAACTGCTTGGGTGTTAGTTTAGTTGGGGATTCGTTTTGGACAGGAGAGGGAGAAGGTTTATCCTTCGACCATGTCGAGCCACAGGTCAAGCATGTCAAGCCTCATGTGAAGAAGAAGACTCGAGGAGTTTTCTAGTATCTGAAGCAATGCGCTGGAGTTCGAAGAAGATTGCTGGAACAAGTCGGAAAACCTTGGATGTATCTTACTGTTTTATATCTACAATAAAGAAAATATTCATTAAAAGACTGTGTGCTGAAGCTTTATGAAAGTAGAAGCTCTGAAAGTCTCTGAGGCAGCTTGCATGCGTACCGAAGATATTCCCCTTATCCCCTCTCGTCCAATTAGTGGCTAGGGAGTTAATTTCCTGAAAGATCTGAAAAATCTGCCGCTACATTAAGTCGAAGGATACCTCCGGCAGGGGGTAATTGCCAGTCCCAGAGATTGGGACAGAAGAAGATAAGTAAAAGCAAACCTCCGGCGGGGGTAAATACCAGTCCCTGAGATAGGGACAGAAGATCGAAGTGCGAAGGCTAAGACCTAGGAAAGGTGCGGCCAGAGCAGGACGAAGGCTAATACCTAGGAGAGGTGCAGCCAAAGAAGATTGGTTCCAATCGTGGAACTGAAGAAGATCTCGGCGAGGAAGAGCCTTGAGGTCTATCAACAGCATCGGAACGCATCGGAAGACGTATCACTGAATTGTGAGTACGAATTGATTATTACCTTTTGAATTAAAATTACGGTTTTAATTGAAAGAATTCTGCAACAGAGCTCAACAAGCTGTTTTCTCCAGCGTGTCTGGGAAAGGCAGACCGACCTTGGATTGTTTTGAATCAAAGAGATAAAGGAGCATTCCATTGGAATTAGCATCATTTATTTTCCACCTGGAATTTGAGAGAGGTTCTCTACATTATCAGTATGTTTTAGTTTTGGAAGAAATTGTTGATAATAATAAAGTCACTCAGAAGCAGAGACTTTTTTCGACTAATTTAAAGACTTGGCAATCTGCCAAGACCTCTTTTAAATCATGAAGGAAGATGAGGGCAGAGCTATGCCAGAAGAGCCCCATGGTGGTGAAGAAAGACCAGCCAGACAACTTAAACTCACTGAGAAAGGTCGAAGTCATGTTCTCAAGGAGGCTGAATTGGATAGGAACAAGTTGGGGAAGAAGATTAGAAAGCTGTTTGAAAGTGTGAAGACACTCATGGAATCAGAAGAGAACCAGGACAAGGTGGAAGAGAAATTACGCCTGATAAGTAGCCTTAACCATGAGCTGAAAGAGAAGCAGGACATACTGCTGGAGGCAGAGCGTTCTCAAGAGGAGCGTCAAAGACATTTAAAGTGGGATTGTGAAAATACGGAGTATTATGATGAATCCAAAGAAGTTGTAGAAGGATGGTTAGAGCAAGTTAGCAAAAGTAAAGGTAGCAGAAAAGAAGATACTAAGCCAGAAGAAGAAGGTGATGAAATAGAACCGGGAGATAGTATCTCAAATGTATCTTCACAAAGATCAGGCCGTAAATCTGGTAGCTTAGCCAGTTCGGTTTCGAGGGCTTCTGCTCGTTTGGGAGCAAAGGCTGAGTTAGCAGCGCTCTCAATAGAAGCGGATGCTATGAAGAAAAAACATGAGATGGCCCGACAGCAACAAGAGATGATGCAACAGATGGCCCGACAGCAAGATGAGATGGCCCGACAGAAACATGAGATGGCCCGACAGCAAGATGAGACAAAGCGACAGCAAGAGGAGATGATGCAACAGATGGCCCGTCAGCAAGAAGAAATGGCGCGATGTCAGGAACAACTGGAATTAGATACAAAGTTGAAGGTGGCTAAAGCCAGAAGGGACATACTGGAAAGTGAAGGGTCTAGATGCAGCTCTAGATCATCAAAGGCGATAAGCTCTAGACAGAGAGCCAGACCTGCTCAGAGTGAATTGGCAGTTGAATCGATTCCACGGTCAAAGTCCACAGGATACCTTGGATTGGAAAACCTAAATAGGTTGAGTGAACCTTCAGCTCAGCAAATGGGTGCTAGACCGAAACTAGCTACTATAAGAACATCCGTACAAACTCGAGAAGGACCAGTGGACCAAGGAGAAGGGAGCCAGGTTGGTCTATTGGCACTGCTGCATAAGCAATCTGAATTCAACGAGATTATAGCTCGACGAAATAAATCTCTCATTTTGCCACCAGTTGAAATTCCTACATATGCTGGAGATCCTTTAGAATATGAAACTTTCGTGAGGGCATTGGAAGAGGTATTAGAGAAGAAAGTTGAGGATGAAGAAGAGCGCTTACGGTTTCTGGTGAAGTACACACAAGGAAAGGTGAAAGGGCTTGTGGAAAGTTGTCAGATGGAGCCAGACAACCAGGGCTATAAAAAGGCGAGAAGATTATTGAAGGAACGTTTTGGTGATGAACAGAGGATTGCGAATGCATACATTGAAAGGGCCCATGATTGGAGAGAAATCAAGCCAGAAGATGTGGATAAATTGAGTGAATATGCAATATTTCTGAGAAGATGTTGCAGCTCGATGAAAAATCTTGGCTATATGGAGGAAATTAATCTTTCAAGTAATATGAGAATCATCATTAGCAAGTTGCCCAGAAGAATGAGAGAAAAGTGAAGAGATAGGGCTGGTAAATTACGTGATAAGAGCAAACAAGTAGCCAGGCTACCAGACCTGGTGGAATATTTAGAAAGAGAAGTACGGTACATGTCAGATTCATGCAGCGAGATTATTGAAGAAGCCAAGTCACTTGCAATTTATAAGGGTTCTACCTATGTCAAAACTAAACAAAAGACAGAGCCTAAGAAAAGCAATTTTGCTACCAATATAATACCTGAGAAGGTGTTGGGTGGTGCCAAAGAGGATGCACCGACCAGAAAGAATGAATTCTGTCCATTTTGTGATGAAGTAGGTCACACCATAAGATGGTGTCGTAAATTTAAGGAAAAGAAATATGAAAAAAGATGGACTTTTTAAAAAGGAATGGAATCTGCTATGGATGTTTAAAGAAGGGGCACATGGTAAAAGACTGTAAGTGTCCAATAGTTTGTGACAAATGTAAGCAGAATCATCCTGATGTGCTTCATACTGTAAAGAAAGAGCCAGATTATACTGAGCAGAAAAAGGAGTCAGCGGATGTAAATGCTATCACCTCGCCTCAAGTAACTGCACATATTGGGGCCGGAGAGAAAGCATGCATTTTCTCTATTTTACCAGTACAAGTGAGAAATAGGGAAACTAATGTAGTGTTGCAAACATATGCATTTCTGGATCATGGGAGTTCAGCTACTTTTTGCACAGAGAATTTGATGAGAAGGTTGGACATTACTGGAGAGAAAGTTAAAATTCAAATGCGTACCATGAATAAAGAAAAGGATTACCAGAGTTATTATATAACAAATATGGAGATATCCAGTTTGGATGAAGATAATTTTATTCCAATTTCAGAGGTTTTCACACATGAAACAATGCCTGTTGGTCGTCAAAATGTACCCAGATGTGAAGACTTACAGCAATGGCCTTACCTGAAAGAAGTCAAAATAACAAAGATAAATTCTGATATTGACTTACTTATTGGAACGAATGCCCTGAGAGCATTAGAACCTGTACAGATAATTAGGAGCCAAGAGGATGGACCGTATGCTATGAAGACCCTACTAGGATGGGTTATTTATGGCTCCTTGGGTAAGAATAAGGAAAGCACCAGCAAAATGAATTGCCGTGCTGTTGCTGTTAACCAAATATCTACAGGTAAATTGGAAAAGCTGTTAATGAAGCAATATAATCATGACTTCAATGAAAGTACCAGCCAAGAACATGAAGAAATGTCTAGAGAAGAATTGAAATTCTTAGATATTATGAACCATTCAGTTAAGATGAAAAATGGACATTATTGTTTGGATTTACCTTTCAAGAAGGAAAGTGTTAATTTACCAAATAATCGCTATATGGCTGAACAGCGTATTCATGGTTTGAAACGTAAATTTGTTAAGAACACGAAATTCCAAGAGGAATATACATCCTTCTTACAGAATATGATTAATAATGATTATGCTGAAAGGATACCAATGAATCAACTATATCGAGATGATGGAGAGATCTGGTATATTCCACACCATGGGGTGTACCACTCGAAGAAAGGGACATTGAGGGTGGTCTTTGACTGCGCGGCAGTCTTTAAAGGGACATCACTTAACAGTGAATTACTGCAAGGTCCAGACCTTACTAACTCGCTCCTTGGAGTTCTCATCAAATTTAGGCAAGAACCGATAGCTTTGATGGCTGATATCAGAGCAATGTTTTATCAAGTGAAAGTAACTGGTAAACATATTGATTATCTGCGATTCTTATGGTGGCCTGAAGGGGATGTGCAGCAAGACCTTGTTGATTACCGAATGAAAGTACATCTTTTCGGAGCAGTGTCATCTCCAAGTTGTGCGAATTTCGCTTTGAGGAAAACCGCAGAGGATAATACAGGTTATTTCCCAGAGGAGGTAATTTCCACTTTGAAAAATAATTTTTATGTGGACGATTGCCTAAAATCCGTATCTACCGAGTTAGAGGCAATTCAAATAGTGAAGCACCTAACCTCTCTCTGCAATAAGGGAGGATTTGTACTTACCAAGTGGGTCAACAACAGTCGTGCTGTTTTGGAAAGCATTCCACCAGATGAAAGAGCCGAAGAAACCCAGGTGATGGATTTAGACAAAGACAACTTGCCAATGGAAAGGGCACTGGGACTGCACTGCTGTGTGGAAACGGATGTGTTTAAGTTTAAATTGTCAATTCAGGAACGACCATGCACAAGAAGGGGTATCTTATCTGTGATTGGTTCAGTATATGATCCTTTGGGATTTCTGGCACCATTTACACTGCTAGCCAAGTTAATTTTACAGAATCTGTGTCGAGAAAAACTTGGTTGGGATGAGAGTATAACTCAAACATCCTCGCACAGTTGGACAGAATGGTTAAAAGACCTCCAAAAAATGTCAACATTTAAGGTAGATCGGTGTATAAAGCCTAAAACCATTGGTAATATCGGAAATGCGCAACTGCATCACTTTTCGGATGCCAGCGAAAGTGGTTATGGGACTGTTTCATACTTAAGACTACAAGATGTAAACAAAAGAGTGCATGTTGCATTCGTAATGGGAAAAGCCAGAGTAGCACCATTGAAGCAAATGACGATTCCCAGAATGGAACTTACAGCAGCAGTCTTAGCTGTGAAAATTGACATAATGCTGAAAAAGGAACTGCAATTTCAACTGGAAGAATCTACCTTTTGGACCGATAGTACTACGGTTTTGAAATACATTAACAATGAAAGCAAACGTTTTATGACATTTGTTGCAAATAGAGTTTCCTTTGTACTAGGAGCTACTAATGTTTCTCAATGGAGATATGTTAATACAAAGGAAAATCCTGCGGATGAAGCCTCTAGGGGACAAACAGCAAATTGCTTTCTTAATAACAAGAGATGGATCAATGGGCCAAAGTTTCTTAGTAAGCCAAGTAGAGAATGGCCAAAGCTTGAACTCGGATTTGAAATCTCTACAACAGATCCGGAAATTAAACAAAACATTTCGGTGAATGTGATTGAAAAAAACTCATATGACACCGTGAATAGTTTAATTACCCACTTTTCATCATGGAATAAATTGAGAACATCGGTAGCCTGGTTTCTTAAAATAAAAACAAGATTGTTGATGAAAATTCGGGAAAAGAAACAAATAACAGAAAGTATCTTGGAGAAGAATCCTGCGGAAAGGGAAAAGGAAATCAAATTCCAGGCGCAAGTTTTTGAAGCTTCACCTAGCCAACAGTACCTATGTCTTGATGATCTCCTCAAAGCAGAAAATGCGATCATTTCTTTCTGTCAAAGGCAGAAATACAAAGAAGAGATATTAACATTGCAAGCTGGTGGAGAAGGGGTAAAAAGAAGTAGTCAATTGTATAAGCTCAACCCAATTTGGGAAGGAGATCTTCTGCGGATGGGTGGACGCCTAAACAGATTGGCAATGCCTGAAGAAAGGAAACGTCCTATCATTCTCGCTAAGGACTTTTACATAACACCATTATTATTACGGCATATTCATGAACAAATTGGGCATGGAGGAAGAAATTACATGCTATCCCAACTTCGTAAAAAATATTGGGTTACCAAGGCTAATTCAGCGGCAAGAAAGATAATAAAAAATTGCATCATATGCACGCGAGAGCGTGGGAAACTTGGTAGAAGATGGCAGACTTGCCTTTGGAGAGGATCACTCCAGACAAACCTCCATTCACAGATGTGGGGGTGGATTATTTTGGTCCTATGGAAGTTAAGAGAGGACGTAGCCTTGTGAAAAGATATGGTGTGATCTTCACTTGTATGGCGAGTAGAGCGGTACATCTTGAAGTTGCATCTGCACTCGACACAGACTCATGTATTCAGGCATTAAGGAGATTTATTTGTCGACGGGGTCAAGTTACTTCGTTAAGATCGGATAATGGTTCGAATTTCGTTGGAGCGGATTGGGAACTAAAAAAGGCACTCAAAGACTTAAATCAGGATAAAATCCAATATACTATGCTTCAACAAGGCATAAAATGGAACTTTAATCCTCCAATGGGTTCCCATCATGGCGGTATTTGGGAACGATTAATTCGTATGGTACGAAATGTGCTGCGCTCCGTTCTTAGACAACAAATTTTGGATGATGAAGGGTTGCAAACATTGTTTTGTGAAATTGAGGCGATATTAAACGATCGACCTATTACGAAAGGTTCTGATGATCCTAATGACCTGGAAGTACTCACACCAAATCATATTCTTCTGCTGAAAACCAATCCAACACTTCCACCTGGGCTTTTTGTAAAAGAAGATTTGTATATGAGACGTAGATGGAAGCAAGTACAATATATGGCAAATCTTTTTTGGAGGAAATGGATACAAGAGTATTTGCCTTTAATCCAAGAACGACAACGATGGCTAAGGATTAAGAGGAACTTTGTTCCAGGCGACATTGTGTTGGTGGCTGACTCTACAGCATCTCGAGGTTCTTGGTTAATGGGTAGAATGCTGGAAATCATGCCTGATGTTCAGGGTTTGGTACGTATAGTGCGACTGAAAACAAAAAAACAATGTTTTAATAAGACCAATAACTAAGTTGTGCTTGCTTCTAGAAGGCGAAAGCGAAGATGGAAGAGTCGAGAAAGAATTGTGATTGCAGATATATAGTGCATGCTATTTTTCCCTCATTAGTATAGTGGTTAGTATCCACGCCTAGCACGCGGGAGATCGCGGTTTGATTCCTGACGAGGAGCTACAGGGTTCTATTCCCCGATATTTTGATTTTGATGTATGTTAAGCCTTTATGGCCACTTTTTTGAAGTTATTTGGTAATTGCCTCATTATGTATTCGGAACAATTAGGGGCCGGTATGTAGTGGCCATTTGGCCTGTTTTGCATGTCATTGTGGATGGCTTGTTCCTTTAAATTTTAGCCAGCCCGTTATAATGTGGGTGGGATTTTATGACATGTCTTGGGGCGTGTTTATGCAGCTTAACTGCTTGCGTGTAGTTTAGTTGGTGATTCGTTTTGGACAGGGGAGGGAGAAGGTTTATCCTTCGACCATGTCAAGCGACATGTCAAGCCATGTCAAGCATGTCAAGCCTCATGTGAAGAAGGAGACACGAGGAGTTTTCTAGCATCTGAAGCAATGCGCTGGAGTTCGAAGAAGATTGCTGGAACAAGTCGGAAAACCTTGGATGTATCTTACTGTTTTATATTTACAATAAAGAAAATATTCATTAAACGACTGTGTGCTGAAGCTTTATGAAAGTCGAAGCTCTGAAAGTCTCTGAGGCAGCTTGCATGCGTACCGAAGATATTCCCCTTATCCCCTCTCACCCAATTAGTGGCTAGGGAGTTAATTTCCTCAAAGATCTGAAAAATCTGCCGCTATAGGGTACTACCCCACAGTGTGTCATTCCAACGGTACTAGCTCAATGTGCATTAATGGGCACTACCCCACAGTGTGTCATTACATCAGAACAATTGCAGAGTGTTGTTCCAGCAGCGCTAACCCAATGGGAATCACTCCACCAGTACTGCACTCAGTGTGCCATCATATCAGTGTAGCCTCACAGTGTATGGCTCCATCAGTATTACCCCAATATATGTCTCTCCATCAGTACTGCCCCACAGTGTGTCATTCTGTCTGTGGTATGCCACAATCTGCAACCCCATCACAACCACCTCACAGTGTATTAATGCATCAGTACAACCGCGCAGTATCTCACTCCATCAGTACGACTCCGCAGTTTGTTACTCGATTAGTACTACTCCACAGTATGCCGCTGCATCAGCTCTAACCCGCATTGTGTCACTCCGCCAGTACAACCCACAGTTTGTCACTCTGTCAGTACTGTCACAGAGTATGTCACTCCATCTGTACTACGCAACAGTGTGTCTCTCCATGGGTACCACTCCAAAGTGTATCACTCCATAAGTAATGTCCTACCGTGTGTACCTCCATCAGTACCACCACATAATGTGTCACTCCATGAGTACTACTCCACAATGTGTCACGCCATCAGTAGCACCACACAGTGTCACTCCATCAGTTCTGCCCCAACGTGTTTTATACCTTCAATACTATCCCGCAGTGTGGCACTCCATCAGTTCCACGGTATAATGTTTAATTTCATTAGTACTACCCACCAGTGTATCCCCCCATCAGCACTACTCCACAGTGTCCCACTCCATCAGTACTACCACACAGTGTGTCGCACACTCAGAACCACCACAGAATGTGTCATTATATTCGTCCCATCCACAGTCTGCCACTCTATCAATATTCCTCAACAGTATATCACTCCATCAGTACTACACCACAGTCTGTCCCTCCATAAGAACCATCACTCATTGTTTCACGCCGTCAGAGCAGTCCCATCATGTCCCTCTCCATTAGTACCACCCGCCAGTGTGTCACTACATCAGTAGTATCCCTAGCGTGTTACTCCTTCAGCACCATACAGCAAGATATCACTATCACTACTGCAGCACAGTCAGCCCTTCAATACAATCTCGCGGAGCGTCACTCAATCAGTACTATTCCACATTGCGTCACTCCATCTGTACTGCCCCACAGAGTGTCACTACACCGGCATTACTCTACAATGTGTCACTCCATTATTTGTACCCCGTAGTGTGTCACTCCGACGATACTACCACACAGTGTGTCACTCCAACAGTACTATCCCATAGTGTGACACTTAATCCAGTATAAGCCCATAGTGTCATTACATTCGTACTACGCCACAGCTTGTCAAACTATCTGTACAACCCTGCACGGTGCCACTCCATCAGTACGAACTCATAATGCCATTGCATCAGTACTATCCCATAGTGTGTCACTCCATCAGTACTATCCCATAGTGTGTCACTCCATCAGTACTATCCCATAGTGTTTCACCCCATCAGTACTATCTAATAGTGTGTCACCCCATCAGTACTATCCCATAGTGTGTCACTCCATCAGTACTATCCCATAGTGTGTCACTCCATCAGTACTGTCTAATAGTGTGTCACCCCATCAGTACTATCCCATAGTGTGTCACTCCATCAGTACTATCCCATAGTGTTTCACCCCATCAGTACTATCCCATAGTGTGTCACTCCATCAGTACTATCCCATAGTGTTTCACCCCATCAGTACTATCCCATAGTGTGTCACCCCATCAGTACTATCCCATAGTGTGTCACTCTATCAGTACTATCTAATAGTGTGTCACCCCATCAGTACCATCCCATAGTGTGTCACTCCATCAGTACTATCCCATAGTGTGTCACTCCATCAGTACTATCCCATAGTGTTTCACCCCATCAGTACTATCTAATAGTGTGTCACCCCATCAGTACTATCCCATAGTGTGTCACCCCATCAGTACTATCCAATAGTGTGTCACCCCATCAGTACTATCCCATAGTGTTTCACCCCATCAGTACTATCCCATAGTGTTTCACCCCATCAGTACTATCCCATAGTGTGTCACCCCATCAGTACTATCCCATAGTGTGTCACTCCATCAGTATTATCCAATAGTGTGTCACTACGTGAATGTTACACAGTGTGTAACTACATTAGTACCACCCCACAGTACGTCACCAATCAGGACTATTCTACAGTCCGCGTCCTATTAGTACCACCCCATAGTGTGTCACTCTATAAGTATTACCGCACATTATGTAACTCCATCAGTACCTCTCTAGTGTTTCACTCAATCAGAACTACAGCATGGTGAGTCACTCCATCTGTACTATCCCGTAATGTGTCACTCAATGCGTCACTCCGTCACTACTTCCTCTAAGTGTGTCTGACAATTAGTGCTACCCCAGTGTGTGTCACGCTATCAGTGTTAACCCACGTTGTTCACTCGAGCATTAATACACCACTGTGCGCCATTCCATTGGTTCTTCCCCATAATGCGACATTACATATTCTACATAAACGCACTCACAATCCCACACATTTACACAATCCACACAATAATCTCCCTTACGCACGGCAACGTACACTCACACCCACGAACATCCATTCACACATTTCAACGCACTCAATCTCAGGGACGCTGTCACATCCACTCACAGATCCTTCGACACACTCACGCACGGAGGCACTTACACAATCCTCTGCTCACACTCGGTCACACACTCCCATATACTCACGTAAACGGACACGTTCTTACACACTTAGACACAACGGTTTATAAGTTTGCAATCACCAAAGCACACTCACCACACACACACACTCAAATACTTGCACACATTCATTCATACCAATGCAAATGTTCAAACCACTAACACTCCCATACACGCTCGCACACTGTAACACGCTCACATTCTTGCGCATTCACACTCATCGTAGTGTCGTCACACAAGCGTAAATACGGACACAAATACAGTCATATCATAAGATCATAAGCGGCAGGAACAAAATTAAGCCATTCAGCCTCTCAAGTCTACTCCGCCATTCAGTCATTGCCGATCGACCCCTCCCTCCTAACCCCATAGGTGTGTCAAACACACACACACACGCACACGCGCACACACACACACACACACACACACACACACACACACACACACACACACACACACACACACACACACACACACACACACACGTGCATTCTTACAAACGCTGCCACACTCACACACACACGCAGACCTGCATGCACACATACACATTTGGAGATTCAGAAGGGTGTTCACGGCGAGCAGCGCAGCGCGACCGGTAGTGTTCCCGCTGAGCGGTGCCGAGCCCTTCAGTCGGCCCGGTAGCCCGGCTCGCCCAACGCGGACGGCGATGAGAGTCGCACCTCGGGAGCGAGGAGGGAGCTGCGAGGAACCGCAGAGAGAGCGATGGACTGTCGGAGAGCGAGGAAGGAAGCAGAGAATGAAGGGGAGACCCGCAGTGCGGCGGCTGGCAGGTGATAGAACTATTCGGCCAATGTTTGTAACTGTTTCGGCGTCAAACTGTGTCGACACTTGTGTAGTGCCAAGGTGAGGTCGGCTACATGATATTACCGGGTTGTCTGCAAATTAAAGTATTTCACTGTACCTAGGTACGTGTGACAATGAATATCATTAAATCATTGAAATTCTTGCAAACGCATGCACTTACACACCCACGCACAGTCCAACTCATTCGCACAAGCTCACACTCACACACACATACATGTTCTAACACACTCATGCATGGACTTACAGACTCATGCTGCCACACACGTGCGAGTCAGGCTGCATCGATGGAGACGTTTAGTTCAGTTTATCAGTTTAGATTCGTTTATCGTCACGTGTAACGAGGTACCGTGAAACGCTTTCGTTGCGTGCTCTCCAGTGAGCAGAATGACCATACATAATTACAATGGAGCCGTTTACAGTGTGCGGATACATGATAAGTGGATAACGTTAAGTGCAAGGGAAAGGCAGCAATGCCCGATCGCCAATGCGGTAAAGAGTGACCTCTATTTGTAGTATAATTGTTCAGGTGCCTTATAACAACTGGGAACTGTTCCTGAATCTGGATGTGTTCGTTTTCACACTTCTATAACTGTTGCCTGATTGGAGAGGAGAGAATAGGGAATGGCCAGGTTGCGACACGTCCTTGATTATGCTGCTGGCCTTGCCGAGGTAGCGTGAGGTATCAATAGAGTCAATAGAAGAGAGGTCGGTTTGAGTAATGGTTGGGCTACGTCCACAATTCGCAGTAATGTCTTCCGGTCTTAAATGCAGATGTTTCCAAACCAAACTGTGATGCATCCTGATAAAATGCTTCCTATGGTGCATCTGTACAAGTTGCTGGCAGTTGTAGGGGACAGGCCGAAATTGCTAAGCATTCTAAGAACATGGTAGATGACCTTTTGGCTCGAAACCCTCCTTCAAACTGATTGTGCTGGAAACGGGGAGAAGGCTGGGACAGATGGAGACAGGACAAGGCAAGGTATCAGTGAGTGAGTGAGTGTTATAAATGATCAGCGGAAGCGTTTTCATATTCAGGTGGTTGTGACTAGAGTTTAAAAGATGAAAGGTGTGAGATGAAGATTGAAGAGGATGCAATGAGAAAGAGAGAGGAAGGAGTATCGGTGGAGGGGAGGTAGAGGGGATGAACCAGTGGCGTAGCGTGGGGGTGGGGGGCAGAGGGGCGGTTGCCCCGGGCGCTAAATTTTTAGGGGGGCAAAAAAATTGTTGGATAAAAAAAATTATAAAATGGCAAACAATTTTGTTCTACAGGCACGCTGCACCTCTTTTGCCGCATTCCCCTGAATTATTGTAATAAAATGTAAAATTGTTAGCCATTTTATAAAAAAAAATTTATCCACAAATTTTAACCAACCAGCGATCTCCGCACACAAAGTTGAGACAATTTACAAGTATATCAAGCCTACTGCCTACAAACCAGTACGTCTTTGGAGTGTGGGAGGCAACCGAAGATCTCGGAGAAAACCCCCGTGGTCATGGGGAGAACGTACATACTCCATGCAGACAGCACCCTTAGTCAGAATATATCTCAGCCATAATGTCTAAAAGAAAGGAATCTGGTGCCCATGGCAGGGAAAGACGAAAAACAGAACAAGAACAGCTTGCTAAACTAACTGGAAGTCTTGACAGATTTATTGTGAACACTGCTGATAGCACCAGTGATGAAAGTACACCAGAATCTGTATGTCCAGATAATCCACTGCCTGTAAACTGTTCACCTTCTGCTTTAGAAGCAGAGACAGCTTTGCCTGAACATGCTTCAACATCCGGGCAGTCAAGTGCTCTTTCAGAGCATATTGATATGATAGTTTTCACTGATATTGGTTATTGGCCAGAAAATGTAGCTAAAATTTGGAAAATGAACTTGTTAAGAGAGGGACGTCTGAACTACAGAATAAAGATGCATTTTTTCCAAGAGATAATAATGGCAGATCATTCTCTAAGGATTGGACTTTATATGAATTTAGATAATGGTGAGACAGTTTTAAGGACATTGTAGCTGTATTCTCCGGTGAAATGTGCTGTATATTGCTTTCCTTGCATGCTTTTTCAAAAAAATAAAGGAAGAAGTTATTTTGCACAGCCAGATGGATTTAAAACATGGAAAAAGCTAAACCCCAGAGTATTAGATCATGAAAATAGTTGCCATCACGTCGAAGCATTTGAAAAGTGTAAAGAACTTGAAATGAGACTACAGAAATGTGAAACAATCGATGCTGCTGTTCAGACAGAACAACAGTCATTTGAGAAATGGAAAGCTGTATTATCAAGAATTATTGATTGTGTGCTGTATTTAGCCAGACAATCCTTACCCTTGCGTGGCCACTCAGAAGATCTAAGTGCAAGTGATAACTGTGGAAATTTCCTTGAAGTTTTCAAGTTACCTGCCAAATATGACCCAGTTGCTAATCAACATCTTCACAAAGTTCAACAAACAGATGGCTATGCCGTGTCTTATCTTTCTCCACAGAGCCAAAATGAGTTCATCCAACTACCTGGTGATCACATCCGAACAGATATCTTTCAAAGAATTTTAAAGGCCAAGTATTACTCTATCATGTTTGATAGTACACCAGATATTTCGCATACCGACCACATGTCCCAAGTAATTCGGTATGTGCATATTGAAGATACAGAAGTCACAGTTGAGGAGTCCTTTATCGACTTCATTGTTACATGGGAAATCAGCTAATGAAATTACAGAACCAATGTGTGACAAGTTGCAAGCAGATGGTCTAAAACTTGAGTACTGCTATGGACAAGGATATGATAATGCTGCAACTATGGCTGGCCACATACGTGGTGTTCAGACACGTATTCTAGATGTAAACCCCAAAGCAGTGTTTGTGCCATGTAACAATCACTCACTTAATCTTGCTGGTGTACATGCAGCTACTGTTGGAACAAAATCTGTGACTTTTTTGGCACTGTGCAAAAAGTGTACACATTTTACTCAAGCTCTACACACAGGTGGGATGTTCTTAAAGAACATGTGCCAGTTAATGTGAAGCGATCCTGTGACGCAAGATGGAGTTCAAAGCATGAAGCTGTACTCGTTCTTGCCGAGTACACTGACAAAATAATAGAAGCTTTGGAAGTCTTGAGGGATGGATTAGAAGAAACCTCAGAAATCAAAGGAGATGCAGGCAGTTTGTTAGTTTGCATTCTGACCTATCCTTTCTTTGCATTCCTTTATTTTTCGAGCCCAGTGCTTACTGAAGTGAATGACGCTCAGATATACCTACAACAAAGAGGACTTGGACTTGATCATTGTGTTCAAAAGCTAAAAGCATTGACTCTATTTTGTGAGGAAAAGCGTGATTCTCTAGTCACAGGGGCAGCTGAGAGGGCTATGCAGATATGCAATACTTATGATATTTCTACAGAAAGAAGAATTGGAAGACGAAAGAAGATGTCAGGTGAAAAAAGTAGTGATTCTGACAAGTTTAATTCAGGAAACACGTCTGGAACAACTTGAGGCAGTAGATAAGCTAACATCTGAAATTACAAAACGTACAGTACAGATGAATACATTTTATGAGCTATTTGCTTTTCTGCAAATTCAAACATTGTTAGATGCAGAAAAATATGACTTAATTGTTCGACACATTCAGCATTTATGTGTGAAATATTCTGACTTGAATGCTGCAGCTATGACTGCTGAAATACATCGTATTAGGTGGGCGGCGCGACTCTTGTCAGCAGCGGCCTCTGCAGTCCGTCTGTCTTTTTATTCTTTTCTGTCTTGTTTCTATGTTGTTTTTATTGTTTTATTTTTGTAGCGGTATGTGTGGGGGGTGGGGGTGGGGGTGGGGGGAAATTTAAGGTCTTTCCCCTGCACGGGAGACCCGACCTTTTCTTTGTCGGGTCTCCGTTTGTCGTTGGGGCTGCAACGTGGAGCGGCCTCCAACAGGAATGACCTGGGGCTCCAGTCGCGGAGCTCCGGATCTACTCACCATCACGGAGCTGGCCGAGTCCGGAGCGGGTGGAGCTGTGGTGTAGCGCTGCTGTGACCCGACACCCGGAGATTCGGAAGCTCCTACCGCAGGTCTGTGGACTGAAATACCGGGAGCCCGCGGGTCCCTGGTTGGAGACCACTTTTCGGGGCTTCCGCAACGGCGACATCTCCCGCCGAGTTGCGGGGTTGGAGATTACCTGGAGCGGGGTCTACATCACCGCCCTGCGCGGCTTGGAATGGCCGCGGGACTTTGCTAGCGCCCACCGGGGGCTCCAACACCAAGACCCGGTGCTTGGCCTTGCATCGCCCGGCGCGGCTTTAATGGCTGCGGGACATTTAACATCGCCCGCCGGGGGCTTTGACTCTGTCTTTGACTCTGACATGGGGGGATAGGGGAGTGCAGGGGAGAGATATGTTTTTTGATGCCTTCCTTCACAGTGAGGAGAAGTTGCGCTATGAAGGATGTTTGTGTAAATTGTGTTGGGTCTTATAACCATATAACCATATAACAATTACAGCACGGAAACAGGCCATCTCGGCCCTACAAATCCATGCCGAACAAATGTTTTCCCCTTAGTCCCACCTGCCTGCACTCGTACCATAACCCTCCATTCCCTTCTCATCCATATGCCTTTCCAATTTATTTTTAAATGATACCAATGAACCTGCCTCCACCACTTCCACTGGGAGCTCATTCCACACCGCCACCACTCTCTGCGTAAAGAAGTTCCCCCTCATATTACCCCTAAACTTCTGTCCCTTAATTCTGAAGTCATGCCCTCTTGTTTGAATCTTCCCTATTCTCAAAGGGAAAAGCTTGTCCACATCAACTCTGTCTATCCCTCTCATCATTTTAAAGACCTCTATCAGGTCCCCCCTTAACCTTCTGCGCTCCAGAGAATAAAGACCTAACTTATTCAACCTATCTCTGTAACTTAGTTGTTGAAACCCAGGCAACATTCTAGTAAATCTCCTCTGTACTCTCTCTATTTTGTTGACATCCTTCCGATAATTGGGCGACCAAAATTGTACACCATGCTCCAGATTTGGTCTCACCAATGCCTTGTACAATTTTAACATTACATCATAGCTTCTATACTCAATGCTCTGATTTATAAAGGCGAGCATACCAAAAGCTTTCTTTACCACCCTATCTATATGAGATTCCACCTTCAAGGAACTATGCACGGTTATACCCAGATCCCTCTGTTCAACTGTATTCTTCAATTCCCTACCATTTACCATGTACGTCCTATTTTGATTTGTCCTGCCAAGGTGTAGCACCTCACATTTATCAGCATTAAACTCCATCTGCCATCTTTCAGCCCATTTTTCCAAATGGCCTAAATCACTCTGTAGACTTTGGAAATCCTCTTCATTATCCACTACACCCCCTATCTTGGTATCATCTGCATACTTACTAATTCAATTTACCACACCTTCATCCAGATCATTGATGTACATGACAAACAACAAAGGACCCAACACAGATCCCTGAGGCACCCCGCTAGTCACCTGCCTCCAACCCGATAAACAGCCATCCACCATTACCCTCTGGCTTCTCCCATTCAGCCACTGTTGAATCCATCTTGCTATTCCTGCATTTATACCCAACAGTTGAACCTTCTTAACCAACCTTCCATGAGGAACCTTGTCAAAGGCCTTATTAAAGTCCATATAGACAACATCCACTGCTTTACCCTCGTCAATTTCCCTAGTAACCTCTTCAAAAAATTCAAGAAGATTAGTCAAACATGACCTTCCAGGCACAAATCCATGTTGACTGTTCCTAATCAGACCCTGTTTATCTAGATGCTTATATATATTATCTCTAAGTATCTTTTCCATTAATTTGCCCACCACTGAAGTCAAACTAACAGGTCTATAATTGCTAGGTTTACTCTTAGAACCCTTTTTAAACAATGGAACAAGATGCGCAGTACGCCAATCCTCGGGGACTATTCCCGTTTCTAATGACATTTGAAATATTTCTGTCATAGCCCCGGCTATTTCTACACTAACTTCCCTCAATGTCCTAGGGAATATCCTGTCAGGACCTGGAGACTTATCCACTTTTATATTTTTCAAAAGTGTCAGTACTTCTTTTACTTTGAACCTCATAGTATCCATAGCTACTCTACTAGTTTAACTTATCTCACATAATTCAATATCCTTCTCCTTGGTGAATACCGAAGAAAAAACATTGTTCAATATCTCCCCCATCTCTTTTGGCTCTGCAGATAGCTGTCCACTCTGTCTCTCCAATGGACCAATTTTATCCCTCCTTATCCTTTTGCTATTAATATAGCTGTAGAAACCCTTTGGATTGACTTTCACCTTGCTTGCCAAAGCAACCTCATATCTTCTTTTAGCTTTTCTAATTTCTTTCTAAAGATTCTTTTTATATTACTTATACTGCTCAAGCACCTCATTTACTTCATGCTGCCTATAATTATTGTAGATCTCCCTCTTTTTCCGAACAAGATGTCCAATTTCCCTTGAAAACCAGGGCTCTTTCCAATTTTTACTGTTTCCTTTCAACCGAACAGGAACATAAAGATTCTGTACTCTTAAAATTTCCCATTTAAATGTCCTCCATTTCTCTTCTACATCTTTCCCATGAAACAAAATATCCCAGTTCACTCCTTTTAAATCATCTCGCATCGCATCAAAGTTAGCCTTTCTCCAATCAAAAATCTCAACCCTAGCTCCAGTTCTGACCCTCTCCATAATTATATTGAAACTAATGGTATTGTGATCACTGGACCCGAAGTGCTCCCCAACGCATACCTCCGCCACCTGTCCAGTCTCATTTCCTAACAGGAGGTTCAGCACTGCCCCTCCTCTAGTAGGTACCTCTATGTATTGCTGCAAAAAACTATCCTGCACACATTTTACAAACTCCAACCCATTCAGCCCATTTACAGAATGCGTTTCCCAGTCTATGTGCGGAAAGTTGAAATCTCCCACAATCACTACCTTGTGCTTACTACTAATCTCTGCTATCTCCTTACATATTTGCTCTTCCAATTCTCGTTCCCCGTTTGGCGGTCTATAATACACCCCTATAAGTGTTGCTACACCTTTCCCACTTCTCAATTTCCCAAATGGCCTCCCTAGATGAGCCCTCCAATCTATCCTGCCAAAGCACTGCTGTAATATCTTCCCTGACTAGCAATGCAACACCTCCACCTCTTGCCCCTCCAATTCTATCACACCTGAAGCAACGAAATCCTGGAATATTTAGTTTCCAATCACAGCCCTCCTGCAACCACGTTTCACTGATCGCCACAACATCATACTTCCAGGTGTCTATCCAGACTCTAAGCTCATCCACCTTTCTTACAATGCTCCTAGCATTAAAATATGCACATTTAAGAAACCCCCCGTCTCATATTCTCTGTTTATTTCCTTTTTTTTCTTTCTCCTCTTGTGGCCGAGTGCTTCCCATTTCTGTTTCCTGCCTCCCATTCTGTCTACTACCTTTCGCTATTTGAGTCCCTCGCCCCAACAATTCTAGTTTAAAGTCTCCCCAGCTGCCTTTGCAAATTTCCCCGCTAGGATATTGGTCCCCCTCGGGTTCAAGTGCAACCCATCCTTTCTGTACAGGTCCCACCTTCCCCAAAAGAAGTCCCAATGATCCAGGAACTTGAATCACTGCCCTCTGCGCCAGACTTTCAGCCACGCATTTATCCTCCACCTCGCTCCATTCCTACTATCACTGTCGCGTGGCACAGGCAGTAATCCTGAGATTGTTATCTTTTTGGTCCTTTTCTTAACTGTCCTCCCAACTCCCTAAATCCTCCCTTCAGGACCTCTTCCCTTTTTTTTCCTATGTCATTGGTACCTATATGTACCACGACCTCAGGCTCCTCTCCCTCTGATTTAAGGATATCTTAACATAGAAACATAGAAATTAGGTGCAGGAGTAGGCCATTCGGCCCTTCGAACCTGCACCGCCATTCAATATGATCATGGCTGATCATCCAACTCAGTATCCCGTAACTGCCTTATCTCCATACCCCCTGATCCCCTTAGCCACAAGGGCCACATCTAACTCCCTCTTAAATATAGCCAATGAACTGGCCTCAACTCCCCTCTGTGGCAGAGAGTTCCAGAGATTCACCAATATTGGATGCGTTGAGACACGTCCGAGACCTTGGCACCAGGGGGGCAGACCACCATCCTGGTCTCCCGACTGCGTCCACAGAATCGCCTATCCGACCCCCTAACAATAGAGTCCCCAATTACTATTGCCCTCTTTTTTTCCCTACCTTTTGGAGCAACAGGGCCGGTCGCTGTGCTAGAGGCCCGTCCGCTGTCACTACCCCCGGGTAGGCTGTCACCCCCATCCGTACTCAAACAGGAGTACTTATTTGCGAGGTGTACCGACATTGGAGTACTCACTCGTTCCTGCCTCTGCCCCTTGCCCTTCCTTAACGTGACCCACATGTCTCTCTCCCGTGGTTTTGGAGTAACCACCTCTCTATAACTCCCCTCTATGACCTCCTCACTCTCCCTGATCAGAGCGAGGTCATCGAGCTGCTGCTCCAGGATCCTAATACGGTCCCTTAGGAGCCCCATCTCGCTGCACCTGGTGCAGATGTGGATGTCTGGAGGGCCATCCGACACCATGACCTCCCACATCTGACATCCAGAACAGTATACTGCTCTGACTGTCATTCTCCCGCCTTACCCTGGATCTGATACCAGTATAATACAATAGAAACTGCTGGGAGAAATCAGCAGGTATCTGACTCACAACAGCTGCTCCCTCGTGACCTTTAAACTGCACCTTTATTATATAAACAAAAACCACTGTACCTTTAGCCCACTGTCTTGGGTCTTTTTTGTTTTGTATGTATGGCTGCAGAAACGGCATTTCGTTTGGACCTCAACGGGGTCCAAATTACAAATAAATGTATTGTATTGTTTTGTTAGACGCCATAGTGCTTCATTTAAAGAAGTTCGTCCAGAAGAGAGCATTTCTACATGGACAGCTTTAGATTTGCTTTGCTAGATAATTAAGTGGAAGCTTCAAGTAGGTTAAACTAACATTGTTGTGGCACTGAGAATTTTTTTTAACAGTTACTGTGTCCAATGTTAGTTGTGAAAGCGGTTTCTCCAAATTAAAGTTAATAAAGACATATCAGCGATCAACAATGAGCCAGGAAAGATTAAGTAACCTTGCAATTTTGTCTATTGAGAGAAATGTTCATGTAAATTTTGATAGCGTAATTGAAAGATTTGCAAGAATAAAATCCAGAAGATTTTAAATAAATGCAATATACTGACAATGTCTAACATTTAATGTGTTCTGTTTCCCTATTATTCGAACACTTTGTAATACTTTTATTGGAACCTGTGAAATGTTGTTACAATTTTGAAATAAATATTAATGGCTGCAAAGAAGTAATTTTATTTTATAAATAAATAAATAAATACATTTTATGCAAGTGTGATTATAGTAACAAGTAACAAGTAGCCTTTATTGTCATTCAGACCTTGCGGTCTGAACAAAACTTTGTTGTCGACTGGCCGCTGCCGCCTGAACGTGCCCCAGCTCCGAGTTCTGGTCGCCGCTGTCCCAGCTCCGAGGCCAGGTCGCCGCTGCCGACACTGCAGCACCGATGCCGTGTGGCCGCTGTCGCTGCCCCCGCTGCCCCCGCTCCGAGGCCAAGCCGCCGCTGTCGCTGTCCAGGTCCGAGGCCAGGTCGCCGCTGCCGCCGCCCAAGCTCCAAGGCCAGGCCGCCGCTGTCACTGCTTCTGCCGCCGTCCCAGCCGCTGCCACCGCCGTCTCAGCTCCGATGCCGGGCGGCCGCTGCCCAGCTCCGAGTACTGGTCGCCGCTGCCGCTGTCCCAGCCGCCGCTGCCGCTGCCCAGCTCCGAGGCCGCCAGCTCCGCCATTAGGCCTCGGCGCAGGCGGAGACGAAGGATACGACAAAAGAAGTCGCATCCCCCGAAGGAAGAGACCAAAAACGCCCCACCCCCACATACACAACATAATAAACCAAAAATCAACTAATCAACAGGACAAAAGAACAACACGAAAAAATAAAATAAAAACAGACAGACTGCAGGCGAGACGCAGCTGCTAAGGCAGCGCCGCCATCTTTTTGTTAGGTTGAGAAAATAAATACAAAACTTGGATTTATAACAGCTCATGGGCCATGGCTAGCCTCTAATGAGGAGGCGCAATATTTTAAGCTGCCCCGGGCGCTCAAAACCCACCCTACGCCACTGGGATGAACATGTGGGAGTCCAGGTGAGGCGCGAGGATGAGCGCGGGGAAGCGGGAAATTACACGCAGGTTACCTAACATTGGATAGTTCAATGTTCATATCATTAGGTGTACGGTAACAAAACGGAATATGAAGTGGCCTTAGTCAGTCACCCTGGCAATGGAAGAGGCCCAGGACAGAAAGGTCAATGCGGGAAGGGGAGTTAGCAACGGGGAGATCGGCCAGGACTTGGCGGAACGAGGGTCTTTGGTGATCGGATTGCCGAGTCTACACTTCACCACGCCGATGTAACGAGGCCATATCTGGTACATCGCATACAGTAGATGAGCAGAGGAGTTGCAGGTGAACCTCAGTCTCACATGGGAGGGCTCCTGGGCTGTGACGGAAGGGTATAGCGCCGAATGTTACGGCCCATGGTGGCAAACCGTTTTACCCGCACTTCCCAAAAATACATTGGAGGAGAAGTTAGGGCGAGCAGGAGGAAAGTTGGGGAAAATGGAGAGAGAGGTAGGGTACAAAGATGAAGGGGAGAAATACAGAGGACGATAAATGGAGGGAGTGAACTATCAAAGGGAGAGTGAGAAGATGACTATTGAGGGGAGTTCCGAGCCAGTGGGTTGGCAAAGGGACAGAATGAAGGATCAGGGAGACACAGAGAAACAGAGGGAGAGATGCAGGAGAGGGAGAGGGTAGGGAGGGATATGGAGAGAGAGGGTGACAGAGAGAGGGTGGAGCAGAGAAGGAAAATAAAGATTGTAGGGAAGAGAGTGACATTTTAGAGAGAGAGTGACAGCAGTCTGGATGGAAAGAGAGAGAAAGAGAGGAGGGAGAGGTCCTGCATCATTTGTCGTTTTGTTTAGGTTTAGGGCTATTCTGCGGCAGCAATGTTTCTATTCTCTGAGTGTCGTGAGTCTTTGGGTAGTTCCTCCTCAGAGGTGATGAAGGCAGATAATGTTTTTGTCCCATGGTATAGTCAGATCTATTCCAGGCAAACAGGGAGTGATTGGTTCCCGGGGTCAGCGAGCGTGTGGGGTTGAGGTTACAGTCAGTGAAGCCATGATCATATTGATTGGTGAAGCAGAGTGTAGAGGGGGGCGGGGGGGCATTTTACTCCGAGGTAACGTGTTAAACTGATTCCTCAACCTGTGGACAAAGATTGTCCAGTCCACCTTCAAACTGGGCACCAGAAGCCCTGAGAGGGTCCCTGGAATTTGGCATTGCCTTGCTAAGTGAAACGGATTGAAGGAAATCAGACAAACAACACGAGGTGGAGCGTTGGATCTGATGTAGTTTGAAACAGTATCCCCTTTGCTGGAACAATGCCGACCGCCGCCCCCAATTTCCACCCCTCAATATCTATCGCCACAATTCCCAGTCTTTGAAGTTTCTCAATCAATTCCCTGAATAAATCACAACCTGTCTGTCTGTCTCAGCAGGGATTTCGTGTGGCTGATGTCATCTGTTTGCGAATCATTTCAAAGTATCTATATTTAAACCCTGTTGAAACTTCACTCTCCCGGTGGAGACGGAAAATGGTATAAAATCTTCAGGAATGTTCTGCCTCAGCATTTCTTTCCGAGACATTACCGGTAGCTCACGGGGACACGTCGCTACGCAGAGAGAATGGGGCAGCATTATTGGGAATATTTGGACGTGCAGAAAATCCTGTACGTGATCATTGCTGCCGTTGGCGTCCCTGGTGAGTGAGCAGAACAATTCACGTTTTATAACTCGGTGTGTTGACTGGTGTTGACCTGATTCTCATCATGCTAGAAGTTCCCAACTGATGATCGCTGTACAAGAATATGTGAAGAATATCAATCCTCTCTGTGAAAAATTTTTGAATTAACGCTGCTGTGATTTTTCTTATTTTCAGACAGCTAAAACTAACTTTCTTTTTCTCTCACTGCTGCCGGCCGGGAGCCACTAGAATGTTGTTCTTGCCTTCAGTGGCACCTTGCCCAGAGTGCTCCCAGTGCTCAGGACAGGCAGACAGGCAGCTCCTCGGGACGGTGTGACTGGGGGAGAGGGGTTCACATTGTGAAGTTCACTGTGACTGAGTTATTGATCATAGTGAACAGCCTCTCCTGTGGACACTGTGTCTCACTGTGGAGTCTGTCTGTCACAGTCGGATTCCACCCACAGCCTGTTGGTCAATAATTGGATCCATCTCCTGGACCAGTGGCCGCGGATGTACAGGCGTGTGCGTGTTGTTACCGAACTGCTCACTGTGGAATGAATCCATTAACGGAGCCATTCTGCTGCCGGATTGTAAGTTGTCCCTGCCTTCCCATTGGATCCCTCCTCGTCTCCAGTAGATGCCGAGTTCCCAGAGCCTGGTTAAACGCGGCCGGTCACGGTTAACTCTGTGAAGGTAGACAAAAGTGCTGGAGAAACTCAGCGGGTGCAGCAGCATCTATGGAGCGAAGGAAATAGGCAACGTTTCGGGCCGAACCCCTTCTTCAGTCTGAACTCTGTGAAACCGGCCCCATCAGAGACTGTGAGCAGCAGCAGGGTTAACTATAGAAAGGAACATTGCGCCTATTTTAGCGGGTGATTGCTCGTTTCCTCCCCGCCCTTTACCCCACCCGTCGCCTTGTCTCTTCTCCCCTGAAGCAGGCAGGCAGGTCGTACACAGTCGGAGCCGGCTCTGACATTTTTAAACTTGCAGCAGCCGCGCACTGACTCCAACACTCCTGATCTTGAGCTGAAAGTCGAGCCGGTGTTCAGCCCCGGAGAACGTGTTGATAAATGCCCAGTGTCCGTTCCCTTCTCTTTCCGCAGTGAATTTAGTGGCGATTGTGATCTTGGCCCGGGGAAAGTGCGGCCTCTCCACCTGCACCACTCGCTACCTGGTGGCCATGGCAGCGGCCGATCTACTGGTCCTGATCACCGAGGTCATTTTGCATCGCCTCCGATATCATTACTTTTATTGGAGTTTCCTGTCCATCACCCCTGTGTGCAGTGTTATCCTTGTACTGAGGTTTGCAGCTATAGAATGTTCTGTCTGGTTCACCGTCACTTTCACCTTTGATCGGTTTGTCGCCATTTGTTGCCAGAAGCTGAAAACTAAATATTGCAGCGGGAAAACTGCGGCTGTGGTTCTGGCAACAGCCGGCGTTCTACTCTGTCTGAAAAACATTCCCCGCTACTTCACACTGGAATCCTGGAGAATCATCGACAATGTGCCGTGGGGCTATAACACGATAGACAGTTATTTCACTGACCCCGGGTGGGTGGTATTTGACTGGTTCGACACGGTTTTAACTCCGTTCCTCCCTTTCGCTGTAATCCTGCTGCTCAACGCTCTGACAGTCCGCCACATTTTAGTGGCCAGTCGGGTCCGTAAGGGGTTGAGGGGTGAGAGCAAGGGGGAGAACCGCAGTGACCCGGAGATGGAGAGCAGGAGGAGGTCTATGGTTTTACTCTTCACCATCTCCGGCTGCTTCATCCTCCTGTGGATGACGTATGTTGTAGAATTCATCTATTATCAGATCACAGGGATTGGAAATGACATGAATGATTCTCAATTGATCTTTAGCGATTCCGGATTTTTGCTGAGGACTCTCAGCTGCTGCACGAACACGTTTATTTACGCGGTGACCCAGTCCAAGTTCAGGGAGCAGGTGAAGTGCGCGGTGAAATATCCGCTCACCTCAGTGTTTCCGGCTCATTAATAAATCCCCGCCCTGAGTGCACCCATCCCAGAGTCGGCCGTAGTCTCTCCGCTACGGGCTCCGGCTCCTGACATTCACCGCCGGAGCCATGAGGGTAGGGAGTAGCTGCCAAAGTTGACTGGAAAGATACCCTAGCAGGATCAGAGAGAGTGGAACAACAATGGCAGGTATTTCTGGGAATAATACAGAAGGTGCAGGATCAGTTCATTACAAAGAGGAGAACGATTCCAAGGGGAGTAAGTGAGTAAGGGGCGACCGTGGCTGACAAGAGAAGTTAGGGACAGTATAAAAATAAAATCGATGAAGTACAACGTAGCACAGATGAGCTGCAAGCCAGAAGATTGGGTCATGTTTAAAGGGCAACAGAAGATTAAAAAAAGGCAGTACGGGGCGTAAAGATGAGGCACGAAGGTAAGCTAGCCAAGAATATAAAGGAGAATAATAAAAACATATTTAGGTATGTGAAGAGGAAAAACATGCTTAAGACCACAATTGGACACTTGAAGACTGAAAAATGTGAATCCTGATGGGGGAACAAGGACATAGCAGATGCGTTGGATAGGTACTTTGGATCCATCTTCACTAAGAAAGACACAAACAATCTTCTGATGTACTAATGGCCAGAGGATTTGGGGTGACGAAGGAACTGCATAAATCCACATTAGGCAGGGAGTGGTGTTGGTTAGACTGACGAATCACCAGGGCCTGATGGTCTGCTGTGCTTTTGCGTTTCGTTCTCTCCCTTATAGATAGATAGATAGATATAATTTATTGCCACACAACCAGGGTCGGTGGAATTTGGGCTGTCAGCAGCAGTACAATAATAAAGAACACACAACCCACAATAAAACTGTAACACAAACATCCACCACAGCATTCATCACTGTGGTGGAAGGTACAAAATGTGGCCAGTCCTCCTCCATTTCTCCGCCCCCCCCCCCCCCCTCCCCCCGAGGACAGGACCAGAGTCCAGAGTCAGTCCAGGATCGGCTCTTCCTCACCGGAGACCGCGGCTTTAAGGTGTTGTAGGCCGCAAGCCGGCAGTCAAGGTTTAGTCCCCGCCGCAGCCAGAAGCACCGTAGACTGCAGGGCCGGCGGTCGAAGGTCCCCTCCAGGGGTGTTGGTAAGTCCATGCCGGACCCGCGGTGGAAGTTGGCCGCGGGCAGGCAGTGATGGCTTATTCTTCCCCCGTGTCCCCCACGAGGGATCCCGGCTGTAGACGCTGCACCAGCTGGAGCTCTGCAGACCGCGGCTTCAGGCTTCAGGCTTCCAGGCTGCGACTTCAGTCTGCCGGCAGCCCCAGGCCAGTGAAACGGAGCGCTGCCATGCAGCGAGCCCCAGTGAGGGTTCACCCGGTCCACAACGAGAGTCCACGCTGCGCCCGCCGCTGAAGCCCCGGGCACGTCTCCGGGAAAGGCCGCGCCGATCCTTGATGTTAGGCCACGGGGGAAGCGACCTGAAAAAACTCGCCTCTCCATGGAGGAGGCGACCGAAGCATTTTCCCCCTCACCCCCCCCCCCCCCCCCCCCACAAAACACACAAAGGAACATTAAATACATACTTTAAAACATACTAACAAATAAAAGAAGGTTGAAAAAACTGACGCGCTGCTGAATTGGCTGCTGCCAGAGCAGCGCCTTCTACGGATAATTCAATCGTTTTACATTGAATTTTGTTTGTTTGCGCTCCGAGCGCTTGTTTTTTTTTAAAGCGGCGTTTTGGCCCGGCCTCCATCCGAGCAGGGCGGAGAGGGAAACGTGAAAGTGGGAGGGCGGAGGAGAGGAGAGAAAAACACTGTGACATGGTTAGAGAGGGGGGATGGAGAGACGGGGAGAGCGGGACTGGGAGAGAGAGTGGGTGGGAGAGAGAGGAGAGAGAGAAGGGGCGACAGAGATGGGGAGAGGGAGAGGGCAGAGTGGTGGAGAGAGAGGTGGGAGAGAGAGAAGGGAGAGAGATGAGGGAGGGAGAGCGGCAGAGAGGGGGGAGATAGGTATGAGAGAGAGGGAGAGAGAGAGACAGGAGAGAGAGGAGGGACAGAGAATGAGAGTGGGATAGAGAGCAGGCGAGAGACAGAGATGGGGCGGGAGAGAGAGAGGGGGGGGGATAGAAAGATAGAGAGGGAGAAAAAGTGGGAGAGAGAGGGACAGAGAGGGACGAGAGACAGGGGATATAGAGAGAGGGGAAGAGAGATATAGGGGAGATAGAGGGCGGGAGAGACAAAGAGGGGAGAGAGATTGGGAGTGAGAGGGCGGAGAGAGAGGGGGCAGTGAGAGGGGCTGTTGAGAGTGGTGAGAGAGGGGAGATGAAGGGAGACACAGGCGGAGAGGGAGGTGAGGATTAAGGGGAAGCGGGAGGGTTGTGAGAGAGAGGGAAGGGTGAGTGAGGGGGCGAGAGGGGGTAGAGATAGGGGAGAGAGAGGGGGAGAGAGGGGCGGAGGGGGGAGAGATGGGGAGAGAGACGGGGAAAGAGAGGGGCGCGAGAAGGGAGGCAGGGGGGAGATAGGGCGGAGCGAGAGGGTGGTTGGGATAGAGGGCGAGAGATAGGAAGGGGTGAGTGAGACAGGGGGAGATAGAGAGAAGGAGAGAGAGGGAGGCAGAGAGAGGAGAGAGAGAGGAGAGGGAGATACAGAGAGAGAGAGGGGAGAGAGACGAGAAAGAGACGGGGAGAGAGAGGGGGAGAGAGAGGAAAGAGAGATAGTCCTGGAGATAGAAAGAGTGGGAGAGAGAGAGAGAGAGGGAAGAAATGGGTGGAGAGAGAGCGGGAGAGAGAGACGGAGAGGAGGGAGAGAGGGGGAAAGAATTGGGGAGAGAATATGGGGAGAGAGAGGGTGAGAGGGAGAGGGGGAGAGAGATGGGGAGAGAGAGCGAGGGAGAGAGAGGGAGAGTGTGAGAGGGGGTGAGAGAATGGGGGGAGTAAGTTAGACAGAGAGGGGGAGATAGAACGGGGGTAGAGAGGGGAGAGAGGGGAAGGGGGGGAGAGAGAGATGGGGAGGGAGAGAGAGGTGGTTGGAGTGGGGGGTGGTGGAGGAAGGTGGAGGGAAAGGGAAATTATCGTTAGTGCGATTGCAAAATTAAGGTAGGTTATAAAGCAATTATATGTTCTCCTCCATATGAAAAATATCAAACAATTGGAACTGCTTTCATTTCCTTGATAACAATACCGAAAAATGTTTACTCCATAGTTAGCGACTCATTTTGCATCATATTGTAATATGCACATACTAACATAGTCGTACAGTAACAGGCAATCAAATCAACACAGAAAACATTTTCTAAAAAAAGGTTTTATTTACTGCAAAACTGACAGTATTTTATTCCGGAAGTGGCAGCTTCGACCACCCCCGGGCCGCGGAGCTTGAACCGCGGGACTAACTCCAGCAACGCAACCGCAGGTCCGGTGGACTGGGACATCGGGAGCTCGCGGGTCCGGTTGAGGAGACCGCTTCCCGGAGCTCCCGCAACTCGACTTCTCCAGCCCGTGTCGCGGGGTTGGAACGACCCGGAGCGGGGCCGTACATCGCCCCGGCGCGGCTTCATGGCCGTGGGGACAATACAGCGCCCGCCGAGGGCTCCAACATTGTGACTTTTAGACCGGGACCGGGGCCCGTAAATCGCCCGGCATGGCCTAAAAATGGCCTTGGAACTTATCATCGTCCGCCTGGGGCTTGGACATCGGGAGAGAAATGGAGAACAGGGGAGAGAAAAGACTTTGCCTTCCATCACAGTGGGTTCACTGTGAAGGATGTTTGTGTGAATTAAGTTGTGTGTATGTCTGTAGGAAATTGGCTTCGTTTGTATGGCTGTTGAAACGGAATTTCGTTTGAGCCTCACTGAGGCTCAAATGACAATAAATATTGTATTGTATTGTATTGTATTGTATGGTATTGTATGGTGTTGTATTGTAACTTACCATCGCCCGGTGGGGTATCACCTCACCGCAGAGACAGTAACCCTAAGACTTTTGCCTCCATCACAGTGAGGAGGTGCTTGGTGAACTCACTGTGGTGGATGTTAGTTTCTGTTTATTGTGTGTTATTTATTATTATATGTACGGCTGCAGGAAACGACATTTCGACGAATAAAGGATTCAATTCAATTCAATTCAATTTATAGTGTTTGCATGCTCCTTTATAACATTTTAAATAACATTTTACAGTACATTTGATTAGTAAAACAAAGACAGCTTCAATTATTGATTTAAAAAATGTATACACAATGAACCCAATCATCCCATTCCAAACACTCTTCTCAACCAAAATTATTTCTGAAATATTGGTCAGAAATTTGGTGCAAAACTGCTCCAAATAAGACAAAGAATGCACAGAGAGCAGCTAAAACCCCCGAGCTTCCAGGCCCTTAAGCGGACCCTGGACTCCGGCGCAAGGGTCGCGCTTGTGATATGCGCTGCCTGGACTTACTTCACATAAAATGTTAGTAATCCTGCCAAGCCTCCCCCTTTTTTGGAAAGCTTCGTACGGGCCTGGTGTATAATATTGTTGATACAATCATAGGCCTTAAATATGTTGTCACAACGCACTGTAGTCTCGAAACAACACTTCAGTAATTTCCCTTGCCTTGCATTTCAGAATAATATTGTTTTAAGCTTCTATCTCGATACTAGCACTAACAATAAATAAAAATCGCAAATAAATAAACGCTCCGGTACAACATCGGCGTCAATCTGGTGGAATTTTCCATCTTCATCTCGTCGTGGGGGTGGGGAATTGGGCGGGGCCTCAAAAGTGGAATAGCCTCTCTTCATCTTAGAAACATAGAAACATAGAAATTAGGTGCAGGAGTAGGCCATTCGGCCCTTCGAGCCTGCACCGCCATTCAATATGATCATGGCTGATCATCCAACTCAGTATCCCGTACCTGCCTTCTCTCCATACCCCCTGATCCCCTTAGCCACAAGGGCCACATCTAACTCCTCTTAATATAGCCAATGAAGTGGCCTCAACTATCCTCTGTGGCAGAGAGTTCCAGAGATTCACCACTCTCTGCGTGAAAAAAGTTCTTCTCATTTCGGTTTTAAAGGATTTCCCCTTTATCCTTAAGCTGTGACCCTTGTCCTGGACTTCCCTAACATCGCGAACAATCTTCCTGCATCTAGCCTGTCCAACCCCTTAAGAATTTTGTAAGTTTCTATAAGATCCCCTCTCAATCTTCTAAATTCTATAGAGTATAAACCAAGTCTATCCAGTCTTTCTTCATAAGACAGTCCTGACATCCCAGGAATCAGTCTGGTGAACCGTCTCTGCACTCCCTCTATGGCAATAATGTCCTTCCTCAGATTTGGAGACCCAAACCTGTACGCAATACTCCAGGTGTGGTCTCACCAAGACCCTGTACAACTGCAGTAGAACCTCCCTGCTCCTATACTCAAATCATTTGCAATGAAGGCTAACATACCATTCGCTTTCTTTACTGCCTGCTGCACCTGCATGCCTAACTTCAATGACTGGTGTACCATGACACCCAGGTCTCGCTGCATCTCCCCCTTTCCCAATCGGCCACCATTTAGATAATAGTCTGCTTTCCTGTTTTTGCCACAAAATGGATAACCTCACATTTATCCACATTATACTGCATGTGCCCAACATTTGCCCACTCACCCAGCCTATCCAAGTCACCCTGCAGTCTCCTAGCATCCTCCTCACAGCTAACACTGCCCCCCAGCTTAGTGTCATCCGCAAACTTGGAGATATTGCCTTCAATTCCTCATCCAGATCATTAATATATATTGTAAATAGCTGGGGTCCCAGTACTGAGCCTTGGGGTACCCCACTAGTCACTGCCTGCCATTGTGAAAATCTTATTCCAGCCTGGGGAGAGGGTGGAGAG